>CM075288.1:16823417-17174006 GCA_037672795.1 Lagerstroemia speciosa | reverse complement strand
TCACTGCTGTGGCTTGCTCGATCACAGTAGCAGCCTTGCACCGGCGCTGAAGCTTATGTGGCTTGCTCAATCCTGGTAGCAGGCTTGCTCAAGCACTGCTCGATCACGGCCGTGGCTTGCTCGATCATGATTGCAGCATTGCTCTAGCACAGATCGATCACTGCTCTAGCTTGCTCGATCACGGTAGAATCCTTATCCAAGTAGTACTCGAAAAATGTCGTGGCTTTTGCTCGACCACGGTACCAAGGTAGCACGACTGTAGCTTTGCTCCAGAACGGTAGAGTTGCAGCAGCTTCCCTGACCACAGTTCCATGGTTGCAGCCTTGCTTGAGCATGGTACCACGGCAGCATAGCGGCGCGGTAGCGTAGCCGCACGGTAGCAGCCTTGCTTGAGCAATGCTCAATCACTGATCGATCACTGTTGTGGCTTGCTCGATCAGGGTAGCAGCCTTGCTCAAGCACTGCTCGATCCCTGCGGTGGCTTGCCGGATGACAGTAGCAGCCTTGCTTGAGCACTGATCAATCATTGCGATGGCTTGCTCAATCACGGTAGCAGCCTTGCTAGAGCACTGCTCAATCACCACCATGACTTGCTAGGCCACGGTACCAATGTGGCATAGCCGCAGCTTTACTCGAGCATGGTAGCATTGCAACAGCTTCCTTGACAACGGTACCACAGTGGCAGCCTTGCTCGACCAAGTTACCACGGTAGCATAGCAGTGAGGTAGCATAGCAGAATGGTACCGGCCTTCCTCGAGCAGTGCCCGATCACTGATCGATCACTGTTGTGGCCTGATCGATCACGGTAGCAGCCTTGCTCCGGCTCTAATCGATCACTGCTCTGGCTTGCTCGATCAGGGTAGCAGCCTTGGTCAAGCACCCGGTCGATCACTGCCGTGGCTTGCTTTGTCACAGTAGCATCCTTGATCGTGCAGTACTCGATCACTGCTGTGGCTTGCTTTATCACAGTAGCATCCTTGAGTGGCTTTTGCTCGACCATGGTACCACGACAACAGCCGTGCTCAGCCACGGTACCAAGGTAGCGTAACCGCAACTTTGCTCGAGCATGGTACCACAGCAGCATAGCCGCGCGGTAGTGTAGCCGCACGGTAGCAGCCTTGCTCAAGCGGTGCTTGATCACTGATCGATCACTGCTGTGGCTTGCTCGATCAGGGTAGCAGCCTTGCTCGAGCATTGCTCGATCCCTGTGGTGGCTTGCTGGATGACGATAGCAGCCTTGCTTGAGCACTGATCGATCACTGCGATGGCTTGCTCGATCATGGTAGCAGCCTTGCTAGAGCACTGCTCAATCACCACCGTGGCTTACTTGGCCACGGTGCCAAGGTGGCACTGCTGCAACTTTGGTCAAGCACGATAGCATTGCAGCAGCTTCCTTGACCACGGTACCATGGTGGCAGCCTTGCTCGACAAAGGTACCGCAGTAGCATAGCAGCGAGGTAGTGTAGCAGAACGGTAGCAGCCTTCCTCGAGCAGTGCCCGATCACTGATCGATCACTGCTGTGGCTTGCTAGATCACGGTAGCAGCGCTGCTCAACCACTGATCGATCACTGTCGTGGCTTGCTAGATCACGGTAGCATCCTTGCTCGAGCAGTTCTCGATGACTGCCGTGGCTTTTGCTCGACCACGATACCACGGTAGCAGCCTTGCTCGACCACAGTGCCAAGGTAGCACTGTCGCAGCTTTGCTCCAGCATAATCGCATTGCAGCAGCTTCCTCCACCACGGTGGCAGCCTTGCTCTCCATGGTACTGCATTAGCAAAGCAACGCCATAGGGTAGCAGCATGGTAGTAGCTTTGCTCGAGCAGTCCGCGATCACTAATCGATCTCTGTTGTGGCTTGCTGGATAACGGTAGCAACCTTTCTCGAGCACTGATTGATCACTGCGGTGGCTTACTCGGTCACGGTAACAGCCTTGCTCGAGCACTGCTCAATCACTGCCGTGGCTTGCTCGACCACGGTACCAAGGTAGCACGGTTGGAGCTGTGCTCGTGGTACTGCGTTGGCAAAGCAGCACGATAGCGTAGCAGCACAGTAGCAGCTTTGCTCGAGAAGTCCGCGATCACTGATCGATCACCGCTGTGGCTTGCTGGATCATGGTAGCAACCTTGCACGAGCACTGATCGATCACTGCAGTGGCTTACTCGGTCACAGTAGCAGCCTTGCTCAAGCACTGCTCAATCACTGCCGTGGCTTGCTCGACCACGGTACCAAGGTAGCACAGCTGGAGCTTTGCTCGTGCACGGTAGCATTGCAGCAGCTTCCTTGACCATGGTACCACAGTGGCAGCCTTGCTCGACCACGGTACAGCGGTAGCATTGCAGCGCGGTAGCATAGCAGCGAGGTAGCAGCCTTGCTCGAGCAGTGCTCGATCTCTAATCGATCTCTACTATGGCTACCTCGATCACGTTAGCAGCCTTGCTCCAGCATTGATCGATCGCTGCAGTGGCTTGCTCGATCAGGGTAGCAGCCTTGCCCAAGCACTGCTCAATCCCTACTCTAGCTTGCCCAATCACGGTGGCAGCCTTGCTCTAGCACTTATCGATCACTGCCAAGGCTTGCTCGATCACGGTCGCATCCTTGCTCGAGCAGTACTCAATCGCTATCGTGGCCTTTGCTCTACCATGGTACCATGGTAGCAGCCTTGCTCGACCATGGCACCAAGGTAGCACGACCGCAGCCTTGCTCGGGCACGGTAGCATTGCAGCAGCTTCCTTCACCAGGATACCACGGTGGCAGCCTTACTTGACCATGCTACCGCGGTAGCATAGCAGCGCGGTAGCTTAACTACATGGTAGCAACCTTGATCCATCTCTGATCGATCACTGCTGTGGCTCGCTCGATCACGGTAGCCACCTTGCTCTAGCATTGATCGATCACTGCTGTGGCTTGCTTGATCAGGGTAGCAGCCGTGCTCCAGCACTGCTCCATCACGATGGCAGCCTTGCTCCAGCGCTGATCAATCACTGCCGTGGATTGATCGATCACGGTAGCATCCATGCTTGAGCAGTCCTCGATCACTGCCGTGGCTTTTGCTCGACCACGGTACCATGGTAGCAGCCTTGCTCAACCACGTTACCAAGGTAGCACTGGCGCAGCTTTGCTCGAGCACGGTAGCATTGCAGCAGCTTCCTCGACCACGGTGCCATGGTGGTAGCCTTGCTCGACCACGGTACCGCAGTAGCATCGCCGCCCAGTAGCGTAGCAAGACGATGGCAGCCTTGCCCAAGCAGTACTCGATCACTAATCGATCACTGCTGTGCCTTGCCCGACCATAGTAGCAGCCTTGCTCCACCACTGATCGATCACTTGTGTGGCTCGCTAGATCACGGTAGTAGCCTTGGTCCAGCGCTGCTCGATCATTGTCGTGGCTTGCTCGATCATGGTAACAGCCTTGCTTCAGCACTGATCAATCACTGTCATGGCTTTTGCTCGACCACGGTACCCCGGTAGCAGCCTTGCTCGACCACGGTACCAAGGTAGCACGGCCGCAGCTTTGCTCCTGCACGGTAGCATTGTAGTAGCTTCCTCTACCAGGGTACCACGGAGGCAGCCTTGCTCGACCATGGTACCACGGTAGCAAAGCAGCTCGGTAGCATCATAGCACGGTAGCAGCTTTGCTGGAGCAGTGCTCGATTACTGATCGATCACTGCTGTGGCTTGCCGGATCAAGGTAGCAGCCTTGCTCTAGCACTGATCGATCACTACGGTGGCTAGCTCAATCGCAGTAGTAGCCTTGCTCCAGCATTGCTCCATCACTATCGTGGCTTGCTCGACCATGGTGCCAAGGTAGCGCAGCTGCAGCTTTGCTCGAGCACGATAACATTGCAGCAGCTTCCTTGACCACGATACCACGGTGGTAGCCTTGCTCAAGCAGTGCTAAATCGCTGATCGATCACTGCTGTGGCTTGCTCGATCACAGTAGCAGCCTTGTTCTAGCACTGATCGAACACTACTATGGCTTGCTCGATCAGTGTGACAGCCTTGCACCAGCACTACTCGATTAGTGCCGTGGCTTGCTCGATCATGGTAGCATCCTTGCTCGTCCAGTGCTCGATCATTGCCGGGGGCTTTTGCTCCACCACAGTAGCAGCCTTGCTCGACCATGGTACCAAGGTAGCACGGCTGCAACTTTGCTCCAGCACGGTAGCATTGCAGCAGCTCCCTCAACCGCGGTACCACGCTGGCAGCCTTTCTAGACCACGGTACAGTGGTAGCATCACAAAGCTATAGCGTAGCAGGATGGTAGCAGCTTTGCTCAAGCAATGGTCAATCAATGATCGATCACTGTTTTGCCTTGCCCGATCACGGTAGCAGCCTTACTCCAGCACAGATCGATCACTGCTATGGCTTGCTAGATCACGGTAGCAACCTTGCGCAAGCACTGCTCGATCACTGCCATGGCTTGCTCGATTAAGGCAGCAGCCATGCTCCAGCATTGATCGATCACTGCCGTGGCTTGCTCGATCACGGTTCCTTGCTCGAGCAGTGCTCGATCACTGATCGATCACTGCTGTGGCTTGCTTGATCATAGTAGCAGCCTTGCTCCAGCACTGATCGAACCTTGTTGTGGCTTGCTCGATCAGGGTGACATCCTTGCACCAGCACTGCTCGATCACTGCCGTGGCTTGCTCGATCACAGTAGCACCCTTGCTCCAGCACTGATCCATCACTGCCGTGGCTTACTCGATCACGGTAGCATGCTTGCTTGGCTAGTACTCGATCGCTGCTGTGGCTTTTGCTCGACCACGGTACCAAGGCAGCAGGGCTGCAACTTTGCTCCAGTGCGGTAGCATTGCAGCAGCTTCCTCGACCACTGTACCACGGTGGCAGCCTTGCTCTACCAGAGTACGGAGATAGCAACGCAGCGCGGTAGCGTAGCAGCATGGTAGCAGCTTTGCTCGAGCAGTCCGCGATCACAGATCGATCATCGCTGTGGCTTGCTGGATTACGGTGGAAGCCTTGCTCGAGCACTGATTGATCACTGCGGTGGCTTGCTTGGTCACAGTAGCAGCCTTGCTCAAGCACTGCTCAATCATTGCCGTGGCTTGCTTGACCACGGTAGAAACCTTGCTCCAGCACTGATCGAGCACTGCCGTGGCTTGCTTGGTCACGGTAGCAGCCTTGCTCCAGCACTGATCGATCACTACCGTGGCTTGCTAGAACACAGTAGCATCCTTGCTTGAGCTGTACTCGATGACTGCCGTGGCTTTTGCTCGACCATGGTACCATGGTAACAGCCTTGCTCGACCACGGCACCAAGGTACCACTGCCGTAGCTTTGCTCCAGCACAGTCGCATTCCAGCAGCTTCCTCGACCACGGCACCAAGGTGGCAGCCTTGCTCTACCATGCTACCATGATAGCAAAGCAGCACGGTGGCGTAGCAGCACAGTAGCAGCTTTCCTCGAGCGGTCCGCGATCACTCATCGATCACCGCTGTGGCTTGTCAGATCACGGTAGAAACCTTGCTTGAGCACTAATCGATCATTGCAGTGGCTTGCTCGGTCACAGCAGAAGCCTTGCTAAAGCACTGCTCAATCACTGTCGTGGCTTGCTCGACCACGGTACCAAGCTAGCACCGCTGGAGCTTTGCTCTTGCACGGTAGCATTGCAACAGCTTCCTTGACCACGGTACCACGGTGACAGCCTTGCTCGACCACGGTACCATGGTAGCACTGCAGCGGGGTAGCGTAGCAGCACGTTAGCAGCCTTGCTCGAGCAGTGCTCAATCTCTGATCAATCACCACTATGGCTTCCTCGATCACATTAGCAGCCTTGCTACCGCACTGCTCGATCCTTGCCGTGGCTTGCTCGATCAGGGTAGTAGCCTTGCTCAAGCACTACTCGATCCCTACCGTGGCTTGCTCGATCATGGTGGCAGCCTTGCTTCAGCACTAATCGATCACTGCGTGGCTTGC
Organism: Lagerstroemia speciosa; assembly: GCA_037672795.1. Taxonomy (NCBI): domain Eukaryota; kingdom Viridiplantae; phylum Streptophyta; class Magnoliopsida; order Myrtales; family Lythraceae; genus Lagerstroemia; species Lagerstroemia speciosa. The sequence goes on along the minus strand of CM075288.1, from coordinate 17,168,068 downwards.
TCGATCACGGTGGCATCCTTGCTCGAGCAGTACTCGATCACTGTCGTGGCTTTTGCTTGACCACGGTACCACGGTACCACGGTAGCTGCCTTGCTCGGCCACGGTACCAAGGTTGCACAGCCGCAGCTTTGCTCGAGCACGGTAGCATTGCAACAACTACCTTGACAATGGTACCATGATGGCAGCCTTGCTCGACCACGGTACCGCGGTAGCATCGCAGCATGGTAGCGTGGCAGGATGGTAGCAGCCTTGCTCCAGCAGTGCTCGATCACTGGTCGATCACTACTAAGCCTTGCTCGATCGCGGTAGCAGCCTTGCTCCAACACTGATCAATTACCGTTGTGGATTGCTAGATCACCGTAGCAGCCTTGCTCCAGCACTACTCGATCAATGCCGTGGCTTGCTCGATCACGGTAGCAGCCTTGCTCCTGCACTGATTTATCACTGTCGTGGCTTGCTCCATTAGGGTAGCATCCTTGCTCGAGCAGCACTCGATCACTGCCGTGGCTTTTGCTCGACCACGGTACCATGGTAGCAGCCTTGCTCGACTGGGGTACCAAGGTAGCACGGCCGCAACTTTGCTGCAGCACGGTAGCATTGCAGCAGCTTCCTCGACCACGGTACCACGGTGGTAGCCTTGCTCGACCATGGTACTGCGGTAGCAAAGCACCTCGGTAGCGTGGCAGCACGGTAGAAGCCTTGCTAGAGGAGTGCTTGATCACTGATTGATCACCGCTATCGCTTGCTGGATCACGGTAGCAGCGTTGCTCGAGCACTGATCGATCACTGCGGTAGCTTGCTTGATTACGGCAGTAGCCTTGCTCCAGCACTGCTCAATCACTGCCGTGGCTTGCTCGACCACGGTACCAAGGTAGCACGGCTGCAGCTTTGCTCGAGCACCGTAGCATTACAGTAGCTTCCTTCACCACGGTACCACGGTGGCAGCCTTGTTTGGCAAAGGTACCGCGGTAGCGTAGCTACACGGCAGCAACGTTGCTCGAGCAGTGCTGGAACATTGATCGATCACTGCTGTGGCTTACTCGATCACGGTAGCAGCCTTGCTCCAGCACTGATCGATCACTATTGTGGCTTGCTCGATCAAGGCGGCAGCCTTGCTCCAGCACTGCTCAATCACTGCCGTCGCTTGCTCGATCACGGTAGCACCCTTGCTTCAGCACCGATCGACCACAGTTGTGGCATGCTCGATCGCGGTAGAATCCTTGCTCGAGCATTACTAGATCAATTCCGTGGCTTTTGCTCGACCACTGTACCATGGTAGCAGCCCTGCTCGACCACGGTACCAAGGCAGCATGACCGTGGCCTCGCTCGAGCACGGTAGCATTACAGTAGCTTCCTTCACCACGGTACCACGGTGGCATCATTGCTTGACCACGGTACCGCAGTAGCATAGCCGCACGGTAGCGTAGTAGCATGGTAGCAACCTTGCTCGAGCAGTGTTCGATCTCTGATCGATCACTGCTGTGGCTTGCTCCATCACGATAGCAGCCTTGCTCCAGGAATGATCGATCGCTGCTGTGGCTTGCCTGATCAGGGTAGTAGCCTTGCTCAAGCACTGCTCGATCCCTACCGTGGCTTGCTAGATCACGGTGGCAGCCTTGCTCCAGCACTGATCGATCACTGCCGTGGCTTGCTCGATCACGGTAGCATCCTTGCTCAAGCAGTACTCAATCAATGTCGTGGCTTTTGCTGGACCACGGTGCCATGGTAGCAGCCTTGCTCGGCTAGGGTACCAAGGTAGCGCGGCCGCGGCTTTGCTCCAACACAGTAGCATTGCAGCTGCATCCTCGACCACGGTACCATAATGGCAGCCTGGCTCGACCACGGTATCGTGATAGCATCGCAGCGCGGTAGCCTAGCAGGATGGTAGCAGCCTTGCTCCAGCCGTGCTCGATCACTGATCGATCACTACTGTGCCTTGCCCGATCACCGTAGTAGCCTTGCTCAAGCACTGATCGATCAATGTTGTGGCTTGCTAGATCACGGTAGTAGTCTTGCGCAAGTACTGCTCGATCACTGTCGTGGCCTGCTCGATCAAGGTAGTAGCCTTGCTCCAGCATTGATCGATCAATGCCTTGGCGTGCTCGATCACGGTAGCATCCTTGCTCGAGCAGCACTCGATCGCTGCTGTGGCTTTTACTCTACCACGGTACCACAGTAGCAGCCTTGCTCGACTATGGTATCAAGGTGGCACGGTCATAGCTTTGCTCCAGCATGGTAGCATTGCAGCAGCTTCCTCGACCAAGGTGCCAAGGTGGCAGCTGTCACAGGGTCGAAAATCACACCGAATTTTTCTGCTCTGTGATGGTGCTAAGCGACCACAGCGCCCTTAGCCATTGCAGCTGCATCCTCGACCATGGTACCATAATGGCAGCCTGGCTCGACCACGGTATCGTGATAGCATCGCAGCGCGGTAGCCTAGCAGGATGGTAGCAGCCTTGCTCCAGCCGTGCTCGATCACTGATCGATCACTACTGTGCCTTGCCCGATCACCGTAGTAGCCTTGCTCAAGCACTGATCGATCAATGTTGTGGCTTGCTAGATCACGGTAGTAGTCTTGCGCAAGTACTGCTCGATCACTGTCGTGGCTTGCTCGATCAAGGTAGTAGCCTTGCTCCAGCATTGATCGATCAATGCCTTGGCGTGCTCGATCACGGTAGCATCCTTGCTCGAGCAGCACTCGATCGCTGCTGTGGCTTTTACTCTACCACGGTACCACAGTAGCAGCCTTGCTCGACCATGGTATCAAGGTGGCACGGTCATAGCTTTGCTCCAGCATGGTAGCATTGCAGCAGCTTCCTCGACCAAGGTGCCAAGGTGGCAGCTGTCACAGGGTCGAAAATCACACCGAATTTTTCTGCTCTGTGATGGTGCTAAGCGACCACAGCGCCCTTAGCCAACCAAGCCAACACACGAATCAAGATCGATCAATCGAGGTTAAGCAACAATGATCAGAAACGAGCAACACGAGTAAGGGAAATCATAACTCTTCCATTCACAAAATTGGATACACGAGTCTGAAATAAAACCCTTACACAAGCACTCCCAAATCCCGTGATACAAGAGCACTCACTCGAACAAGAGAATTCCCACTCTGTTCTTCACTCTCACTGAGTGTTGTCTGACTTCTGCCTATGGCCGAATTCAGACTATTACACAGGGACCCGAAATTATCAACCAATCACAGACAAGCACAACTACCAGAGAAGTTACAAGACACATAGAACTGCCAGGTAACTGCTTCGGGATTGGACAACCGCCTGGTCAACGGTCAATGCCACTTCGGTCAAAGGGTCAACGCCATCCCATGGTCCACACCGTCATGGTCCATCGAGTCCACCTGAGTGCCACCCACACTCAGTTGGGTCACATGCACTGAGCATGTGCCCATGGTTCAGCCACCATCACTTGGTATGCTGCTAGCACGTGGTCACGTAGCTAGCAGCGTGTTGCCCATCATCGCACCGTGGTAGTGTGCTGCTACCGCTAGCACGCCACGGTATCCGCCACGGTATCCCGCTACAAGGTTGCTAGCGACGTAGCGTGCTGCTAGCGCTAGCACGCTACGGTATCCGCCACGGTATCCCGCCACGCTACAGCATCCGCCACGGTATCCCGCCACGCTACGGTATCCACCACGGTATCCCGCCACGCTACGGTACCCGCCACGGTATCCCGCCACGCTACGGTACCCGCCACGGTATCCCGCCACGAGGTCACCAGCATGGTAGCGTGCCCCTTGTGCTAGCACGCTACCGTGTCCGCCACGAGGCTTGCTCGAGCACTGACTGAGCACCTGATCGAACATAGCCAAGCCGTCAGTAGATCAATAATCGAGCAACATACCGAACACCTGATCGAGCAACACCGCCATGAATTCCAGCCGTGGATCATGACACCCAACGATCCTCTGATCGAGCATCCCGCTACGTGATCGATCCCGATCGATCACCGTGACGATCATCCATCGCCACACGGTACCACGCTCGTGCCGTTGCGCACACGAGCATCCCAGCACGCTACCGTGGATGTGCGTCCACACGCTACGCCTTGGTACCGAGGGAGGCTGCCACCACATACCCCCCTAAAGAGCTTATTTTAAGTTCTTGCCTTTCGTAGCAGGTGATATTGCTGCCAGGGAATTTTACACCAGATTCCCGTCGCTGGAACTCGTAGCGCCGCCACACGCCTGAACCACAGTTTTCCCTCTAGCACATAGCATGGCTGGAATGCTACTGAGGGACTTAGCATCCTAGCCGGATATCGATGTCGGAGCATTAAGGGGCTAACAAACCACCCCCACTAGAAGAAGCCAACGCCCTCGTCGGAACAGACCGAAGATACTCTTGAATTTTCTCCTCGAACTGCCAAAGCATAGCCTCCTTCTCCCAGCTTGCTTATGACATAGGCCGATCCTTCCATGAGACCAAGTACTCGGTCCTCCGATTCTTCTTGCTGTGACCCAACACTCTGTGGTCCAGCACTCGGTCAACTTCCTTCTCCAATTCCTTCATCACGGTCAGGGGAGCGCGTTTTGGTTTTGAGCGCTCCGGATCATCATCCTCGTGATAAGGCTTAAGGAAACTGACATGGAAGGTAGGATGAATCTTCATCCTCTCCGGCAGTGCCAGCCGATAGGCAACAGCTCCAATCCGCTTCACTATCTCGAATGGTCCGTCATACCTCTGGATCAGACCCTTGTGCCATCGTTTGCTAGTCACTTTCTTCCAAATTTGGGGCGTAAGTTTCAGCATCACTTTATCACCAACCTGAAACTCGAGCGGTCTCCGCCCCTTGTCCGCGTACTTCTTCATACGACAAACTGCTTTTGCAAGGCTGTCTTGGGCTTCCTCAAGCATCTCTTGTTTGTTCCTTGCAAACCAGTACGCTGCGGGACTTGTGCCTTCCTTCTTTTGCAGAGCTATCTCGCTAGGGGTCATCGGCTGATAGCCCATAGCGAGCTCAAACGGACTGAAACCCGTTGATGAGGAGCGATGCAAATTGTAGCAGAACTGTGCGGTGTCCAGCAAGTCAAGCCAGTTCCGTTGACTCGCCGTCACGTAATGCCTCAGATACTCCTCCAACAATTGGTTCATCCTTTCAATCTGTCCATCCGTCTGCGGGTGGTTGGCTGTTGAAAATTTCAATTCCGTCCCCATCAAGTTGAAGAGACGGGTCCAAAATCTCCCAGTGAAACGTGCGTCCCTGTCGCTAATGATATCCATTGGGAGTCCAAACAGCTTCACCACGTTGCGGTAGAATTCATCCGCCGCAATCTCTGCTGTGCAGTTCTTTGGTACAAGTCTGAAGACTCCATACTTCGAAAACCTGTCCACCACAACCATTATCGCATCAAATCCTTTCACGTCAGGAAACCCACTTACAAAATCCATCGAAACCGACACCCAAGGTTTCTCCGGTATGGGCAGGGGCTGCAGCAGACCTGCCTCCGCACGCCTCTCCACCTTGTCTTGCTGGCAGACAAGACAAGTCTTCACGAAGAGTTCAATCTCCTCCTCCATCTTAGGCCAGTAATATAAGCGTGACAGCAACGCTAGCATCCCCCTGCCCAGGTGCCCAGCCCACTGTGAATCATGGTGTTCACGCAGTAACTAAGATCGAAGTCCCCCTCCGCTGGGGACAAACACGCGACCACCCTTCGCGTACAGCAACCCATCCTCCAACCAGTACCGCCTGATGGTACCATCTTGCACCTGTGCCACCAGCTTCTGGTATAGCCTATCCTCCTTCGCCTGATCTTTCAATTTGTTGGCGAAGTCAGATTCAATTTGGTGCAACGCTGCCACAATTTCCACCGCCTTCCTGCTCAGTGCATCCGCCACAAGATTGTGACGACCGGGTCTTGTTCCCACTCGAAGTGGTACTCTGCCAGGAACTCTTGCCAACGTGCCTGCCTAGGAGACAACTTCTTTTGTGTCCTGAAGAACGTGTTGGCAACATTATCAGTTTTAACAAGGAATGAGGTTCCAAGCAAATATACCCGCCAGACGCGTAAGCAGTGCACCACTGCCAGCATTTCCTTTTCGTGTGCCGAGTAGCGTTGTTCAGCTGGTTTCAACTTCCAGCTCTCAAATGCCACTGGGTGTCCTTCCTGGACCAACACCCCGCCTACGCACGATCGGATGCGTCTGTATGGACTTCAAACGGCTTGTCAAAGTCCGGCAACTTAGAACAGGTTCTGCTACGATCATGGACTTAAGCCCCTCAAAGGCTTCATGACATGCTTCATCCCAAGTCCATGTGCGGTTTTTCTGCAGCAGGTCGGTCAGCGGGGACACCTTCTTCGAGTATCCCTTAATGAACTTTCGGTAGTAATTGGCCAAGCCAAGGAAACTCCGAAGCTCGCTGACCTTGGTTGGAGCAGGCCACTCCTTGATTGCTTGGACTTTCCGGGGGTCCATCCGCACAGTACCACCGCCCACAATGTGGCCAAGGAATTTGATCTCCTTGACACAGAATTCGCATTTTTCTTTCTTCACGAATAGGGCATTCTCCCTAAGGCGCTGGAACACCAACCGCAAGTGCTGCATATGATCCTCAAAGGATCTACTGTACACAACAATGTCATCCAAATACACAACTACGAATTTGTCCAGCATATCATGGAATACATCATTCATCAGATTACAAAAAGTAGCTGGTGCATTGGTCAAGCCGAATGGCATGACCAGAAATTCGTAGGAACCATAACGGGTTACCATTGTTGTTTTTGCCTCATCGCCTTCCGCAATGCGGACTTGCCAGTAACCAGAGCGTAAATCCAGCTTCGTGAAGTATTCTGCCCCGCAGAGACGATCAAATAAATCTGCGATCAGGGGCACCGGATACTTGTTTTTGATGGTCACTTTGTTCAGCCCACGGTAATCTACGCACAGTCGTAGAGATCCGTCCTGCTTTCCCTGAAACAACACAGGAGCACCATAAGGAGCTTTTGAGGGCTGAATCTTCCCCGAGTCCAACAACTCCGTGAGTTGCAATCGCAACTCCTCCAGTTCTTTAGGCGACATTCGGTAGGGAGCCCGGGCAGGAGGCTTCGTGCCCGGCATCAACTCAATCTTGTGATCCACCGCTCGCCTTGGTGGTAAGCCCTTAGGTAAATCTTTGGGCAACACATCCTTGAACTCGTCCAAGAATGCTTCCACCTGCTCTGGAACCCTGGTATCTACATGTTCCTCCGGTTCCACAGCATATATCGCCGCCAGGTAGGTCGGATGACCTTTCTTCCACCCTTTGGCCAACTGCATAGCTGAGACATTCTCAACAGGAATCCTCTCCGACTGGTTCAACTCCTTGAACCCTTGCACGAAACAAGGCTTCTTTGGATCTGCGATCATCAATCCAGATAGATTCGGGTGAACAGCTACATTAGCACGCTCAAAGAAATCGTTACCCAATATCACGTCAAAGTCATCCATGGGAATGACCATGACATCCAGAAATCCCGTCCATTCACCGATCCGAACTCGCACATCCTTTGCCATGCCAAGGATTGGTCGACTCTGGGAATTCACTGCCTTAATGCGGTGATTCTGCTTCTTCACGCTCAATCCCAGAGTGTTCACAACTCGATCAGACACGAAGTTGTGTGTGGCGCCAGTGTCCACCATTGCCACAATCTCCCTGGAGTTCAGTTCCATCGGGACATAGGTCAATCCGCTTCCAGAACGTGTCTTTTTCCCAGCACGCACAGCACCGAGAACCTGCAAAGGGGCCACCTTCGTTCTGTTCCCACCATCATCAGAATCATCTGACTGATTCACCAATGCCGAGAGTTTCTCCTTCTTGGGACAGTCTTGGGCACGATGTGGTCCGTTGCAAATGAAACAGCCAGGGTGCTTCTTTGGATCCTTCCATTTCGTATTGGAACTGGAAGCTTTTTCCTTGCCTTTCTCACCCTTCGATGGCTTCTTTGCCTTATCGGACTTCCCAGTAGGTTTGCCACCCTTCGAGGCTTTGTCTTTCGATTTGCCATCCTTCTTTGACTTGCCATCGTCGGTCTTAGATACCTGCAAATCGATCAACGCATCTGCCTTTGCCATGGCAGTGGGGAGATCCTGCACTCCCTGCCTTCGAAGTTCCAACTGTGCCCACGACTTCAAACCCCGCATGAAGTTAAATAATTTGTCCACTTCGGACATTCCTGTCACGTCCAGCATCAAGGAACTAAATTCCTTAACATAGTCTCGAACCGAACCTGTCTGTTTGAGGTTGCACAGTGCCTCACGAGCAGCCCACGAGGAGTTAGTGGGGAGGAACTGCTCCTTCAATTCCCGCTTCAGAGATGACCAGTCTCTGAGTTGTGGTCGCCCGCCAGATTCCACATCTTGCTCACGGGTCCGCCACCACAGTTTTGCATCCCCCGACAGGTACATGACTGCCATCGAGACTCTCTCGCCTTCAGGAATACGAGCAGCATCAAAGTAGTGCTCGATGTCCCATAAGAAGTTCTCCAAATCCTTGGAACTCCTGGTGCCATTGAAGGCTTTCGGTTCTGGCACCTTCACTTTGGCTCGCGATCCCTCAGGCTCCGCCACACCACTGGCGAGTGCCCGACGTAGGAGAACAACATCCTCCTTCATCTGAGTTACTTCTGCCCGCAACAATGCCAGCACATCTGCCACTGTTCCATCCGCCGAACCCAGATCACCGAGGGTCGCCTCCAGAGCCGAAACTCGTTCCCTAAGCGCATCCATGCGCAGCATCAATCAGCAATGCCGAAACTGTTGCCAAATCCTCAAATCCGCACTGAACCGTGCTCTGATACCAACTGTCACAGGGTCGAAAATCACACCGAATTTTTCCGCTCTGTGATGGTGCTAAGCGACCACAGCGCCCTTAGCCAACCAAGCCAACACACGAATCAAGATCGATCAATCGAGGTTAAGCAACAATGATCAGAAACGAGCAACACGAGTAAGGGAAATCATAACTCTTCCATTCACAAAACTGGATACACGAGTCTGAAATAAAACCCTTACACAAGCACTCCCAAATCCCGTGATACAAGAGCACTCACTCGAACAAGAGAATTCCCACTCTGTTCTTCACTCTCACTGAGTGTTGTCTGTCTTCTGCCTATGGCCGAATTCAGACTATTACACAGGGACCCGAAATTATCAACCAATCACAGACAAGCACAACTGCCAGAGAAGTTACAAGACACATAGAACTGCCAGGTAACTGCTTCGGGATTGGACAACCGCCTGGTCAACGGTCAACGCCACTTCGGTCAAAGGGTCAACGCCATCCCATGGTCCGCACCGTCATGGTCCATCGAGTCCACCTGAGTGCCACCCACACTCAGTTGGGTCACATGCACCGAGCATGTGCCCATGGTTCAGCCACCATCACTTGGTATGCTGCTAGCACGTGGTCACGTAGCTAACAGCGTGTTGCCCATCGTCGCCGCGTGGTAGCGTGCTGCTACCGCTAGCACGCCACGGTATCCGCCACGGTATCCGCCACGGTATCCCGCTACAAGGTTGCTAGCGACGTAGCGTGCTGCTAGCGCTAGCACACTACGGTATCCGCCACGGTATCCCGCCACGCTACAGCATCCACCACGGTATCCCGCCACGCTACGGTACCCACCACGGTATCTCGCCACGCTACGGTAACCGCCACGGTATCCCGCCACGAGGTCACCAACATGGTAGCGTGCCCCTTGTGCTAGCACACTACCGTGTCCGCCACAAGGCTTGCTCGAGCACTGACCGAGCACCTGATCGAACATAGCCAAGCCGTCAGTAGATCAATAATCGAGCAACATACCGCACACCTGATCGAGCAACACCGCCATGAATTCCAGCCGTGGATCGTGACACCCAACGATCCTCTGATCGAGCATCCCGCTACGTGATCGATCCCGATCGATCACCGTGACGATTATCCATCGCCACACGGTACCACGCTCGTGCCGTTGCGCACACGAGCATCCCAGCACGCTACCGTGGATGTGCGTCCACACGCTACGCCTTGGTACCGAGGGAGGCTGCCACCACATATCCCCCTAAAGAGCTTATTTTAAGTTCTTGCCTTTCGTAGCAGGTGATATTGCTGCCAGGGAATTTTACACCAGATTCCCGTCGCTGGAACTCGTAGCGCCGCCACACGCCTGAACCACAGTTTTCCCTCTAGCACATAGCATGGCTGGAATGCTACTGAGGGACTTAGCATCCCAGTCGGATATCGATGTCGGAGCATTAAGGGGCTAACAGCAGCCTTGCTCCACCATCGTACCGCTGTAGCAAAGCAACCTGGTAGCGTAGCAGCATGGTAGCAGCTTTGCTCGAGCAGTGCTCGATCACTGATCGATCACCGCTGTGGCTTGCTAGATCACGGCAGCAACCTTGCTCAAGCACTGCTCGATCACTGCTGTGGCTTGCTCGATCAAGGTAGTAGCCTTGCTGCAGTGTTGATCGATCATTGCCTTGGCGTGCTCGATCACGGTAGCATCCTTGCTCGAGCAGTACTAGATTGCTGCCGTGGCTTTTGCTCTACTAGGGTACCATGGTAGCAGCCTTGCTCGACCACGGTCGTAGCTTTGCTCCAACATGGTAGCATTGCAGCAACTTCCTCGACAACGGCGACACGGTGGCAGCCTTGCTCGACCATCGTACCGCGGTAGCAAAGCAGGCCGATAGCGTAGCAGCATGGTAGCAGCTTTGCTCGAGTAGTGCTCGATCACTGATCAATCAACATTGTGGCTTGCTGGATCATGGTAGTAACCTTGCTCAAGCACTGCTCAATCACTGCCATGGATTGCTCGATCAAGGTAGTGGCCGTGCTCCAGCATTGATCGATCATCGCCTTGGCGTGCTCGATCACGGTAGCATCCTTGCTCGAGTAGTACTCGATCGCTGCCGCGGCTTTTGCTCTACCACGGTAGCAGCCTTGCTCGACCACGGTACCAAGGTAGCACGGTCGTAGCTTTGCTCCAGCATGGTAGCATTGCAGTAGCTTCCTCGACCACGGTGCCACGGTGGCAGCCTTGCTCGACCATCATACGGCGATAGCAAAGCAGTCCGGTAACGTAGCAGCATGGTAGCAGCTTTGCTCGAGCAGTGCTCGATCACTGCCGTGGCTTGCTCGACCACGGTACCAAGGTAGCATGGTTGCAACTTTGCTTGAGCACGGTAGCATTGCAATAGCTTCCTTGACCACGGTACAACTGCGGTAGCCTTGTTCGACAAAGGTGCCATGCTAGAATCGTAGCGGCGTAGCGCAGCAGAACGGTAGTGGCCTTCCTCGAGCAGTGCTCGATCACTGATCAATCACTACTATGGCCTGCTCGATCACGGTAGCAGCTTTGCCACAGCACTGATCGATCACTACTGTGGCTTGCTCGATCATGGTGGCATCCTTGCTCCAACACAAATTGATCACCGCTGTGGCTTGCTCGATCACGGTAGAATTCTTGCTCGAGCAGTACTCAATCAGTTCCGTGGCTTTTGCCCGACCACGGTACCATGGCAGCAGCCTTGCTCGACCACGGTACCAAGGCAGCACGACCGCAGCCTTGCTCGACCACGGTAGCGTTGCAGCATGACCGCAGCCTTGCTCGACCATGGTAGCATTGCAGCACGACCGCAGCCTTGCTCGACCACGGTAGCGTTGCAACAGCTTCCTTCACCACTGTAAAACGGTGGCAGCCATGCTCGACCACGGTACCGTTGTAGCATGGCAGCATGGTAGCATAGATACACAGTAGCAACCTTGCTTGAGCAGTGCTCGATCTGTGATCGATCACTGCTGTGGCTTGCTCGGTTACGGTAGCAGCCTTGCTCCAGCATTGATCGATCGCTGCTGTGGATTGCTCGATCAGGGCAGCGGCCTCACCCAAGCAATGCTCGATCCCTGCCGTGCCTTGATCGATCGGGGTGGAGCCTTGCACTAGCACTGATCGATCATTGCCGTGGCTTGCTCGATCACGGTAGCATCCATGCTCGAGCAGTCCTCGATCATTGTCGTGGCTATTGCTCGACCACGGTAGCAGCCTTGCTCGGCCAAGGTACCAAGGTAGCACGGGCATAGCTTTGCTCGAGCATGGTAGCATTGTGGGAGCTTCCTTCACCACGGTGCCACGGTGGCAGCTTTGCTCGACCACCGTACCGGGGCAGCATCACAGCGCGGTAGCATAGCATGACAGTCGCAGCCTTGCTCAAGCAGTACTCGACCATTGATCGATCACTGCTGTACCTTGCCCGACCACGATAGCAGCCTTGCTCCAGCACTGATCGATCACTTGTGTGGCTTGCTAGATCACGGTGGTAGCCTTGCTCAAGCACTGCTCGATCACTACCGTGGCTTGCTCGATCACGGTAGCAGCCTTGCTCCAGCACTGATCGATCACTATCGTGGCTTGCTTGATCACAGTAGCATCCTTGCTCGAGTAGTACTCGATCATTGCCGTGGCTTTTGCTCGACCACGATACCACGGTAGCAGCCTTGCTCGACCACGGTACCACGATAGCAGTCTTGCTCGACTACGGTACCAAGGTAGCACGGCCGCAGCTTTTCTCCAGCACGGTAGCATTGTAGTAGCTTCCTCGGCCAGGGTACCGCGGAGGCAGCCTTGCTGGACCATGGTACTGCGGCAGCAAAGTAGCCCGGTAGCGTAATAGCACGGTAGCAGCTTTGCTGGAGCAGTGCTCGATCACTGATCGATCACTGTTGTGGCTTGCCAGATCACGGTAGCAGCCTTGCTCCAATACTACTCAATCACTGCCATGGCTTGCTCGACCACGGTACCAAGGTAGCACGGCTGCAGCTTTGCTGGAGCACGATAGCATTGCAGTAGCTTCCTAGACGACGGTACCACGGTGGCAGCCCATCCAGAATAGTGCTCGATCACTGATCGATCACTGTTGTGGCTTGCTCGATCGCAGTAGCAGCCTTGTTCCAGCACTGATCGAACACTGTTGTGCCTTGCTCGATCAAGGTGACAACCTTGCACCAGCACCGCTCGATCAGTGCTGTGGCTTGCTCGATCACGGTAGCACCCTTGCTCTAGCACTGATCGATCACTACCGTGGCTTGCTCGATCATGGGAGCATCCTTGCTCGGGTAGTACTCAATCAATGCCGTGGCTTTTACTTGTCCACGGTACCATGGTAGCAGCCTTGCTCGACCAAGGTACCAAGGTAGCGCGGCTGCAACTTTGCTGCAGCACGGTAGCATTGCAGCAGCTTCCTCGACCGCGGTACCACAGTGGCATCCTTGCTCGACCACGGTACCGTGGCAGCATCGCAGTGCGGTAGCATAGCAGGATCGTAGCAACCTTGCTGAAGCAGTGCTCGATCACTGATCGATCACTGTTGTGCCTTGCCCGATCACGGTAGCAGGCTTACTCCAGCACTGATCGATCACTGTTGTGGCTTGCTAGATCACAGTAGTAGCCTTGCGCAAGCACTGCACTATCACTGCCGTGGCTTGATCCATTAAGGTATCAGCCTTGCTCCACCACTGATCGACCACTGCCGTGGCTTGCTCAATCACAGCAGCATCCTTGCTCGAGCAGTGCTCGATCACTGGTCGATCACTGCTGTGGCTTGCTTGATCACTGCAGCAGCCTTGCTCCAACACTAATCGAATACTACTGTGGCTTTCTCGATCAGGGTGACAGCCCTGCACCAGCACTGCTCGATCACTATTGTGGCTTGCTTGATCATGGTAGCACCCTTGCTCTAGCACTGCTCGATCACGGTAGCGTCCATGCTCGGGCAGTACTCGATCACTGTTGTGGCATTTCCACGACCACGGTACCATGGTAGCTTGGTCGACCACGGTACCAATGTAGCACGGCTGCAACTTTGCTCCAGCGCGGTAGCATAGCAGCAGCTTCCTCGACCGCAGTACCACGGTGGCAGCCTTGCTCGACCATGGTACCGAGGTAGCAAAGCAGCGCGGTAGCGTGGCAGCACGGTAACAGCTTTGCTCGAGCAGTGCTCAATAGCGGTAGCAACCCTTCTCCAACACTGATCGATCACGTCTGTGGGTTGCTCGATCACAGTAGCAGCCTTGCTTAAGCACTGCTCGATCACTATTGTGGCTTGCTCGATCATGGTAGAAGCCTTGCTCAAGCACTGCTCGATCACTGCCGTGGCTTGCTCGATCAAGGTAGCAGCCTTGCTCCAGCACTAATCGATCATTGCCGTGGCTTGTTCCATCAGGGTAGCATCCTTGCTCGAGCAGTACTAGATCACTGCCGTGGCTTTTGCTCGACTACGGTACCACGGTAGCAGCCTTGCTCGACTATGGTACCAAGGTAGCATGGCCGCAGCTTTGCTCCAGCACGACAGCATTGTAGTAGCTTCCTCGACCACGGTACCATGGTGGCAGCCTTACTCGACCATGGTACCGCGGTAGCGCAATAACATGGTAGCTCAGCAGCACGGTAGTAGCCTTGCTCGAGCAGTGCTCGATCACTGATCGATCACTGCTGTGGATTGCTCGATCACAGTAGCAGCCTTGCTCGAGCACCGATCGATCAATACTGTGGCTTGCTAGATCACGGTAGTAGCCTTGCTCGAGCACTGATCGATAGCTACCGTTGTTTGGTCGATCGCAGTGGAATGCTTGCTCGAGCACTATTCGATCATAACCGTGACTTTCACTCGAGCATGGTGCCAAGGCAGAAGCCATGCTCGACCACAGCACCAAGGTAGCACGGCCGCAGGTTTGCTCGAGGACAGTAGCGTTGCAGCAGCTTCCTCGACCACGGTACCACGATGGCAGCCTTGCTGCGCCACGGTACCGCGGCAGCATAGCAGCGCGGTAGCATAGTGGCACGGTAGCAGCCTTCCTCGAGCAGTGCTCGATCACTTATCGATCACTGCTGTGGCTTCTTCGATCACTGTAGCAGCTTTGCTAAAGCACTGCTCGATCACTGCTGTGGCTTCTTCGATCACGGTAGCAGCCTTGCTCCAGCACCAATCGATCACTGCCGTGGCTTGCTCAATCACGGCAGCATCCTTGCTCGAGTAGTACTTGATCACTGTCGTGGCTTTTGCTCAGCCACGGTACCACGGTAGCACTGCCGCAGCTTTGCTCGAGCATGGTAGCATTGCAGTAGCTTCCTCGACCACGCTGCCTCGTTGTCAGCCTTGGTCGACCATGGCACCGTGGTAGCATTGCAACGCAGTGGTGTAGCAGCACTGTAGCAGCCTTGCTCAAGCAGTGTTTGGTCACTGATAGATCACTACAGTTGCTTGCTCGATCTTAGTAGCAGCCTTGCTCCAGCACTGATCAATTGCTACTGTCGCTTGCTAGATCACGGTAGTAGCCTCGCTCAAGCACTACTCGATCACTGTCATGGCTTGCTCGATCACGGTAGCAACCTTGCTCCAACACTGATCCATCGCAACCGTGGCTTGCTCAATCACGCTGGCATCCTTGCTCGAGCAGTACTCGATCACTGCAGTGGCTTTTGCTCGACCACAGTGCCACGGTAGCAGCCTTGCTCGACCACGGGACCAAGGTAGCACGGCCATAGCTTTGCTCCAACACGGCAACATTGTAGCTGTTTCCTCGACCACGGTACCACAGTGGTAGCCTTGCTCGACCACGGTACCAGTAGTGTAGCAGCACGGTAGTAGCCTTCCTCGAGTAGAGCTCGATCACTGATCGATCATGGTAATAGCCTTGCTGCAGCACTGATCGACCACTGCTGTGGCTTGCTCAATCTTGGTCGCAGGCTTGCTCCAGCACTGATCGATCACTACTGTGGCTTGCTCGATCATTGTAGCAGCCTTGCTTAAGCACTGATCGATCACTGTTGTGGCTTGTTGGATCACGGTAGCATCCTTGCTCCAGTAGTACTCGATCATTGCCATGGCTTGTGCTCGGCCACGGTACCACAGTAGCACCCTTGCCCGTCCACGGTACCCTGGTAGCCGCCTTACTTGACTGCGGTACCAAGGTACTACAGCCGCAACTTTGCTCGACCACCGTAGCATTGCCGCACCTTCCTTGACCACGAAACCACGGTGGCATTCTTGCTCGACCACGGTACTGCGGTAGCATAGTAGCGCGATAGCGTAGCAGCACGGTTGCATCCTTGCTCGAGCAGTACTCGATCACGGCCGCAGCTTTGCTACAGCACAATAGCAATGCAGCAGCTTCCTCGACCACGGTACCAAGGTGGCAGCCTTGCTCAACCACAGTACCATGTTAGCATAGCAGCGCGGTAGCGTAACAGTAGGGTGGCAGCCTTGCTCGAGCAGTGCTTGATCACTGATCGATCACTGCTGTGGCTTGCTCGATCACGATTGCAGCCTTGCTCCACACTGATCTATCACTGTTGTGGCTTGCTTGATCACGGTAGCAGCCATGGTCCAACACTGATTGATCACTGTTGTGGCTTGCTAGATCATGGTAGTAGCCTTGCTCAAGCACTGCTCTATCACTGTCGTGGCTTGCTCGATCACGGCAGCAGCCTTGCTCCAGCACCAATTGATCGCTACCGTGGCTTGGTCGATCACGATAGAATCCTTGCTCGAGCACAACTCGATCACTGCCGTGGCTTTTGCTTGACCACGGTGCCACAGTGGTAGCCTTGCTCGGCCACAGCACCAAGGTAGCATGGCAGCAGCTTTGCTCGAATGCGGTAGCACTGCAGCAGCTTCCTCAACCACGGTAACACAGTGGCATCCTTGTTAGTGGTACCATCCTTGTTCGACCACGGTACCGCGGCAGCATAGTAGCGCGGTAGTGTAGCACCACGGTAGCAGCCTTGCTCAAGCAGTGCTCGATCACTGATCAATCACAGCTGTGGCTTGCTCAATTACAGTAGCAGCCTTGCTCCAGCACTAATTGATTACTGCTGTGGCTTGCTAGATCATGGTAGCAGCCTTGATCATGCACTGCTCGATTCCTACCGCGACTTGCTCGATAATGGTAGCAGCCTTGCTCCAGCACTGATCAATCATTGTTGTGGCTTGCTCGATCACGGTAGCATCCTTGCCCGAGCAGTACTCGATCACTACCATGGTTTTTGCTCGGCCACAGTACCAAGGTAGCATGGCCGCAGCTATGCTCAAGCACGGTAGCATTGCCGCAACTATGCTCGAGCACGCTAGCATTGCCGCAGCTTCCTCAATCGTGGTACCATGTTGGCAGCCTTGCTCGACCATGGCAGCGCCATAGCATAGCAGCGCAGTGAAGTAGCAACACGGTAGCAGCCTTGCTCCAGCACTGATCGACCAATGTTGTGGCTTGCTAGAACATGGTAGCAGCCTTGCTCAAGCACTGCTCGATCACTGCCGTGGCTTGCTCAATCACGGTAGCAGCCTTGCTCCGGCACTGATCCATTACTATTGTGGCTTGCTCGATGACGCTAGCATCCTTGCTCGAGCAGTACTCGATCACTATTGTGGCTTTTGCTAGACCACAGTACCAAGGTAGCACGACCGCAGCTTTGCTCGAGCATGATAACATTGCAGCCGCTTCCTCAACCACCGTACCACGGTGGCAGCCTTGCACGACCATGGTACCGCAGTAGCATAGCAGTCGGTAGCATAGCAGCCTTCCTCGAGCAGTGCTCAATCACTGATGGATCACTGTTGGGGCTTCCTCTATCAAGGTAGCAGGCTTGCTCCATCACTAATCGACCATCGCTGTGGCTTGCTCGATCATGGTAGCAGCTTTTCTCCAGCACTGATCAATTGCTGCTGTGGCTTGCTCGATCATGGTAGCAACCTTCCTCAAGCATTGCTCGAGCACTTTCGTGGCTTGCTCCATCACGGTAGTAGCCTTGCTCAGGCACTTATCAATAATTGTCGTGGCTCCCTCGATCACGGTAGCATCCTTGCTCAAGCAGTACTCAATCACTACCATCGCTTGTGCTCGACCACGGTACCACGGTAGCAGCCTTACTCCTCCACGGTGCCACGGTAGCAGCCTTGCTCGACCATGTTACCACGGTAGTAGCCTTGCTCGACCACGGTACGAAGGTAGCACTGCCGTAGCTTTGCTCGAGCCCGGTAGTATTGCAGCAGCTTCCTCGACCACGGTACCATGGTGGCAGCCTTGCTCGACCACGGTGCCATGGTAGCAGCCTTGCTCGACCACGGTACCATGGTAGCATGGCAGCAGCTTTGGCCGAAAACTGTTGCATGGCAATAGCTTCCTCGAGCACGGTACCACGTTGCCATCCTTGTTCAACCACGGTATTGCGGTAGCATAGAAGCGCGGAGCGCAGCAGCACGGCAGCAACCTTGCTCGAGCAGTGCTTGATCACTGATCGATCGCTGCTGTGGCTTGCTCGATCACAGTAGCAGCCTTGCTTCAGCACTGATCGACCACTGCCGTGGCTTGTTCGATCATGGTAGCAGCCTTGCTCCAGCACTGATCAATTACAGCTGTGGCTTGCTCGATCATGGTTGCAGCCTTGCTCAAGCACTGTCGATCACTGCCGTGGCTTGCTCAATCGAGGTAGCAGCCTAGCTCCAGGAATGATCAATCACTGTCGTCGCTTGCTCGATCACAGTAGCACCCTTGCTTGAGTAGTGCTCCATCACTGCCGTGGCTTTTGCTCGGCCACGCTATCACGGTAGCATCCTTTCTCGACCATGGTACTATGGTAGCAGCTTGCTCGAGCACTGATCGATCACTGTTGTGGCTTGCTCGATCACGGTAGCAGCCTCGCTCCAGAACTGATTGATCACAGCTTTGGCCTGCTTGATCACGGTGGCATCCTTGCTGCAGTACTGATCGATCACTGCCGTGGCTTGCTCGATTAGGGTACAGCCTTGCTCCAGCATTGCTCGATCACTACCGTGCCTTGCTCGATCATGGTAGCAGCCTTGGCCTAGCACTGATCGATCACTGTCGTGGCTTGCTCGATCAAGGTAGCATCCTTGCTCGAGCAATAGTCGATCAATGTCGTGGCTTTTGCTCTACCACGGTAGCAGCCTTGGTTGACCATGGTGCCAGGGTAGCACGGCTGTAGCTTTGCTGGAGCATGGTAGCATTGCAGTAGCTTCATTGACCATGGTGCCATGATGGCAGCCTTGCTCGACCACGGTACCGTGGTAGCATAGCAGTGCGGTAGCGTAGCAGCACGACAGCAGCCTTGCTCGAGCAGTGCTCGATCACTAATCGATCACTCCTATGGGTTGCTCAATCGTGGTTGCAGCCTTGCCCGAGCACTGATCGATCACTGCGGTGGCTTGCTACATCACGATAGCAGCCTTGCTCAAGCATTGCTCGATCACTGTCGTGGCTAGCTCCATCACGGTAGCAGCCTTGCTCAAGCAGTGCTTGATCACTGATCGACCACTGCAGTGGCTTGCTTGATCATGGTTGCAGCCTTGCTCCAGCACTGATCGATCAATGCGGTGGCATGCTACATCACAGTAGCAGCCTTGCTCAAGCACTGCTCGATCATTGCCGTGGATAGCTTGATCATGGTAGCAGCCCTGCTCCAGCAATGATCGATCACTACCGTGGCTTGCTCGATCATGGTAGCATCCTTGCTCCAGCAATACTCGATCACTGCCATGGCTTTTGCTCTGCCACGGTAGCTGCCTTGGTTGACCACGATACCAAGGCAGCACTGCTGCAGCTTTGCTCGAGCACGGTAGCATTCCAGCAACTCCCTCGACCGCGGTACCACGGTGGCAGCCTTGCTAGACCACGATACTGCGATAGCATAGTAGCGCGATGGCATAGCAGCACGATAGCAGCCTTGCTCGACTAATGTTTGACCACTGATCGATCACTGTCGTGGCTTCCTCGACCACGGTAGCAGCCTTGCTCTAGCACTCATAGATCACTGCTGTGGCTTACTCGATCAGGGTTGCAGCCTTGCTCCATCACTGTTCGATCACTGCTGTGGCATGCTCAATCATGGAACCATCCTTGCTCAAGCACTGCTCGATCATGGTAGCAGCCTTGCTCGAGCACTGCTCAATCAATGCCGTGGATTGCTCGGTCACGGTGCCAACCTTGCTCCCGCACTAATCAATCACGGTTGTGGCTTGCTCGATCACGGTAGCATCCTTGATCGAGCAGTACTTGATCACTGTCATGGCTTTTGCTCTACCAGGATACCGGATAGCAGCCTTGCTCAACCACGGAACCAAGGTAGCACGACCGTAGCTTTGCTCGAGTATGGTAGCATTGCAGACTACACCACTGTGGGAGCCTTGCTCGACCACGGTACTGCGGTAGCATAGCAGCGCGGTAGAGTAGCAGGACAGTAGCAGCCGCTATTGAGCGGTGCTCGATCACTGATCGATCACTGCTGTAGCTTGCCCGATCACGGTAGCAGCCTTGCTCGTGCACTGATCGATCACTGCTGTGGCTGGCTAGATCATGGTAGAAGCCTTGCTCCAGCACTGCTCGATCACTGCCGTGGCTTGCCCGATCACGGCAGCAGCCTTGATCCAGCACTGATCGATCACTGCCGTGGCTTTTGCTCGACCACGGTACCATGGTAGTAGCATTTCTTGACCACGGTACCAAGGTAGCGCGGCTGTAGTTTTGCTAGAGCACAGTAGCATTGCAGCAGCTTCCTCGAGCACGGTACCGCAGTAGCGTAGCAGCATGGTAGCAGCCTCGCTTGAGCAGAGCTCGATCAGTAGAAACCTTGCCCCAACAATGATCGACCACTACCTTGGCTTGCTCGATCACGGTAGCATCCTTACTCGAGCAGTGCTCGATCATTGCTGTAGCTTTTGCCCGGTCACGGTACCACGGCAGCAGCCTTGTTCGACCATGAAACCAAGGTAGCACGGCAGCAGCTTTGCTCGAGCACGGCGGCATTGTAGCAGCTTCCTTGACCACGGTACCATGGTGGCAACCTTGCTCGACCACGGTACCGCTGTAGTATAGCAGCGTTGTAGCGTAGCAGCATGGTAGCAGCCTTGCTCGAGCAGTGCTCGATCACTGATTGACCACTTGTGTGGCTTGCTCGATCACGGTGGCAACCTCGCTCCAACACTGATCAATCACTGTCGTGGCTTCCTGTTTCATGGTAGCGGCCTTGCTCTACCACTGCTCGATCACAGCTGGGGCTTGCTCCAACATTGATCGATCACTGCCGTGGCTTGCTCGATCGTACTAGCATCTTTGCTCGAGCAATACTCCATCACTGTCGTGGCCATTGCTCCACCACGGTGCCACGGTAGCAGCCTTGCTCGACCACGGTACCAAGGTAGCATGGCCGCAGCTTTGCTAGAGCACGGTAGCATTGCAGCAACTTCCTCGACCACGGTGCCGTGGTAGCGTAGCAGCACGGTAGCAGCCTTGCTCGAGCAGTGCTCGATCACTGATCAATCACTCTTGTGGCTTGCTCGATCACGGTAGCAGCCTTGCTCCAGCACTGATCGATCACTGCTGTGGCTTGCTCGATCACGGTGGTAGCCTTTCATGACAACAGTACTGTGGTAGCATAGCAGCGCGGTAGCGTAGCGGCATGGTAGCAGCCTTGCTCAAGCAGTGCCCGATCACTAATCGATCATTGATGTGGCTTGCTCATCATGGTAGCAGCCTTGCTCCAGCACTGATCGATCACTACTGTGGCTTGCTCGATCACGATAGCAGCCTAGGTCAAGCACTGCTCAATCACTGCTGTGGCTTGCTTGATCACGGTAGCAGCCTTGCTCCGGCACTGATCTATCACCGCTGTGGCTTGCTTGATCATGGTAGCATCCTTGCTCAAGCAGTACTCGATCATTGCCATGGCTTTTGCTTGGCCACGGTACCACTGTAGCAGCCTTGCTCAACCACGGTGCCATGGTAGCAGCCTTGCTCGACCACGGTACCAAGGTAGCACGACCACAGCTTTGTTCGAGCACGGTAGCATTCCAGCAGCTTCCTCCGCCACGGTATAGCGGTAGCGTAGCTGGACGGTAGCAGCCTTCCTCGAGCAGTTCTCGATCACTGATATATAATTGTTGTGGCTTGCTCGATCACGGTACCAGCTTTGTTCCAGCACTGATCAATCACTACTCTGGCTTGCCAGATCACGGTAGCAGCCTTCCTCAACCACTGCTCGATCACTACCGTGGCTTGATCGATCACGGTAGCAGCCTTGCTCCAGCACTGATCGATCACTGTCATGGCTTGCTTGATCACGGTGGCATCCTTGCTCGAGTAGTCCTTGATCACTGTCGTGGCTTTTGGTCGACCACGGTACCAAGGTAGCACGGCCGCAGCTTTGCTTGAGCACGGTAGCATTTCAGCAGCTTCCTCGAACACGGTACAATTGTAGCAGCTTCCTCGACCACGGTACCATGGTGGCAGCCTTGCTCGACCACAGTACTGCGGTAGCATAGCAGCACGGTAGCAGCCTTGGTCGAGCAGCGCTCGATTGGTAGCAGCCTTGCTCCAGCACTGATCAATCACTGTTGTGCCTTGCTCGGTCACGGTAGCTACCTTGCTCGAGCACTGCTCGATCACTAACGTGGCTTGTTCGATCACGGTAGCAACCTTGCTCAAGCAGTGATCGATCACTGCCGTGGCTTGCTCGATCATGATAGCAGCCTAGCTCCAGCACTGCTCGATCACTGCCATGGCTTGGTCGATGACGGTAGCAACCTTGCTCCGGCACTGATCGATCACCGTCGTGGCTTGCTTCATCACGGTAGCATCCTTGCTCAAGCAGTACTCCATCACTGCCATGGCTTTTGCTCGGCCACGGTACCACTGTAGCAGCCTTGCTCTACCACTGTGCCATGGTAGCAGCCTTGCTCGACCACGATACCATGGTAGCACGACCACAACTTTGCTCGAGCATGGTAGCAATGCAACAGCTTCCTCGACCATGGTACCACGGTGGCAGCCTTGGTCGACCACGGTACCGCGGTACCATAACAACGCGGTAGCGTAGCTGGATGGTAGTAGCCTTCCTTGAGTAGTGCTCGATCATGGTACCACCTTTGCTCCAGCACCGATCGATCACTATTGTGGCTTGCCAGATCACGGTAGCAGCCTTGCTCCAGCACTGATCGATCACTGCCGTGGCTTGCTCGATCACGGTAGCATCCTTGCTCGAGTAGTCCTCGATCACTGCTGTGGCTTTTGGTCGACCACGGTACCGTGGTAGCACGGCCGCAGCTTTGCTCGAGCATGGTAGCATTGCAGTAGCTTCCTCGAGCACGGTAGAATTGCGGCAGCTTCCTCGACCACGGTACCATGGTGGCAGCCTTGCTCGACCACGGTACCGCGGTAGCATAGCAGCACGGTAGCAGCCTTGCTCGAGCAGTGCTCGATTGGTAGCAGCCTTGCTCTAGCAATGATCAATCACTGATGTGCCTTGCTCAATCACTGTAGCTACCTTGCTCAAGCACTGCTCGATCACTGACGCGGCTTGCTCGATGACGGCAGCAGCCTTGCTCAAGGAGTGATCGATCACTGCGGTGGCTTGCTCGATCACAATAGCAACCTATCTCAAGCACTGCTCGATCACTGACATGGCTTGCTCGATCACGGTAGCAGCCTTGCTCCGGCACTGATCTATCACCGTCGTGGCTTGCTTCATCACGGTAGCATCCTTGCTCAAGCAGTACTCGATCACTGCCATGGCTTTTGCTCGGCCACGGTACCACTGTAGCAGCCTTGCTCGACCACAGTGCCATGGTAGCAGCCTTGCTCAACCATGGTACCAAGGTAGCACTACCACAGCTTTGCTCGAGCACGGTAGCATTGCAGCAGCTTCCTCGACCACGGTACCACGGTGGCAGCCTTGGTCGACCACGATACCGCGATACCATAGCAGCGTGGTAGCGTAGCTGGAGGGTAGCAGCCCTCCTCGAGCAGTGCTCGATCACTGATAGATCATTGCTGTGGCTTGCTTGATCACGGTACCAGCTTTGCTCCAGCACTGATCGATCACTACTGTGGCTTGCCAGATCACGGTAGCAGCCTTGCTCAAGCATTGCTCGATCACTGCCGTGGCTTGATCGATCACGGTAGCAGCCTTACTCCAGCACTGATCGATCACTATCGTGGCTTGCTCGATCACAGTAGCGTCCTTGCTCGAGTAGTCCTTGATCACTGTCGTGGCTTTTAGTCGACCCCGGTACCAAGGTAGCATGGCCAGAGCTTTGCTCGAGCATGGTAGCATTGCAGCAGCTTCCTCGAGCACGGTAGAATTGCAGTAGCTTCCTCGACCACGGTACCGCAGTAGCATAGCAGCACGGTAGCAGCCTTGGTCGAGCAGTGCTCGATTGGTAGCAGCCTTGCTCTAGCACCGATCGATCACTGCTGTGGCTTGCTCAGTCACGGTAGCTGCCTTGCTCAAGCACTGCTTGATCACGGTAGCAGCCTTGCTCCAGCAGTGATCAATCACTGCCATGGCTTGCTCGATTACGGTAGCATCCTTGCTCGAGCAGTACTCGATCACTGCCGTGGCTTTTGCTCAGCCACGGTTCCACGGTGGAAGCCTTGCTCGACCATGGTATTAAGGTAGCATAGCAGCGCAGTAGCGTAGCAGCACGGTAGCAACCTTGCTCGAGTAGTGCTCGATCACTGCTGTGGCTTGCTCGATCATGGTAGCAGCCTTGCTCTAGTGCTAATCGATCACTGTTGTGGCTTGCTTGATCACGGTGGCAGCCTTGCTCCAGCACTGATCGATCACTACTGTGGCTTGCTCGATCATTGCAGCAGCCTTGCTCAAGCACTGCTATATCACTACCATATCACTGCCATGGCTTGCTCAATCACGGTAGCAGGCTTGCTCCAGCACTGATTGATCACAACTATGGCTTGCTAGATCACGGTAGCAGCCTTGCTCAACCACTGCCCGATCACTACCGTGGCTTGCTCGATCACGGTAGCAGCCTTGCTCCAGCACTGATCGGTCACTGTCGTGGCTTGCTCGATCACAGTAGCATCCTTGCTCGAGCAGTACTCGATCACTGCAGTTGCTTTTGCTCGACCACGGTATCACGGTAGCAGCCTTGCTCGACCACGGTACCAAGGTAGCACTGTCACAGCTTTGCTCGAGCATGGTAGCATTGCAATAGCTTCCTCGACCACGGTACCACGGTGGCAACCTTGCTCGACCACAGTACCGCGGTAGCATAGCAGCGCAGTAGCGTAGTAGCACCGTGGAAGCCTTGCTTGAGCAGTGCTTGATCACGGTTCTATCACGGTAGCAGCCTTGCTCCAGCACTGATCGATCACTGTTGTGGCTTGCTCGATCATGGTAGCAACCTTGCTCTAGCACTGATCTGTCGGACATCGAAAATTTGGACGTGAGAAAAGATTCGATTTAGGCACGTGCGAGGCCTTGCTTGGGACTTTAATCGAGGTTGGATTGGACTCGCCACTAATCATTTAAGGAATTACTCCTAAGGTCGATCAGGAACCTATTATTGTCCTAAGTGATCATGATACTAACCACCTAGGTATTTATCGGTCTTGAAACCGAGATTTGAGTTCGGGGATCCTATTACATATCTTGAAGCTCGTGAGCCAAGACATGCCCAAAATTGGCACCTGTCCCTAAGTCTAGGTCATTTGTTTGCTTGCATATTTTATTTCACCCAATTGTTATCTTGATCGAATCTCGAATCGATGGTCAAAAATTGTAAATTGGCAATTCCGCCACGTTCCTATCATGCCACTATCGTCCTAATCTAAGTGCAAAAAATAAAGTATTTCACTATCGAGATTACATACATTCACCATCATCTCTCTCTCTCTCTCTCTCTCTCTCTCTCTCTCTCTCTCTCTCTCTCTCACTATCTAACATTGGTGCACTCAAATACATGTATCTCCCTCATCCCACATACAAGTGCACAATGTACATTGATCATACCACTCAATACCATCAAACAAATCAACCACTATCAGTTTATTTCACCTCGGAATAATTCTAACAAAAACTTAAAAATTGCTAAGTTGATTAACAAAAATTAGGGAGCAACGTAGAAGTCAAGTTAAACCGCTCAGAGACTCGAATAAAAATTTTAGAAAATTTTGGTCCAGTTTTGGAGGGCTTGAAAATACCTCGGGGACTGTTTTGAAGTGTTTCAGGAAACTCTGGGCCTTGTAAAAATTTTCTGGACTGATTTAAAATGCAGGGACTGATCAATAAATTCACAAAAAGTCCAGGACTGAACTAAAAAATGTGGAAAAAATCTCATGGGCTGACCTGTGTTGCTCTGAAGAGTTCAAGGACCACTCCTTAGACCCTACAAAAACTCTAGAACACTCTGAATCAGACATAATCCTCAGGGGCTGGTCTGTAATTTCGCAAAATGGGGCTGGACTGATCTGAGACGATGCAAAAGTTCACAAAATTGAATTTTTTGTAACCCTTTCATCATTGTGATTTTTCACAACTCAACTTCTAGTCATTCCCCATCTTACTAATCAAAAAGTTGCTTTTTTTTCTTGTTTTTGATTTATTTGAATTTTTTACTTTTTTTGCAGTTTTTATATTTTCTTAAAAGATAAATTATACTACATACATACTCTTAGGAATCGACTAACAGGGTTTTCGAACCTTTTTTCAAAGATAGTTCGAATTCCTCTACATGAAAATGCTTTTCACCCCCTTTTTCTCATTTTTTTTGTTTTTTTTTGCATTTTTACGAAAAAAATAAAAACTTAAAAATAGAAAAAAAAACTTTAACTTCCGAGAATATTTTCTAAATCCCGAATGAGGAATTTATATTACGACCAAGATGATAGTGATAACGAGAGGAGTGCGGAAGCTCGGTGGTGGATTCGGATCGGAGATGGCTTCGAAGTCGGTTACGGGCTTGGACTCGTATTGGTGATGGACTCGAACTCGGCGTCGGCTTGGGATCGGATCGATGGAGGGCTTGAACTTGGGCTCCGGCTTGAATCGATGATGAGCACAAACTTGATGATGGGCTCCGGCTCCAACTCGGACCTATGATGGAAAAACAATTAACTTGGGGTGGAATGTGTGTTCTTGAATTCTTTGCTCAGCACATGAGTCTAATTCAAGAGAGTGTGGAGAGTGTGTGTAAGGTCCTTTCAAGGTGAGTGAATGGCTCCATTTATAGATAAAGACTCAGCTGGATTTATTTGCAACACAAACAAAAGTTGAGTGGTTAGAAAGATAAAAGAAAAGACAAGAAAATAAAATTAAAAAAAAAAAAGCAGAATGGATAGAAGACGAACACTACGGCAGACAGACAGAGATGAAAGAATGGGGAGATAGAGCATGGCTTGATTTTTGCTTCAATGATACTCCAAAGACTTGTGTATGTACTTGCATGTAGAAAGGTTGAATTATTTGCTTGCTCTAATAAATAAATAAAATAAAGTAAAATAAAAAAACAGAGGAAGACAGACAATAGAAGACCAAAGCAGCAGACAGGCATGGAAGACAGACGGCAAAAGCGATGTCGTGAAGCAACGTCGGCACCGGCAGACAAACAAAATAACATAGCTATATGTACATGGATAGTGAGAAACATGCAGTGGTTAGCTCGGGTAAAAATCGAGTGTCTATAGCTGCCCCTCTTTGGACCGACGCTCACAAAGTGACAGTCCAAAGACAAATAGAACTCGATTTTGGACTGGCACGTCACTGACTTTGAATGGTATGGGCTATGCACATGGGGAAATCAGTGCGATGCAACTCTGGGTGCAAAACAGAAAAGAGCGCGGCTTTGGGCACAAAAAGAAAAACTGCTGCTTTGGGCGCGGGGTGCGGCTCTGGGGGTGGGTATGCGGCTTTGGGAGCAATGTGCTGCTCTGGGCACGAGTGTGTGGCTCTGGGCCTGGGTGTGCAGCTCTGGGCCCGAGGTGCGACTCTGGGAGCAAAGTGTGCGGCTCTGGGTGCAAGGTGCGGCTCTGTGTGCAAGGTGTGTGGCTCTGGGTGCGAGGTGTGCGGCTCTGGGAGCCATGTATCGCTCTGGGCGCGGGGGCTCAAGGGGCAAAGGTGCAAGCTGTGCGGCTCTGGGCGCAAGGTGCGGCTCTGGGCACGGGGTGGGCGGCTCTGGGCATGTGTACCTTCCAGTTGTAAATGAGACAAGAACTTGCTTGGTTACCTTCATCTCACCGCAGTCGTTGAGGCATTGGAGTCTATACGGCCTTGGATGCTTTAGAGTAGGCAAGCCAAGTTTGTCCACCATTAATTTGCTTGCCACATTAACACAGCTGCCCCCATCAATAATCAAACCACATACCCGATCTTTCACGTGGCAACGGGTGTAGAAGATGTTCTCCCTTTGCATCCCATCATCTTCTTCTTTGGCTTGAACATGGAGAGCTCTCAGTACAACTAGAGCTTGGCCATCAACAGCAAGCTCAACATCACTAGCATCTTCATCCGATGGAATGGGCTCGTTTCCTTCATCTTCGTCTTCGGTTTCGATCTCCCCATTGTCCAACATGATCATTGCTCGCTTGTTTGGGCATTGTGAAGCAATATGACCTGATCCCAAACAACGAAAGCATTTGATATCATGATTTCTTTGAGTCTGGGAAGATGAGTTACCCTTGTCCTTGTTGTTAGGTCAGATCTTGGCTACATTCGTCTCTCCCTTTGATTTTGAAACAGCTTGCTCATTTGGCTTTGTTGATGATCCCCACTTCTGCTTCCAAGATGATGAACCCAAAGCGTCATGCTTGGAGGATGATCGCACTCCTTTCTTGAGCTGTCTCTCAACATTCATTGCCATGTGTACCACATCTTCAAGCTCCACATAGTGATGCAACTCAATGATGTTGGCAATCTCATGGTTAAGACCACAAATGAACCGAGCCATGGTCGCCTCCCAGTCCTCCTCAATGTTAGCCTGAATCAAGGCTATCTCCATCTCCTTGTGGTACTCCTCCACACTCATTGAGCCCTCCCTAAGACCTTGCAATTTCAAATGTAAGTCTCGATAATAGTGAGATGGGACAAAACTTCTTCTCATGACAGCCTTCATGACCTCCCAATTGTCAATAGGGGGCTCGTGGTTCCGGCGCCTACTCAAGGTCAGCTAATCCCACCATATGATGGCATAGTCAGTAAAGGCCAACGCAGTAAGCTTCACCTTCTTCTCCTCCGAGTAGTTGTGACAATCAAATACTAGCTCAACCTTCCTTTCCCATTCAATATAAACATCAGGGTCACTTTGACCTTGAAATGGGGGAATGGATAGCTTGATGGTTCCCATGTTATGATCTACCATTTCCCTTTCTCATTGTTGTCTTTGAACAAGCCTTGGCCTTTCCGGCCTGACAGCCCTAGCTCTTCTCTGAGTAGCATTTGAGGCCACGTCATCCTCATCATTGCTCGCCCCATCAGTATAGACGTCATCTGGAACATTTGGAGCAAAGTGTGGCCGTCGGTTGGGTCACTAAAGCCTACGCAATGGTTCTTGGTGAAGTTGTTTAAACTGATCCTCATGCTTATCCGGCCGATCTCGAATCTCATTGAACACCACATTCATGCGTTCAAATTGCTGCTGCATAGCCTGGATGGTCATGTTTCGATCAGCCCCTCCATCATTTGAATTGGTCCTGCCAGCATCCCTTTGAGACATGGTAGGCTGCAATGAAATATCAAGAACAAGGAAAAATCCTCACTCACTCCCTTGCGTGTTTACACTCTGTTGGATATCACACAATCACTTGTGTTTCACTCAGAAAATTAAATTGCTTCTATGCTTGTTTTGTTCTTCTGCAAGAAGCTCTTGAGAAACTAAGCAAGTCAAAACAAGGCAGCCACTTGTTCAGCCCACAAACATATAACACTGATTCAAGATTTAGTTAGACCAATGAGATGTGGATACTGAAACAAAGATTTTAAGGTAATCACAAGGAAGATGAACCATAAAAAGATGATATGGTGAAGCAGATGGAATTCAAGGCAGCACAATGGAAATAGATAAAGCAACTAACACAAGAGCACGGGAAACAGAAATGGAAATGGAAATGTAAGCAAGGCAGCACAAGATGATATGGGGTAAATGCCACTAGATGCAGTCAAAACAATCAAACGATCTTTGTTCTTCCTTTTCCTTTCTGTTCTTCTTTTTTGTTCTTTTTTTTATTTTCTTTTCTTTTCCTTTTTTTAAACAGAAATTAAAATCCGATGAAGATGACTGCAAGGTGAGTGAAGACTGATTTGGATATTAGATGAATGCAATCACAATGAAAGATAGACAAAACCTGATTTGGAGCCAAGCTCCGATACCAAAATGATGCGAACCTCAACGAACAAAGCCGTGAAACCCAGCAACAAGAAGATGGAAGTCAGAATTCTGGGATCACCCAAAGGAGGTTTCAGGATGCGGAATATTGACCTGTTGATTATAGAGAATCAAGAACCAATATTATAAACAAGTGGAGAATATTGACCTGATGGTTATACTAAACCAAGAACCAACATTATATGAAAGTGTAGGATCACAAGATATGCACTTGTAATCCTTATAGAGTTGCTGAAGAACAACAGGAGAAGAACTCTCTTAGAGATATAAACTTAGCTAAATTCTTATTCTAACCACTAAAGACATTATATAGAACTCAGAAACTGAAAATTACAACTACCCAAGCATGGGAAGCAAGAAGCACTTAATGTTGGTCTTCATGCACAAGCCTTCAGCCTCCATGGAGCATAGCTGTCCTCCATCTTAAGAATTTTTCCAAAATGCGGGTGGCATTAAATAACACACCAATTCAACATGAATGACATGTTTTCCCGCCTTAATACGTGCATTCCAATATGATATTGGGTTAGGAATATGCTCCATCACGTTTGTCCTTAGTTCAACAGGTGATTGGTCCACTTTTGGGATGGACTTGTATGATATTGAACATTCGGCCTTGCTCCAATGGTAGCTCCGTAGCTTGCCTCTCCAGAATACGAATTGTCAAGCCTCGTACAACATGTTGAACTTGCTTGATCTTCGATCTTGTGACTGGTCCAACTAGCATGTGCAAATCTCCCTCATGCTCCTCATGATTCTGAAAGTCCCTCTCGCTTTGGGGATGGCATGAACCCCACCGACAACAGTGATGAAACCCAGGAACAATGATGGATAGAACCCAAGAACGAGTAAACAAGGGTTTGAGGCTTGACTGGTCACCAGATCTAGAACAAACCAAGACTATGAAGACAAGAAGTGCCACACCACGAGGATGACAAGTTTCGATTATTTGAACGCCATGAGATAAAACTCGATAAGTTCATAAGTTTTTTCAAGAACCAAAAGAGAGCATAAAGCTTTCAATTCTGAGAATGATCAAAAGGTCTTTTACAAATTCGTGGCTCCCTCTCTTATATAATGATGTGAATCAAGACCAGAACTTACGAAGGGAAGTCAGTATCTTCTACAATGGAAAGGCGCAAACGAGCAACAAGATACCAAGCAATATTTGCTAAATATATATCTAGTATATTAGAATTTAAATAAATTAGGAGAGTATATTTTTGTTACCTTTAGGAAATATTATGTTTCCCAGGAATATTCTGAAGATATATTTTTGATATATTTAGATTATATTTATCATATCTTTAGAATAGTTATTAGGATGTATTTGCATCTTTTATATTCTTATTAGTAGTCTATAAATACCCAAGTGGTTCACATTGTATTTTCATTCATTCAGATAATGGATCAATAAAGTATGAGATTTTATTCTCATTGGTTCTTTTTGAACCTATGAACTTATCGGAGTCATCCGTGGCATTCATCCCCGACTTATCAATCAACCATTCCATAGTTGATTGGTTTGGGGAATCGAGGGATATCTTTATGCTTCTGCGGCGTCTTCACTATACCAAGGTTCTTACCTCTTTATAGGCAATGGGTCAAGGTTTTACCTTTAGAGCTTGAGAAGGACACATTTCCTGGAGACCTTAGTTGAATACGGGTTTCGTCATGAGTTGGTGAGGTTCATATCATACTTGATATCGGGTTTCATCACGGTGTTGGCGAGGTTCGCATCATTTGGTATCAAAGCCAACATTCTAAGTCAGATTCTATCAATCCTTTAGGTTATCTTTGTTTTTTCATCATTCTTTGTTTTCGCTTTCTTCAAAAAAAAAAGAACAAAAAAACAAGAAGAGAAAAGAGGAAAGGGAAAAAAAGGGAGCAAAAAAAGGGGAAAAAAGAGAGAAAAATAAAAGGGTGCAAAGATCGGGAAAAGAAGAAGAAAATTGAGCCAACTGAATGATCAAGTTTCAAAGAAAGAGGTGTTTCAAGCGACTTCTACATGAAGATAGATCAACTCGAGTTCTCCAGCATTCAAATTTGAGAATAGATCCTTTTCAAGAGGAGGGTAATGATGTGAATCAAGACAAGAATTTTACGAAGGGAAGTCAATATCTTCTACAATGGAAAGAAGAGCAAACGAGCAACAAGATACCAAGTAATATTTGTTTATATTTGCTAAATATATATCTAGTATATTAGAATTTAAATAAATTAGGAGAGTATATTTTTGTTACCTTTAGGAAATATTATGTTTCCCAGGAATATTCTAAAGATATATTTTTGATATATTTTTGATATGTTTAGATTATATTCATCATATCTTTAGAATAGTCATTAGGATGTATTTGCATCTTTTATATTCTTATTAGTAGTCTATAAATACCCAAGTGGGTCACATTGTATTTTCATTCATTCAAATAATGGATCAATAAAGTGTGAGATTTTATTCTCATTGATTCTTTTTGAACCTATAAACTTATCGGAGTCATCCGTGGCATTCATCCCCGACTTATCAATCAACCCTTCCATAGTTGATTGTGGCGTCTTCACTATACTAATGTTCTTACCTCTTTATAAGTAATGGGTCAAGGTTCCACCTTTAGAGCTTGAGAAGGACACATTTCCTGGAGACCTTAGTTGAATACGGGTTTCGTCACGAGTTGGTGAGGTTCATATCATACTTGATATCGGGTTTTATCACGATGTTGGCGAGGTTCACATCATATAATGGGAGCAATCATTTAAAAGAGGCAATGCATGAAATACTCATGGAAACTATTCAGCATCCCATAATAAACAACCGCCCGACATGGAAACTACTCAGAATCCCATAATAAGCAACTTCGCACTTAGAAACTTCAGTCATGGATATATTATTCCAATCATGTGGATTAGGCCTTGATCTGCACTTGCGCTTATGTCGGTCTCTCCTTTACGATAATCAGCCTAGTGTTCTTCAATTAGTCCACTTAGTGCTTTCTTGAATCGTTTCGCTCGAAGTCTTGTAACCGGACCTTCTGGAAATGACAAATGGTCTATTGTAGCCCCACCTTAAGCCGATGATCAGCATCCTGATGTGCATCATTCTACCCCTCTTGAGAAGGATTTGACCTCAAATCATCACCTACATCAAAAGGAGAGAAGTCAACAACATTAAACGTAGTATGTACACCATACTCACTTGGCAAGTCAAGCTTGTAGGTATTATCATTGATGCGCTCCACCACTTGAAATGGCCCATCACCCCAAGGTAGGAGTTTAGAATGTCGTTTCTCTGGAAAATGCTCCTTCTGCAAGTGCAACCAAACCCAATCTCCTAGTTCAAACACTACCTTCTTACGCCCTTTGTTGGCTTGATGAATAAATTGCTGGGTCTTTCTCTCAATATTCAACCGTGCTCATTCATGAATTTGCTTCACGAATTCAGCCTTCTTCTTGCCAGCTAGGTTTACATGCTCACTCAAAGGCAAAGGAATCAAATCTAATGGTGACAACGGATTGAATCCATAAAAAAGTTCAAATGGCGAAAACTGAGTTACTGAATGTATGCTTCTATTGTAAGCAAATTCAACATGCGGTAAACAATCCTCCCATGTTTTCAAATTCCTTTTAATGACAGCACGGAGTAAGAAGGACAAAGTTCAATTGACAACTTCAATCTGTCCATCGGTCTGGGGATGACAAGTAGTAGAGAACAACAATTTAGTCCCCAACTTCCCCCACAAAGTCTTCCAAAAGTAACTCAAAAACTTCGCACCCCTATCAGAGACAATAGTTCTAGGCATGCAGTTCAACCTAACAACCTCTCTAAAGAACAAATCTGATGTGAATCAAGACAAGAATATCAAGAATGGAAGTCAAAATCAGATACAAGAGAAGAAGGAGATGCAAAACGAGCAATAAGATACTAAGAAATATTTGCTTTTATCTGCTAAATGTATCTATTTAGATACATTAGGAGAATATATTTTTGTTATCTTCTGGAAATATTATGGTTTCCTATGAATATTCATAAGATATCTTTTAGATATATTTAGATTATATTTACCATATCTTTAAGATAGCGATTAGGATATATTTACAAATTTTATATTTTTATTAGGAGTCTATAAATACCAAGTGGGTCACATTTTATTTTTCATTCATTCAGATAATGGATCAATATGAATGAGCTCTTATTTTATTTGGTTCTTTTAGAACTGTCGAACTTATCGGAGTAATCTGTGGCGTTCAATCCCAACTTATCAATCAACCCATCCATAGTTAATTGTGACGTCTTCACTATACCAAAGTTCATACCTCTTTATAGGTAATGGGTCAAGGTTCCACCTTTCGAGCTTGACAAGGGCACGTTTCCTGGAGACCTTAGTTGAATACGGGTTTCATCACGGTGAAAGAGAAGAAGAGAGAGTTTCAGCCATAGGGAGAGCAAGAGAGGAAACATTAAGTTTCATTGCAAAGAAAAGAGAGATCAAGAGAGTATTATTTTCTGATCAACCCCTTATAGTACTTATGTACAAGGAGGTGCTGAGCAAGAGAGGAAAAATTCAGTTTCATTGCAAAGAAAAAAGAGATCAAAAGAGTATTAGTTTTTTGATCAACCCCTTATAGTACTTATGTACAAGGAGGTGCTTTTAAACACTAATGATCTTGTCGGTTCTTTGCCGAGCAATGTTATTCCCTTTTACAGGAGTTCGATGATGTTTTCCTAAGGAGTTGCCTTTAGGTTTACCTCCAATTCGAGGAATTGAGCATCAAATTGACTTCATACCCGGAGCATCAATCCCAAACCCACCAGCCTACCGGAGTAATCTCGAGGAAACAAAGGAACTTCAAAGGCAAGTAGGTGAGTTATTGGAAAAGGTGCATGTACGAGAAAGCATGAGTCCTTGTGCGGTTTCGGTGCTGCTTGTACCTAAGAATGACGGGACATGGAGAATGCGTGTTGATTGTCATGCCATCAACAATATCACGGTAAAGTATCGATATCCCATCCCTAGATTAGATGATATGCTTGATGAATTGCACGGTTCTTGTGTTTTTACTAAGATTGATCTTAAGAGTGGATATCATCAAATTAAGATGAAAGAAGGTGATGAGTGGAAAACTACATTCAAAACGAAACATGGATTATATGAATGGTCAATTATGCCTTTTGGATTAACTAATGCACCGAGCGCACTTTCATGAGACTTATGAACCATGTTTTGCGTGCTTACATTGGATAGTTTGTGGTTGTCTACTTTGATGATATTCTAATTTATAGCAAAAACTTGAATGACCATGTAGAACATTTAAAACTTATTTGAGAAGTTTTAAGAAAGGAAAAGCTATTTGCAAATCTGAAGAAGTGTATCTTTTGCACGGATAAGCTTGTGTTTCTTGGATTTGTTGTGAGTGCCCAGGGCATTCAAGTTGACCATGAAAGGGCGAAGCAATTCAAGATTGGCCTACTCCTACAACTATTGGTCAGGTAAGAAGTTTCCATGGGTTAGCTAGTTTTTATTGACATTTTGTTCAGAATTTTAGTAGTCTTGCCACACTTTTAACTGAAGTGGTCAAGAAGAATGCTCCATTCAAGGGGGGAGAGGAACAAGACAGGGCATTCAAAGTGCTTAAGGAGAAGTTAACAAATGCACCTTTACTTGCTTTACCTAACTTTACTAAAACTTTTAAAATTGAGTGTGATGCTTCAGGTATTGGAGTTGGTGGAGTTTTAATGCAGGAACGAAGACCAATCGCATACTTCAGCGAAAAGCGAAGTGGAGTAGCCCTAAACTATCCCACATACTATAAGGAGATGTATGCATTGGTTCGGACATTAAGGACTTGGCAACATTACCTTTGGCCAAAAGAATTTGTGATCCACATAGATCACGAATCGTTGAAGCACTTGAAGGGGCAGCACAAGCTGAACAAACGCCATGCTAAGTGGGTGGAGTTCATCGAGACATTTCCATATGTGATCAAATACAAGCAAGGTAAGGAAAATATAGTTGCGGATGCACTATCTCGAAGGTATGCTCTACTTTCCACACTTGATGCAAAGTTGCTTGGATTTGAGTACATTAAGGAATTGTATGCATTGGATTCTGATTTTGGTGATGTGTTTAAAGAATGCACAAAAAGATCTCATGAGAAGTATTACTTGCTTGATGGGTTTCTGTTTCGAGAAAATAAGCTTTGCATTCCTCATTCTTCTTTGCGTGAGTTACTGGTTAGG
Organism: Lagerstroemia speciosa; assembly: GCA_037672795.1. NCBI lineage: Eukaryota > Viridiplantae > Streptophyta > Magnoliopsida > Myrtales > Lythraceae > Lagerstroemia > Lagerstroemia speciosa. Next base: position 17,131,663 of record CM075288.1, on the reverse strand, counting down.
GAAGCACATGGTGGTGGTTTGATGGGCCATTTTGGGGTAGCTAAAACATTGGCTATGTTGCATGATCATTTTTTTGGCCTCATATGAAACAGGATATTGAGAGGACTTGTGAAAAGTGCATTACATGTAGACAAGCTAAATCTAAGTTACAGCCACATGGATTACATACACCATTGCTATTCCTAGTGAGCCTTAGGTTGACATTTCCATGGACTTTGTTTTAGGGTTACCTAGGTCTAAGAGGTGGAGAGACTCAATCTTTGTGGTTGTTGATAGATTCTCTAAAATGGCACATTTCATTGCATGTCATAAGACTGTGATACATCTCATATAGCTGATTTATTTTTCAAGGAGATTGTTAGGTTGTATGGCATGCCTAGAAGCATTGTTTCCGATAAAGATACAAAGTTCTTGTGTTACTTTTGGAAGACATTGTGGGGAAGGTTAGGCACCAAATTATTATACTCTACAACTTGTCACCCACAAACTGATAGTCAAACCGAAGTAGTGAATAGGACTTTATCTACTTTGTTGCGTGCTATTATTAAGAAGAACTTGAAATCATGGGAAGATTGTTTGCCACATGTAGAATTTGTTTAGAATAGGAGCGTTCATTCTGCAACCAAGTTTTCACCATTTGAGATTGTTTATGGTTTTAATCCACTAACACCCTTGGATTTATCTCCTTTACCTTTGAGTGAACGTGCTAACTTAGATGGAAAGAAGAAAGCTAAATTTGTAAAGCAAATCCATGAGAAGGCGCACTTGAACATAGAAAGGAGGCTGAGCAATATATCAAACAAGCAAATAAGGGGCGTAAACAAGTGGTATTTGAACTTGGAGATTGGGTGTGGTTACACATGAGGAAGGAACGGTTTCCTAAAGGACGACGTTTGAAACTCCTTCCAAGGGGTGACAGACCTTTCCAAGTGCTAGAGCGAATAAATGACAATGCCTACAAGTTGGATTTACCAGGTGAGTATGGTGTTAATGCAAGTTTTAATGTCTCTGATCTATCTCCGTTTGATGCAGATAAAGATTTGAGGACAAATCCCTCAAAAGAGGGGGAGAATGATGCAGATCAAGAGTATGGTGCAAGAGATCCGATCAGAGTTCCAAACAGGCCAATTACGAGGGCACGGGCCAAGAAGCTTAGAGAAGATCTGAACAGGCTGGTTCAGGGAATTTGGACTCAAGTGAACTCAATGGAGCATGACAAGGCAAGTCCACATGTGCCAGCAACATATGTCAACATTATTGAAGTTCTTGAAGATTCCATTCAAAGTTGAATAATTCTAGTCAAAGAAGAATATTACACGTCTAAGTAATATATTACCTTTCTAAGTCAAAATATTAGGGTAATATTTCATTATTTCCTAAAGAATAGTTAGAATATTTTTGTTGCCTATTACAGAGGAGGCAATCTGGAGATACAATATTTTACATATCTTGTAATTATGACCTATTTATAGGTCAAGGCTAAGGATGGACGAATGTTAGACTTCTTTTGTTATTCAATACATAATTTTGTGAGGAATTTGCTCTTCTTGGTTCTTGAGAAGACTCGTAGAACTTATCAAGGTTTGTTGCGGCATTCTACAACCGGACTTATCACTTTGATCCTTGGGGTGTGGTGTCCTTTCCAAACCGTAGCTTTGGTTCCTATCTTGCTAGGTAGCGGGTCAAAGCTTGCCTTCAAAACTTGTTCTTTGCAGATCTTGGGGTTCTCTTCCATATATTGTTGTCGGGTTTTGCCACATGTTGGTAAGGTTCGCATCAGATTATAGAGAATCAAGAACCAATATTATAGAAAGATGGAGAATATTGACTAGTTGGTTATTGATGTGGGAGTCGAGGGTGGCCCGATTCTCATAGCATAGGTTGAATGGGGAAAAAGGATTTGGTTCGAAACCAAGCAGATGCAAATAGCCAACCAATGAAAGCAAACGTGACTGCTACTTAGATCACTTGCCTAACCACGAACACAGAACCAATCCACACAATGACTCACTTGAGTCAACGCACGAATTGGGGGCTTTGGGAAACTTGAATCACCCAACTAATATATTAGTTCGACAAAAGCAAGATTTCACAAGAGGAAAAAAGAGATTTACCTCACAAAGATGAACACACATTCAATTTGATATTCTAATCAAAACTAATCTGTCCATACATAAGTAGAGAAGACCATATATATGGTCAATTGGCTATTCATATCCTTCCAGATATATTGCCAGTAATAAGCCAAAATAATATTCTTTCTATAATTAAATATGGAAACTTAAATCATAGATAACTAAGGTAATCTGCCCATATATTCCAGATTTATGGACGAATTTTCTATCTTTAGGCAGAATATTCCTCCCTCCCTTATTGAGTGTGATGGGCTTGGGCTGCATCGTGGGCTGACACCTCCTATGTTCGGACCTCAACAAATAAGATTAAAGTATCTTGTCACCTGCTAGCTTGAACTTTAGCTTCTTGGGCTATCAACCCATTTGTTATAACTCTGATAGTATCTTGTCATTTCTTTAGTCTGCCTCCTGTTATTGGGCCTCCTCCATCCAAGATCAAGTCCCTCTCGATATGGGCAGGGTCATGTTTGGCAACCTTGTCTGCATCATTCTCCCCTTCATGAAAAGAGTCATCCTCGACTCTGCAAGGTCTGCATCAAGAAAAGGGGACAGATCAGTGACATTAAAAGTAGCACTTACCCCATACTCACCTGGTAAGTCAATCTTATATGCACTGTCATTGATTCGTTCAAGAACCTGGAAGGGTCTATCTCCTCTTGGCATAAGCCTGGACTTCCGTTTTTTTGGAAATCTCTCTTTCCTAAGGTGCACCCAGACTAAGTCTCCTGGTTCGAAAATGACTTTCTTTCGACCCTTGTTTGCACGTTCCCTATATTGTTGATTCATCCTTTCAATATTGAGTTTTGCCTTCTCATGGATTTGCTTTACAAACTCAGCTCTTTTTGCTCCATCCATGCTAACGTTTTCTTGTACATGCAATGGAATCAAATCAATAGGTGTTAAGGGATTAAATCCATAGACAATTTCAAAGGGAGAATATTCTGTGGTGGAATGAATGGCCCTGTTATATGCGAACTCAGCATGAGGTAGACATTCTTCCCAATTCTTCAAATTCTTCTTCACTAGAGTCCGAAGTAGAGTAGATAATGTCCTATTCACGACTTCAGTTTGCCCATCGGTTTGTGGATGACATGTAGTTGAAAATAGCAACTTGGTTCCAATCTTTCCCCATAAGGTCTACCAAAAATAGCTAAGGAACTTAGCATCCCGGTCGGAAACTATAGTCCTCAGCATCCCATGAAGTCACACGATTTCCTTAAAAAACAAAGAAGCAATATAAGATGCATCATCAGTTTTTCGACATGCAATAAAATGTGCCATCTTAGAAAATCAGTCTACAATAACAAATATAGAATCCATACCTCTTTCAGACATTGGTAAACCTAAAATAAAGTCTTCCCGAGGCACAGTAGGAATAGGAAGTGGGGTGTATAAATCATGTGGATTAAGCTTGGATTTAGCTTTAAGACATGTAATGCATTTTCCCACAAAGTTCTCAACATCTCTTCTCATCTTAGGCCAATAAAAATGTTCACTCAATATGCTTAAAGTTTTAGCAATGCCAAAATGTCCCATTAGGCCACCAGAATGTGCTTCGTTAATCAATAACTTGCGTGTGGAACAATTGGGAATACAAAGTTTATCAACCCGAAATAGAAATCCATTAGGCAAGAAAAATTTCTCCCATCCACAATCAGAATTGCAATTGCCATAACTCTCAAAAAAATCCACATCACCAACATGCAATTCCTTCATTAACTCAAATCCAAGAATTTTGGCATCTAAGGTAGAGAGAAGAACATACCTTCGGGAAAGTGCATCAGCAACTATGTTATCCTTACCTTTCTTGTACTTGATCACATAAGGGAATGACTCAATGAATTCGATCCATTTGGCATGCCTTCGATTAAGCTTATTCTGTCCTTTAAGATGCTTTAAAGCCTCATGATCAGAATGGATAACAAATTCTTTTGGCCATAAATAGTGTTGCCAAGTCTCCAAAACTCTAACTAAGGCATACAATTCTTTATCATATGTAGAATAGTTAAGAGTTGGACCATTTAATCTTTCACTAAAATAAGCAATAGACTTACCTTCTTGCAGGAGAACTCCACCGATACCAATTCCACTTGCATCACATTCCACTTCAAAAGTCTTACCAAAGTTAGGGAGGGCAAGGATAGGTGCATGTGTAAGTTTCTCCTTAATAAGCTGGAAAGCCCTTTCTTGTGCTTCTCCCCACTTGAAGGACACATTCTTCTTGGTTAACTCATTCAATGGGGCTACTATGGTGCTGAAATCTTTCACGATCCTCCTGTAGAAGCTCGCTAACCCATTGAAACTTCACACTTGCCCAATGGTAGCAGGAGTTGGCCATTCTTTGATTGCCTTGACCTTTTCTTCATCCACTTCAATTCCCTCACCACTCACAACAAAGCCGAGAAAAATAACTTCGCTAGTGCAAAAATCACATTTCATCAGATTTCCAAACAATTTCTCCTTCCTTAATGTCGCTAGGACTTGTCTATGATGATCCACATGTTCTCGTAAAGTCCTACTATATATAAGGATATCATTGAAATAAACTATCACAAATTTTCTAATATAGGCACGTAAGACATGATTCATTAACCTCATAAATGTGCTAGGTGCATTTGTTAGACCAAAGGGCATTACTAACCATTCATAAAGTCCATGTTTAGTCTTAAATGTTGTTTTCCATTCATCTCCTTCTTTCATTCTAATCTGGTGGTAGCCACTCTTCGATCAATTTTTGAAAAGATGGTTGAGCCATTCAGTTCATCAAGCATATCATCTAGCCTAGGAATAGGGTGTTGATATCTTACCGTTATGTTATTGATGGCCCGACAATCAACACACATCCTCCATGTGCCGTCCTTCTTGGGCACGAGCAAACCAGTACTGCACAAGGACTAAGACTTTCTCTCACATACCCCTTGTCCATTAGCTTGTGGACTTGTCATTGGATCTCCTTCGTCTCTTCGGGGTTGGTGCAGTATGCAGGACGAGTAGGTATGGACGCACTGGGAATGAAGTCGATCTGATGCTCGATCCCTCTTAGCGGTGGCAAACCTGGTGGTACTTCTTTAGGAAACACGTCCTCGAATTCCTACAAGAGAGATACAACCACACTTGGCAAGGTAGGGATTACGTCGTTAGTAGCTAACATTGCCTCTTTGAACACAAGTACTAAGAGGTTCTGTTGAGATAAAAGAGCTCACTTAACCTCACTTTTTCTTGCCACTAATATTGTTTTCTCATTTTTCCTCTCAATCTCTTTTTTGTTGCTCATATTCTTTTCATCTTTTTCTCTTTTTCCTCTCAATTGCTCTCTTTCTTTTCTCTCTTCACTCTGTTTTTCCCCTCCACTCGCTCCTTTCTTTTCTTGTTTTATTTGATCCTCCAATATTTGCTTTGGAGCCAATGGAAGGAGGGTTATGTGTTCCCCCCGTAGTACACAAGAATAACGGTTTAGGAAACCGTCATGAGTAACATGCCTATCAAACTGTCATGGCCTATGCCTTCATAAGAACAGCATCACATAAAATCTCATCTTTATACTTTCCTATGCTAAACAACACCTTAACTTGTTTTATTACCTTCAGCTCACCGCAATCATTGAGCCATTGTAGTTTGTATGGTATACGATGTCTGAAGGTTGGAATCCCCAGCTTCTCCACTAGCTTGGTGCTTGCAACGTTGTTGCAACTTCCTCCATCGATGATGACACTACACACCTTGCCTTGAACTTGGCATCCTGTATGGAATAGGTTTTCTCGTGGATCATCCTTTTCCTCAACCATTTGAGCACTGACTATCCTTCGAGCTACCAGGAGCTCCCCTTCTTTTGCTTGTTCTCCGTCATCGTTTAATGGTGGTTCCTCCTCGATCTCCCAATCACCATGCTGATTGATAATCATGGTGCGCTTGTTAGGGCACTCACTTGAGATGTGTCCTCTTCCATGGCACTTGAAGCATCTAATGTCACGATTTTTCGAACTCGATTCAACTGGAACTTTCCTTGAAGGGAAAGTCAACTTCTCTCCTTTCTTCATATCAGACTCTTTGCTTCCCGACGTAAAGGAGACATCTCTTTTTGGGTTACTCTTCCACGAACTAGATATGGTAGACCTGTCATTTCTCCTCAGCAAATTCCTTCTCTTGAGCTGTTGCTCCACCTTGACGGCTTGATGCGCCATATCTTGAAGCTCCGCGTAGTGTTGCTTCTCCACAATGTCGGCAATATCCCGATTGAGACCATGCAGAAATCGAGCCATGGTTGCTTCCCTATCTTCCTCCACATTGGCTCGGATCAGTGCGATCTTCATTTCCTTGTGGTACTCATCAACACTCGTTGAACCATGTGTGAGGCATTGGAGCTTATTGTGAAGCTCTCTATGGAAATGAGATGGAATGAAACGCCTCCTCATTACTGCCTTCATTTCTTCCCATGTGATAATAGCATGTTCACCATGTCTCTTCCTTTCCCTTCGTATCTGGTCCCACCAAATAAGAGCATAATCAGTAAACTCAAGAGCAGCAAGTTTTACTTTCTTACCCTTTGAATAGTTGTGGCACCCAAAGATTTGCTCGACTCGCATCTCTCATTCTAAAAATGCCTAGGGATCACTCTTTCCTTGGAAGGAAGGAATCTTGATTTTGATGCCTCCAAAGTCTTCTTCTCCATTTCTAGGTATCCTCGGTCCTCCCCTAGACCGGTTACGTGGCCTCCTTCGTGGCTGGAAGTCATCACGCTCGTCTTCATCCCAGCTCTCCAGATCCTCAACTTCTCCCACGGGGTAGAGTCGTGGGGCTTGAGTTTGCCTCCCAGGGGTCGGGATGGTTCTGCTCGCTACTTGACCCTCCACTCGATCCAATCGATCATGGATTCCCTCCAACTTCCGGTCAAGTAATCTTTCAAAATGATTCACCAAAGCCTGCATTTGGAAGGGTGCTAGGCCTTGTTGTTGAGCATCTTCCCTCTTATCACCTTCACCAGAACTACCAGTTGCCTTCTTGCGATCTGTCATGTTAGAAGTTTGTATGGACCGCACCAGATAAAAATCTCACCAGACTCAGAATATTTCATTTGTTTCTTACCTTGTGCTTCCCTCCACTCTTGATGAGCTCACTTTCACACAAAAAAAATCACTCAAATCTCTTCCTAAGCTCTTATGCAATCTAACCTTGTCTCGGTGATTCAAATATGGCCAATTCTCAGCTCTACCAAATAAGTGATGGTGGGTAATCCCGTAAACGTGTAGAAAAATGATTTTTTTTTTAAAGAAGATCACAATTTGATGGCTAAAAGGGACTGGGATTTCATTGGACGCGGAAGTTTTTTTTTTAAGGGGAACAGAAATAACAATAATGGATTAATAGACTTGAAACAAATTGTAATAGAGATGCAATTGCAATTTGCAAATATAAGGAAATCAGACTTGAAGAAGAACAACCTCTTTTTTTTCATCTTTTTTTTGCAGAATTCTTTTTTTTTTGCTTCTTTTTCTTTTGCAGGCTTCTTTTTTTTATTTTTTTTTCTTTCCTTACTATCAGATAAACTAAATGAGATAATGACAAGAACAACAATGGAACGACAATATACTGAAAGATAGATAACCTACCATGTAAACCATGGGCTCTGATACTAGATGATGTGATACTCAAGGGGTGGCCCGATTCTCATGGCGTAGGTTGAAAAGGGAAAAAGGAGTTGGTTAGAAACCAAGCGGGTGCAAATAGCCAACCAACGGAAGGGACCTGCTACTTGGACCACTCGCCTAACCACGAACATAGAACCAATCCACACAACGACTCACCTGGGTCGAGGCATGAATTGGGGGCTTTGGGAAACTTGGATCACCAAACTAAAATATTAGTTCGACAAAAGCTAGATTTCACAAGAGCAAAAGAGAGATTTACCTCACAAATATGAACACACCTTCAATTGATATTCTAATTCAAAACTAATCTGTCCATACATGAGCAGAGAAGACCATATATATGACCAAAATAATATTCTTTCTATAATTTAAATATGGAAACTTAAATATATAGAAAACTAAGCTAATCTGCCCATATATTCTTCCTTTATTTGTGGATGCTTCATTACGGACGAATTTTCTATCTTTGGGCAAAATATTCCTTCCTCCCTTATTTAGTGATGGGCTTGGGCTGTATCGTGGTCTGACATCTCCGATGTTCGGGCCTCAACAAATAAGATTAAAGTCTCTTGTCGCTTGTTAGCTTGAACTTTAGCTTCTTGGGCTATCAACCCATTTGTTAGAGCTCCAATAGCATCTTCCATTTCTTTAGTCTGCTTCTTGTCATTGGGCCTCCTCCATCCAAGATCAAGTCCCTCTCGATACGGGCAGGGTCATGTTTGGCAACCTTGTCTGCATCATTCTGTCCTTTAAGATGCTTTAAAGTCTCATGATTAGAATGTATAATGATGTGAATTAAGACAAGGATATCAAGAATGGAAGTCAATATCAGATACAAGAGAAGAAAGAGATCAAGGGGAGCAAAACGAGTAATAAGATACTGAGAAATATTTGCTTATATCTGCTAAATGTATCTATTTAGATAAATTAGGAGAATATATTTTTGTTATCTTCTGAAAATATTGTGGTTTCCTATGAATATTCATAAGATATCTTTTAGATACATTTAGATTATATTTACCATATCTTTAGGGTAGTGATTAGGATATATTTACAAATTTTATATTCTTATTAGTAGTCTATAAATACACAAGTAGGTCACATTGTATTTTCATTCATTCAGATAATGGATCAATAAAGTGTGAGATTTTATTCTCATTGGTTCTTTTAGAACCTATGAACTTATCGGAGTCATCCGTGGCATTCATTCCCGACTTATCAATCAACCCTTCCATAGTTGATTGTGGCGTCTTCACTATACCATGGTTCTTACCTCTTTATAGGTAATGGGTCAAGGTTCCACCATTTGAGCTTGACAAGGACACGTTCCTGGAGACCTTAGTCGTATACGGGTTTCGTCATGTGTTGGTGAGGTTCGTATCATACTTGATATCAGGTGTCATCACGGTGTTGGCGAGGTTCGCATCATTTGGTATCAGAGCCAACGTTCTGAGTCAGGTTCTATCTATCCTTTAGGTTATCTATTTTTTTCATCATTCTTTGTTTTTGTGTTCATGAAAAAAAAAAGAAAAAAAAAGAAAAAAACAGAGAGAAAAAAAGGAAAGAAAAAAGTGAGAGAAAAAATAAAAGGGTGCAAAGACCGGGAAAAGAAGAAACAAATTGAGCCAACAGAATGATCGAGCTTCAAATAAAGAGGTGTTCCAAGCGACTTCCACATGAAGATAGATCAACTCGAGTTCTCCAGCAATCAGATTTGAGGACAAATCCTTTTCAAGAGAAGGGGAATGATGTGAATCAAGACAAGGATATCAAGAATGGAAGTCAATATCAGATACAAGAAAAGAAAGAGATCAAGGGGAGCAAAACGAGTAATAAGATACCGAGAAATATTTGCTTATATCTACTAAATGTGTCTACTTAGATTAATTAGGAGAATATATTTTTGTTATCTTCTGAAAATATTGTGGTTTCCTATGAATATTCATAAGATATCTTTTAGATACATTTAGATTATATTTACTATATCTTTAGGGTAGTGATTAGGATATATTTACAAATTTTATATTCTTATTAGTAGTCTATAAATACACAAGTAGGTCACATTGTATTTTCATTCATTCAGATAATGGATCAATAAAGTGTGAGATTTTATTCTCATTGGTTCTTTTAGAACCTATGAACTTATCGGAGTCATCCACGGCGTTCATGCCCGACTTATCAATCAACCCTTCCATAGTTGATTGTGGCGTCTTCACTATACCAAGGTTCTTACCTCTTTATAGGTAATGGATCAAGGTTCCACCATTTGAGCTTGATAAGGACACGTTCCTGGAGACCTTAGTCGTATACGGGTTTCATCATGTGTTGGTGAGGTTCGTATCATACTTGATATCGGGTGTCATCACGGTGTTGGCAAGGTTCGCATCATATAACAAATTCTTTTGGCCATAAGTAGTGTTGCCAAGTCTCCAAAACTCTAACTAAGGCATACAATTCTTTATCATATGTAGAATAGTTAAGAGTTGGACCATTTAATCTTTCACTAAAATAAGCAATAGACTTGCCTTCTTGCATGAGAACTACACCGATGCCAATTCCACTTGCATCACATTCCACTTCAATGATGCACACCGAGGTACTGATCATCGGCTTAAGGCTGGAGCTACAAGAGACCCTTTGTCACTTCCAGAAGGTCCGGTTATAAGACTTCGGGCGAAGCGATTCAAGGAAGCACTAAATGGACTAATTCGAGAACATTGGGCTGATTATTGGAAAGGAGAGATAGAGATAAGCCCAAGTGCAAATCAAGGCTTAATCCACATGATTGGAGTAATATATCCATGACAGTAGTTTCCATGTGAGGAGTTGCTTATTATGGGATTCTGGATAGTTTCTATGTGGGGGAGTTGTTTATTATGGGATGCTGAGTAGTTTCCATGAGTATTTTATACATTACTTCCTTTAAATGATTGCTTCCATTATATAAGGGAGGAGCCACGACTTTGTAAGCACCTTTGATCATTTTTATGAATTGAAAGTTTTACGCTCTCTTTTTACTCTTGAAAGAACTTCTGAACTTATCGAGTTTATCTCGTGGTGTTCAAACAATCGAAACTTATCAACCTCGTGGTGTGGCATTTCTTCTCTTCTAGTCATGGTTCGTTCCAGATCTTGGTTATAGGTCAAGCCTCAAACCCTTGTCTTCTCGTTATTGGGGCTCAATCCATTATTATTCCCGGGTTTCATCACTGTTGTCGGTGGGGTTCGTGTCATCTGGTATCAGAGCTTCGGTTCATAGGCAAGTGCTATATCTATCTTTTACTTTGGTTCAAAGAAAAAAAATCGTAAAAAAAAGTTTGTCAGAAAAAAAAAAAGAAATAAAATTCGTCAAAAGGAAAAAGAGGAAAAAAATCAATTCCGCAAAAAAAAGATGAAGAATCTGATTGTGCAAGTCTGAGTCTCATTGAATCAGTGGAAGTAAATTCAATATTCCACTTTGTTTTCTGTTATTCTCAAAATCTTCTAATCTTCCAGTTTCTCTTATATTTTCTGCCTCGATTTTGCTTGATGCAAGTCTGAGTATTGTTGAATCCCTAAGAGTGACTTCGATATTCCAATTCTTGTTTTCTCTTACTTTCGAATAGTCTACTCTTCCATTTTTCCTTAAAGTTTCTGCGATGATGAGTTTTGGTTGGATTCTCTCTTTTTGAATTATTACTTGATATTCTGATTTGTTCTAGAGTTCAATTAAGAACTAAAGAGACATAATAGAGCGGGAAAAGGCAAGAGCGAGTGAGATCATCAGAGGTTAAAAGCCAATTGTGTGCAAACACGAGTGTGAGTGTCATAATATCGAGAGAAAATAGGTGAGGGAGTGCTGGTGAGGTTCCTTTGTCCTGTTGCAGTATGTCCAACATTCAAGAGGAAGGTCAGCTGAGGAAGTACGACAAGTTCCAAATCTTCAATTGCAAGCACTGATGGGAGAAATGAGACGGATGTTGAGGGCTGAATTGGAGCCTATCCATGAGAGGCTGGATCTAGTAGAAGCGGGGACACCAAGGAGAGATCAGCAAGACCGTCCTAATGTGCCACAACAAATACGCACTCGGTGGGCTGATGTAGGAGAAGAGGAGGAGGTGGAAGGATTTGATGATCAAAATTACAATCGGGGCTGGTTTGGGAATAGAGAAGATAGGATTAGATAGAGAGGAGATAGGATTGGGTATAGAGAAGATAAGATCGGTGGGAATAGAAGGGATAATGACTTAGGCAATATAAAGCTGAAGATCCCATCTTTCCAAGGTAAAAATAACCCAGAGGCTTTTTTGGAGTGGGAAATGAAGATGGAAATGGTGTTTGATTGCCATAATTATTCGGAGATTAAGAAGGTTAAGCTAGCTGCCATTGAATTCGCTGATTATGCTATTGTTTGGTGGGATCAAGTGGTGATGAATCGGAGAAGGAATGGAGAGCAACCTGTATCCATGTGGGAGGAGATGAAGATGCTCATGAGAAGGAGATTTGTACCCAGCCATTATTATAGGAGCTTGTACCAAAAGCTACAGAGGTTAACTCAAGGCTCCAAGAGTGTGGATGAGTACTTCAAGGAGATGGAGGTAGCTATGATGCAGGCTAATGTGGATGAAGATCGGGAAGCGGCCATGGCTAGGTTCTTGCATGGTTTAAACTCAGAAATTGCCGATGTTGTTGAATTACAGCATTATGTAGAGTTGTCAGACATGGTGCACCAAGCAATAAAGGTGGAGGAACAACTCAAGAGGAAAAGTTTGGCTAGGAGGGGACAACCAATGGCTACCCACAGCACATGGAAGGCAGCCCCAAAAAAGGAGGAACAGCTGCAAAACATGCCAAAGTTTGAACCCTTCAAGAAGCCAAAACCAGTGACATCAGCTACTCAAGGTAACAACGAGTCCACTTCTTCGAAATCCCGTGATATCAAGTGCTTTAAATGTCAGGGACGTGGTCACATAGTAAGCCAATGTGCAAACAAAAGGGATGAACGCCCAAGGAGAACTTGAGTCGGAAGATGAGGATGAAGTAGCTGATGAATTGCCACCAATTGAGGATAGTGATGATGAGCAACATGCTGTTGTTGGAGGTTTATTGGTGGTCAGACGAGTTCTCAATTTGCAGGCTAAGAGGAAGAAGGTAACTAGAGGGAGAACTTGTTTCATACTCGTTGCTTTGTAAGTAACAAGGTTTGCAGCGTTATCATTGATGGAGAAAGTTGCACCAATGTGGCAAGCATTGATTTGGTGGAGAAATTGTCACTACCAACCTTGAGACATCCGCACCCTTATCGAATACAGTGGCTGAATGATTGCGGTAAAATCAAGGTGACAAAGCAAGTTTTGGTAGCAATTCCCATGGGCAAATATGAAGATAAGTTGTTGTGCGATGTGGTGCCAATGCATGCATGCCATCTATTGTTGGGGAGACCTTGGCAGTTTGATCGGAAGGTAACACATGATGGATTCACAAATAGGTATTCCTTTACGATGAAGGGATAGCCTATTACTCTTGTGCCATTGACTCCAAGACAGGTTATGGAGGATCAGTTGAAGCTACAAAGATCAAATGAAAAAAATTGAGAGAAAAGAGTCAAAAGGAGCTGAAAAGAACCAAAGAAAAATTGAGGAAGTTGTGAATAGAGAGGAGAAAAAAGAGAGAAAAGAAAACAACTTCTATGCAAGAAAAAGTGAGATTAAGAGAGCTATGTTTTCAAATCAGCTGCCACTTATACTTTGGTATAAGGAGGCACTTTTCAGCACTAATGATCTTAACAATTCTCTGCCAAGTGTTGTTGTTTCTCTCTTACAAGAATTCGAGGATGTATTTCCTGAAGAGGTTCCACCTGGTTTGCCTCCAATTCGAGGGATCGAGTATCAAATCGATTTCATACCTGGTGCATCCATTCCGAACTGACCTGCATATAGAAGCAATCTGGAGGAAACAAAGGAACTTCAAAGGCAAGTGTCTGAGTTATTGGAGAAGGTATACGTTCAGGAAAGTATGAGCCCTTGTGCGGTTCCATGCTGCTAGTTCCTAAAAAGGATGGGACGTGGAGAATGTGTGTTGATTGTCGAGCCATCAACAACATAATGGTAAAGTATTATCACCCAATTCCTAAACTTGATGATATGCTGGATGAGCTACATGGTTCTTGTGTATTCACAAAGATTGATCTTAAGAGTGAGTATCATCAGATTAGGATGAAGGAAGGTGATGAATGGAAGACTACTTTTAAGACTAAGTATGGATTATATGAGTGGTTAGTGATGCCTTTTGGTTTAACTAATGCTCCAAGCACTTTTATGCGTTTGATGAACCATGTTTTACGTGCTTTCATATGCAAATTCGTAGTGGTATATTTTGATGATATTTTGATTTATAGCAAAAGTCTGGAAGAACATGTCATGCATTTAAAATCTGTTTTGAGTGTGTTGAAAGAAGAGACGCTCTTTGCTAACCTTAAGAAATGTTCCTTTTGCACAGAAAGAGTTATGTTTCTTGGTTTTGTTGTTAGTGTTAAAGGTGTTGAGATGGATGAGGAAAAGGTGAAAGCAATCCAGAAGTGGCCAACACCTACTACAGTCAGCCAAGTGAGGAGTTTCCATGGTTTGGCAAGCTTTTATAGGAGGTTCGTTCGTAATTTTAGTAGCATTGCAGCACCTCTTACTGAGGTGATCAAGAAAAACAAGCCATTCAAGTGGGGAGAGGAACAAGAGAAGGCATTCAACACCTTGAAAGAAAAGCTAAGTTCTATTCCTTTACTAATCTTACCCGACTTTTCTAAAACATTTGAAATTGAATGTGATACTTCCGGTATTGGTATAGGTGCTGTGCTTATGCAAGAAAGGCAACCCATTGCTTACTTCAGTGAGAAGTTGAGTGGAGCCGCTCTCAACTATCCCATGTATGACAAGGAGATGTACGCATTGGTGAGGGCATTGGAGATGTGGCAGCATTACCTATGGCCGAAGGAGTTCGTGATTCACACAGATCACCAATCTCTAAAGCATTTGAAGGGTCAACAAAAGTTGAACCGGCACCATGCTAAATGGGTGGAGTTCATTAAGACATTTCCTTATGTGATCAGGTACAAGCAAGGCAAGGAGAACGTGGTCGCCGATGCCTTATCTCGGAGGTATGCTTTACTCTCCACTCTAGATGCGAAATTGCTTGGATTCGAATATATCAAGGACTTGTATGCTAAAGATGTTGATTTTGCTGATGTGTTCAATGCATGCGAAAGGATTGCATTTGGAAAGTTCTATAGGCATGATGGATTTTTATTTCATGAAAATAGATTGAGTGTGCCTATGTGTTCATTGCGTGAATTGCTTGTTAGGGAAGCCCATGGTGGTGGTCTGATGGGGCATTTTGGTGTTGCTAAGACTTTAGGGATTTTGCAAGATCATTTCTGTTGGCCGCATATGAAACGTGATGTGGGAAAATTTGTGAGAAGTGTATCACCTGCAAACAAGCTTAGTCTAAGTTGAAACCACATGGCTTGTATACTCCTTTGCCTATACCTAGTGAACCTTGAACTGATATCTCGATGGATTTTGTTTTGGATTTACCCAGGACTAAGAGGGGGAGAGACTCGATTTTTGTCGTGGTAGATAAGTTTTCCAAGATGGCTCATTTTATTCCATGTCATATAACCGATGATGCATCGCACGTGGCTGATTTGTTCTTTAGAGAGGTTGTTAGGTTGCATGGCATGCCTAACAAAGTTTTGGAACTATTGTCTCTGATAGGGATACAAAGTTTTTGAGTTACTTTTGGAAGACTTTGTGGGGAAAGTTGGGGACTAAATTGTTGTTCTATACTACTTGTCATCCCCAAACCGATGGACAGACTGAAGTTGTCAATCGAACTTTGTCCTTCTTGCTCCGTATTGTTATTAAAAGGAATTTGAAAACATGGGAGGATTGTTTACCGCATGTTGAATTTGCTTACAATAGAAGCATACATTCTGCAACTCAGTTTTCACCATTTGAACTTGTCTATGGATTCAATCCATTATCACCATTAGATTTAATTCCTTTGCGTTTGAGTGAGATTCATGAACGAGCACGGTTCAATATTGAGAGAAAGACCCAGCAATATGTTCAGCAAGCCAACAAAGGGCGCAAGAACGTAGTGTTTGAACCGGGAGATTGGGTTTGGTTGCACCTGCGGAAGGAGCGGTTTCTAGAGAAACGATGTTCTAAACTCCTACCTCGGGGTGATGGACCATTTCAAGTGGTGGGGCGCATCAATAATAATGCCTACAACTTGATCTGCCAGGTGAGTATGGTGTACATACTACGTTTAATGTTGCTGATTTGTCTTCTTTTGATGTAGGTGATGATTTGAGGTCAAATCCATCTCAAGAGGGGGAGAGTGATGTACATTGAGGTGCTGATCATCGGCTTAAGGCTGAAGCTACAAGAGACCCTTTGTCACTTCCAGAAGGTCCGGTTACAAGACTTCTTGCGAGGCAATTCAAGGAAGCACTAAATGGACTAATTCAAGAACATTGGGCTGATTATTGGAAAGGAGAGATAGAGATAAGCCCAAGTGCAAATCAAGGCCCAATCCACATGATTGGAGTAATATATCCATGAGAGTAGTTTCCATGTGAGGTGTTGCTTATTATGGGATTCTGGATAGTTTCTATGTGGGGGAGTTGTTTATTATGGGATGTTGAGTAGTTTGCATGAGTATTTTATACATTACCTCCTTTAAATGATTGCTTCCATTATATAAGGGGGAGCCACGAATTTGTAAGCACCTTTGATCATTTTTCTGAATTGAAAGCTTTATGCTCTCTTTTTGTTCTTGAAAGAACTTCTGAACTTATCGAGTTTATCTCGTGGTGTTCAAACAATCGAAACTTATCGTCCTTGTGGTGTGGCATTTCTTCTCTTCGTAGTCTTGGTTCGTTCCAGATCTTGGTTACAGGTCAAGCCTCAAACCCTTGTCTTCTCGTTCTTGGGGTTCAATCCATTATTGTTCCCGAGTTTCATCGCTGTTGTCGGTAGGGTTTGTGTCAAAAAGTCTTACCAAAGTTAGGGAGGGCAAGGACAGGTGCATGTGTAAGTTTCTCCTTAATAAGCTGGAAGCCCCTTTATTGTGCTTCTCCCCACTTGAATGACACGTTCTTCTTGGTTAACTCGTTCAATGGGGCTGTTATGGTGTTGAAATCTTTCACGAACCTCCTGTGGAAACTCGCCAACCCATGGAAACTTCGCACTTGCCCAATGGTAGCAGGAGTTGGCCATTCTTTGATTGCCTTGACCTTTTCTTCATCTACTTCAATTCCCTCACCACGCACAACAAAGCCAAGAAAAATAACTTTGTTAGTGCAAAAATCACATTTCGTCAAATTTCCAGACAATTTCTCCTTCCTTAACGTTTCTAGGACTTATCTAAGATGATCTTCATGTTCTCATAAAGTCCTACTATATATAAGGATATCGTCTAAATAAACTACCACAAATTTTCCAATATAGGCACGTAAGACATGATTCATTAACCTCATAAATGTGCTAGGTGCATTTGTTAGACCAAAGGGCATTACTAACCATTCATAAAGTCCATGTTTAGTCTTAAATGTCGTTTTCCATTTATCTCCTTCTTTCATTCTAATCTGGTGGTAGCCACTCTTCAGGTCAATTTTTGAAAAGATGGTTGAGCCATTTAGTTCATCTAGCATATCATCTAGCCTAGGAATAGGGTGTCGATACCTTACCGTTATGTTATTGATGGCTCGGCAATCAACACACATCCTCCATGTACTGTCCTTCTTGGGCACGAGCAAAACCGGTATTGCACAAGGACTAAGACTTTCCCTCACATACCCCTTGTCCATTAGCTCGTGGACTTGTCGTTGGATCTCCTTCATCTCTTTGTGGTTGGTGCGGTATGCAGGACGATTAGGTATGGATGCACCGGGAATGAAGTAGATCTGATGCTCGATCCCTCTTAGTGGTGGTAAACCTGGTGGTACTTCTTCGGAAAACACGTCCTCGAATTCCTGCAAGAGAGATACAACAACACTTGGCAGGGCAGGGTTTACGTCGTTAGTAGCTAACATTGCCTCTTTATACACAAGTACTAAGAGGTTCTGTCGAGATAAAAGAGCTCGCTTAACCTCACTTTTTCTTGCCACTAATATTGTTTTCTCATTTTTCCTCCCAACCTCTTTTTTGTTGCTCATATTCTTTTCATCTTTTTCTCTGTTTCCTCTCGACTGCTCTCTTTCTCTTCACTCTATTTTTTCCTCTCCACTCGCTCCTTTCTTTTCTCATTTTATTTGATCTTCCAATATTTGCTTTGGAGCCAATGGAAGGAGGGTTATGCGTTCCCCCTGTAGTACAAAAGAATAACGGTTTAGGAAACCATCATGAGTAACACGCCTATCAAACTGCCATGGCCTACCAAGCAAAAGATGGCATGCCTTCATAGGAACAACATCACATAAAATCTCATCTTTATACTTTCCTATGCTAAACAACACCTTAACTTGTTTTGTTACCTTCGGCTCACCACAATCATTGAGCCATTGTAGTTTGTATGGTCTATGATGCGTGAAGGTTGGAATCACCAGCTTCACCACTAGCTCGGTGCTCGAAACATTGTTGCAACTCCCTCCATCGATGATGACACTACACACCTTGCCTTGAACTTGGCATCGTGTATGGAATAGGTTTTCTCATTGATCATCCTTTTCCTCGGCCATTTGAGCACTGAGTATCCTTTGAGCTACCAGGAGCTCCCCTTCTTCTGTTTGTTCTCCGTCGTCGTTTAATGGTGGCTCCTCCTCGGATGCTTCTTCCTCGATCTCCCAATCACCATTCTGATTGATAATCATGGTGCGCTTGTTAGGGCACTCACTTGAGATGTGTCCTCTTCCATGGCACTTGAAGCATCTAATGTCATGATTTTTCGAACTCGACTCAACTGAAACTATCCTTGAAGGGAAAGTCTATTTCTCTCCTTTCTTCGTATCAGACTCTTTGCTTCCCGACGTAAAGGAGAGATATCTTTTTGGGTTACTCTTCCACGAACTAGATATGGTAGACCTGTCATTTCTCCTCAGCAAATTCCTTCTCTTGAGCTATTGCTCCACCTTGATGACTTGATGCACCATATCTTGAAGCTCTGCGTAGTGTTGCATCTCCACAATGTCGGCAATATCCCGATTGAGACCATGCAGAAATCGAGCCATGGTTGCTTCCCTATCTTCCTACACATTGGCTCGGATCAATGCGATCTCCATTTCCTTGTGGTACTCATCAACACTCTTGGAACCTTGTGTGAGGTGTTGGAGCTTATTGTGAAGCTCTCTATGGAAATGAGATGGAATGAAATGCCTACTCGTTACTGCCTTCATTTCTTCCCATGTGATAATAGGATGTTCGCCATGTCTCATCCTTTCCCTTCGTATCTGGTCCCATAAAATAAGAGTGTAATCAGTAAACTCAAGAGTAACAAGTTTTACTTTCTTACCCTCCAAATAGTTGTGGCACCCAAAGATTTGCTCGGCTCGCATCTCCAATTCTAAAAATGCCTCGGGATCACTCTTTCCTTGGAAAGAAGGAATCTTGATTTTGATCCCCTCCAAAGTCTTCTTCTCCATTTCTGGGTGTCCTTGGTCCTCCCCTAGACTAGTTGCGTTGCCTCCTTCGTGGCTGGAAGTCATCACGCTCGTCTTCATCCCAGCTCTCCAGATCCTCAACTTCTCCCACGGGTAGGGTCGTGGGGCTCGAGTTTGCCTCCCAGGGGTCAGGATGGTTCTACTCGCTGCTTGACCCTCCACTTGATCCAATCAATCATGGATTCCCTCCAACTT
The DNA here is from genome assembly GCA_037672795.1 of Lagerstroemia speciosa. Taxonomy (NCBI): domain Eukaryota; kingdom Viridiplantae; phylum Streptophyta; class Magnoliopsida; order Myrtales; family Lythraceae; genus Lagerstroemia; species Lagerstroemia speciosa. Next base: position 17,112,056 of record CM075288.1, on the reverse strand, counting down.
CCAGTCAAGCAATCTTTCAAAATGATTCACCAAAGCCTGCATTTGGAAGGGTGTTAGGCCTTGTTGTTGAGCGTCTTCCCTCTTGTCGCCTTCTGATGTGAATCAAGATAAGGATATGAACAATGGAAGTCAATATCAGATATAAGAGAAGAAGGAGCTCAAGTGCGGCAAAACGAGCAACAAGATACCAAGCAATATTTGCTTGTATTTGCTAAATATATATAGTATATTAGAATTTAAATAAATTAGGGGAGTATATTTTTGTTACCTTTAGGACATATTGTGGTTTCCTAAGAATATTCTAAAGATATCTTTTTGATATATTTAGATTATATTGATCATATCTTTAGGATAGATACTATGATATATTTGGATCTTTTATTTTCTTATTAGTAGTCTATAAATAAAGAAGTAGGTCACATTGTATTTTCATTCATTCAGATAATGGATCAATAAGAATGAGTTCTTATTTTATTTGGTTCTTTAGAACCGTCGAACTTATCGGAGTAATCCGTGGCATTCACCCCGACTTATCGATCAACCCTTCCATAGTTGATTGTGGTGTCTTCACTATACCAAGGTTCTTACCTCTATATAGGTAATGGGTCAAGGTTCCACCTTTCCAGCTTGACAAGGATATGTTTGTTGGAGACCTTGGTTGAATACGAATTTTGTCACGAGTTGGTGAGGTTCATATCATACTTGATATCAGGTTTCATCACAATGTTGGCAAGGTTCGCATCATTTGGTATCAGAGCTTGGGTTCTAAGACAGGTTTCATCTATCCTTTTTCATTATTTTCTTCTTTGTTCTTGCTTAAATCTATCCTTTCTTTTCTTAGTTTGTTCTTGAGTTTGCTTGCATAAAGAAAATAAAAGGATGCAAAGACCGGGAAAGAAGAAACAAATTGAGCCAACAGAATGATCGAGCTTCCAACAAAGAGGTGTTCCAAGCGACTTCCACATGAAGATAGATCAACTCGAGTTCTCCAGCAATCAGATTTGAGGACAAATCCTTTTCAAGAGGAGGGGCATGATGTAAATCAAGACAAGGATATCAGGAATGGGAGTCAATATCAGATATAAGAGAAGAAGGAGATCAAGGAGAGCAAAACGAGCAATAAGATACCGAGAAATATTTGTTTATATATGCTAAATGTATCTATTTAGATAAATTAGGAGAATATATTTTTGTTATCTTTTGGAAATATTGTGGTTTTCTATAAATATTCATAAGATATCTTTTAGATATATTTAGATTATATTTACCATATCTTTAGCACAACAATTAGGATATATTTACAAATTTTATATTTTTATTAGGAGTCTATAAATGCCAAGTGGGTCACATTATATTTTTCATTCATTCAGATAATGGATCAATAAAATGTGAGATTTTATTCTCATTGGTTCTTTTAGAACCTTTGAACTTATCGGAGTCATCCGTGGTGTTCATCATGGACTTATCAATCAACCCTTCTATAGTTGATTGTGGCATCTTCACTATACCAAGGTTTTTACCTCTTCATAGGTAATGAGTCAAGGTTCCACCTTTCGAGCTTGACAAGGACACGTTTCCCAAAGACCTTAGTTGTATATGGGTTTCATCACGTGTTGGTAAGGTTCTTATCATATTTGATATTGGATCTCATCACGTTGTTGGCGAGGTTCGCATCACCTTCACCGGAACTACCAGTTGCCTTCGTGCGATCTGTCATGTTAGAAGTTTGTATGGACCTCACCAAATAAAAATCTCACGACACTCAGAATGTTTCACTCGTTTCTTACCTCATGTCTCACTCCACTCTTGATGAGCTCACTTTCACACACAAAAAAAAAAAAAAATCACTCAAATCTCTTCCTAAGCTCTTATGCAATCTAACCTTGTCTCAGTGATTCAAATATGGCCAATTCTCAACTCTACCAGATAAGTGATGGTGGATGATCCCGTAAATGTGTAGACAAAGGACTTTTTTTTTCCTTCAACGAAGATCACAGTTTGATAGCTAAAGGGATTGGGATTTCAATGGATACGTAAATTTTTTTTTCAAAGGGAACAGAAATAATAATAATGGATGAATAGACTTGAAAGAAATTGTAATAGAGCGGCAATTGCAATTTGCAAATATAAGGAGATCAAACTTGAAGAAGAAGAACATCTTTTTTTTTCATTTTTTTTTTGCAAAATTCTTTTTTTTTCCTTCTTTTCCTTTTGCAGACTTCTCTTTTTTTTTACTATCAGATAAACTGAATGAGATAATGACAAGAACAACGACGGAACGATGATATACTGAAGGATAGATAACCTACTGTGTAAACCTTGAGCTCTGATACCCGATGATGTGAAACTCAAGGGGTGGCCCGATTCTCATGGCGTAGGTTGAAAATGGGAAAAGAAGTTGGTTCGAAACCAAGCAGGTGCAAATATCCAACCAACGGAAAGGAACATGACCTGCTACTTAGACCGCTCGCCTAACCACGAACACAAAACCAATCCACGCAACGACTCACCTGGGTCGAGGCACGAATTGGGGGTTTCAGGAAACTTGTGTCACCAAACTAAAATATTAGTTCGATGAAAGCAAGATTTCACAAGAGCAAAAGAGAGATTTACCTCAAAAGATTAACACACCTTCAATTTGATATTCTAATTCAAAACTAATTTGTCCATACATGAATAGAGAAGACCATATATATGGCCAAAATAATATTCTTTCTATAATTTAAATATGGAAACTTAAATATATAGATAAATAAGGTAATATGCCCAAATATTCTTCCTTTATTTGTCGATGCTTCATTATGGACAGATTTTCTATCTTTAGGCAGAATATTCCTTCATTATTGAGTGTGATGGGCTTGGACTGCATCATGGGCTGACACCTCTGATGTTCGGGCCTCAACAAATAAGATTAAAGTCTCTTATCGCTTGCTAGCTTGAACTTTAGCTTCTTAGGCTATCAACCCATTTACTGGAGCCCAATAGCATCTTGCCATTTCTTTAGTCTGCCTCTTGTCGTTGGGCCTCCTCCATCCAAGATCAAGTCCCTCTCGGTATGGGCAGGGTCTTGTCTGGCAACCTTGTTTGCATCAAAGCCAATCAAGAAACTCATCCGGCTGGGACCTTCCTTCAAATTCTAGCACATCAATCTTGATCCCAAAATCATGTTTTTCATCTTGTCAATATTCGTGACTAGTAGAAGAGATAGAATCACTTGAATCAGAGTTGAAGCCTTGAAAAGGATTATCATCATACTCACGAGCTCCATACCGATTTCAATTTTGTTGTAGCCTTTGGTTTTCTCTTCTTATTTCATCGATTTCTCATCGAAACTCCTCCATCTATAGATCATGAGCGCCTTCCGCAACATCTGCATATGACCACGAATAGCATTGCGAACCATGCTCTGATACCACTTGATACTGGGACGGTATGATAACATAAAATGATAGGGCTTCAAACTCAAAGATACAAAAATCCCCACCTTAGAGCATGAAAGTGTGAGATGAAATAAACTCTTAGAGATAGAGATGCCACCAGTCTAAGAATATATAGCCCAAAACACCACCTTGGAAGGCCACACCAAGGATATAGAATGTTCACCACTCTTAGAAATCCAAGAGATACAGAACTTTAAGACAAAGTATAAAGCAATCTGAAATTGAATTGAATAAACTGGAGTGTAGCACAATATGATTGCTCTTGGTATTTATAAGACTCATATTACTAAAAAAAAAAAGGAAATTAAATACATCCTAAAGATACTAAGAGTATATCCTGAAGATATTGGAAATATATTGATGCAAATCAAGAGTATGGTGCAAGAGATCGGTTAGAGTTCCAAACCGGCCAATTACGAGGACACGGGCCAAGAAACATAGAGAAGATCTTAACGGGCTGGTTTGGGGAATTTAGACTCAAACGAACTCAATGAAACATGTTGAAGCAAGTCTGCATGTGCTAGCAACATATGTCAACATGATTGAAGTTTTCGAAGACTCCAATAAAAGATGAATAATTCTGGTCAAAGATAAATATTACATTTCTAAGTCCGAATATTAGGGTAATATTTCATTGTTTCTTAACAAGTAGTTAGAATTTTTTTACTTGCCTATTTCATAAGAGGTAATATGGAGATACAATATTTCGCATATCTTATAATTGTGGCCTGTCTATAAGTCAAGGCTGAGGTTGGACGTATTTCAGACTTCTTTGTTATTCAATAGACAATTTTGTGAGGAATTCACTCCTCTTGGTTCTCGAGAAGACTCGTAGAACTTATTAAGGTTTCTTGTGGCATTCTACAATTGGACTTATCACTTCGATCCTTGGGGTGTGGCGTCCTTTCCAAACTGTAGCTTTGGTTCCTATCTCGCTAGGTAACGGGTCAAAGCTCGCCTTCGAAACTTGTTTTTTGCAGATCTTGGGGTTTTCTTCCATATATTGTTGTTGGGTTTTACCATGTGTTGGTAAGGTTCGTATCAGTTGGTACCATAGCTTTGGTTTCATCTATCTTTGTTCATTATTTTCTTCTTCGTTCTTGCTGAATCTGTGCTTTCTTTTCTTAGTTCATTCTTGAGTTTGCGTGCAAAAAGAAAAAAAAAATCGTGCAAAATAAAGAAAAAAAAGTATCAACAGTAAAAAAAAAGAAGGAAAAGAAAAAGAAAGAAAGAAACCAAAAAGTAAAACAAAGAAATCAAGGGAAGCAAAGAAAGAAATCATACTATTTTAGCATCAACTCATCAATCATAAATCCACCTAGTTCTCTTGCTCTAAATCATTCCTTTTCTATCGTTCTTGTATTTAAGATTCCTACTCATCTATTTCCTCGACTCTTCACCCTAAGGATCCTTGTGATTTGTTTTGGTGGGATTCATACTTGAATTACTGCAAGTTTCTTGCTTGGTTCCTTGAGTCCAATTAAGAACTAAAGAAGATAATAAGAGTGGAAAAAGGCTAGAGCGGTGAACATATTAGAGGGTAAAAGCCAAATATTTGAGAGAAACACGAGTGAATTGAGTTGAATCATCTATCGAGTGAAACACATGAGGGAGTGAGGTGACATCTTTTTTTCTTTCTATATTCATACTAACCCGGTTGTAGAATCTACATATGGCTCAACATTGAGAAAGATATCCATCCGAAGAGGTTCAACAACATAGCATCCCGAATGTTCAAATGGAAGCATTGTTGGAGGAGATGAGGCGGATAATGTGACTTGAATTGGAGCTAATTCAAGATAGGTTGGATCAGATGGAAGACAGAATATCGAGTGAGTCGTGACAAAGCGACAACAATAGGTGGCATGGGCGACGTGTTCCATGGGGAGATAATGAGGATGATGAGGTGTTAGAGGAACAGAACATGTGACGAGGCAGGCTCGGGCTTCGAAATGGAGAAATTAGGAATCGAGAAGATAATAATTTGGGAAGCATCAAGATGAAGATTCCATCTTTCCAAGGCAATTCTAATCCAGAAGCATATCTTGGGTGGGAGAAGAAGATGGAGTTCATATTTGATTGCCACAACTATTCTAAAGCAAAGAAGGTAAAACTTGCTGTGATTCAATTTTTCAATTATGCTATTACATGGAGGGACCAGCTTGTTTTGAGTAGGAGACGAAATAGAGAATGTCCGATTGAAACATGGGAGGACACGAAATCAGTGATGAGAAAGTGGTTTGTTCCAAGCTACTATTACTGAGAGATGCATAAAAAGTTGCAATCTCTTAGACAAGGGAGTGGAAGTGTTGAATATTATTTTAAGGAGATGGAGATTACAATGGTACGAGCCAATGTGGAGGAAGATCGAGAAGCCATATTGGCCAGATTTTTGTTTGGCTTGAACCGAGAGATTTATGATAGAGTGGAAATGCATCATTATGTAGAGTTGGAAGAGATGGTGCACATGTCGATCAAAGTGGAACAACAACTCAAGAGAGGAGGCACATGATTAGGTCCCAACTCGGGGTCTAATCTTTGGAAGCTGAGCTCCTCAAAGAAGGAAGAAAAGCCACAAGCATCTTTAACTCCTAAGGCTAAATCTGAGCCTAAGCCGGAAAACACCAGCCGTGATTCCCAAGGTACACCCAATATTTCCAATAGGTACACCTTTGTAATGAAGAAGCAACCCATAGCTCTTATGCCGGTAACTCCAAAACATGTTCTTAATGATCAAATGAAGCTGAAAAGAGCAAGTGAAAAGAAAATAAGGACAAAATATCAAATTGAGGGAAAAGAAAGTATGAGAGAAGAAAAAGAAAGTGAAAAGAACAAGAAAAAGAGTGAAAGAGAAGAAGAGAGAGTTTCAGCCATACGAAAAGGAAGAGAGGAAAAACTAAGTTTCCTTTCAAAGAAAAGTGAGATCAAGAGAGTATTATTTTCTGATCAACCCCTTATAACACTTATGTACAAGGAGATCCTGTTAAATACTAATGATCTTGTCAATTCTTTGCGGAGCAATATTATTTCCCTTTTGCAGGAGTTTGATGAAGTCTTTCCTGAAGAGTTGCCTTCAGGTTTGCCCCCAACTCGAGGAATTGAGCATTAAATCAATTTCATACCCGGTGCCTCAATCCCAAATCGACTAGTTGATGCGAACCTCGCCAACACCGTGATGAAACCCAATACCAAGTATGATATGAACCTCACCAACTCACGACGAAACCCGTATTCAACTAAGGCCTCCAGGAAATATGTCATTGTCAAGCTCGAAAGGTGGAACCTTGACCCATTATCTATAGAGAGGTAAGAACCTTGGTACAGTGAAGACGCCACAATCAACTATGGAAAGGTTGATTAATAAGTCGATGATGAACGCCACGGAAAACTTCGATAAGTTCGAATATTTCTTCAAAGAACCAACGAAAATAAAATCTCACACTTTTATTAATGAATAAACTGATCCAAATTCGTCTGAAGGCAAGCACCAGCTTTTAAATAGGCTAAAGTGCAATATTACATCAAGAATAACCTTCCTAAATGGTTCTCATAGGATAAGAAACTAATTAGAAAGCAAATCTAAGTATTATCCCAGAGAAATTACAAAATATTACCAATATCTTCACAACTAAATAAAGGGAAAGGTAATATATTCTACTTACTAAAAGAGGAAAGTGATTTATTCTAGAAGTTAACTTAAATATATCATAACTAACATGTGCAGCTCCTTCCCTTTAAGCTCTTCCCTTTAAGCTTCTCTCAACTTCCTTTCTTGAAAATATTCTTTCTCTTTATATTTGACCGAGATATATTTCTTCAAATACTTTTCCTATTGTCAATAAGCCGAAATATATTCCTTGCAGTACTTGCACACTTATTGTTTAGCAGAAATATATGGTGGTCATCATTTGTCCCCTTTCGAAATATTATGCATAATGTTGAGTCATTCAACTTGCTCATCACTTGTATGCATATTCATGTACTCCATTTTATCTCACTTGAGCTTCTCGTCATTGGACCTTGAACCACTTTGATTTCATTCTTCGAACTCGTATTTTGGATCACATCATTCCCCTCCGCTTGAAAAGGATTTGTCCTCAAATCTTGCACTGCATTAAATGAAGATAAATTACAAACTTGGAAGGTATCATTATCTTTATACTCACTTTGTTGTTCAAATTTGTAAGCATCATTAGTAATCCGCTCAAGAACTCGGCATAGTCCATCTCCATGAGAATGTCGCCTTTAATGCCTTTGAATGTGAATCCTCTTCTTCCTCACGCACAATGAATTACAACCACTTGGATCAAACAAAAAATTCTTGCTGCCACTGTTGAGGTGCATGGCTTTCACATAATTTGACTTAACAAATTCACCTTTCATCGTTCCACCTAAGTAAGTACAGCCATTTAAAGGTAAAGATGTTAAATTCATAAGAATTAATCAACTGAAGCCATATACTTGCTTTGAATGAGAAAACTTAGTGGTAGAAGGAATGACACTAGAATGAGCAACCTCAACATTGGGAAAACAATATTCCCATGATTTAAAATCAATTTTTGCATAGCAATTCAAAAACAATAATTTGTTTCCATGTTCTCTCTCAAAGAGTAGTTCAAGAAGTTAGCAATTTTGTGTAAAATATGTATAACATGTATTCTCTCTATCTTTTTAAAGAACAAATCATCATGTGTGATATCATCCATTATATGACTTGGAATATAGTACCAATATAAGCTAGATAAGCAATGGAAACCAATTATCTAACTTACCAAAGTAGATATTGGCCAATCTTGGATTGCCTTTTCCTCTTCAACAAGATTCTCATTAACTATAGCACTCAAAATCAAATCAAGAAACACAATCTCATCCATACAAAGAGTTTGGGTTTCAAGTTTAGCAAATAATGATTCTTAGCTTAAGGCATCTAAAACAAGTCTTGAGTATTTACCATGATTATCTAGACTCTTATCATAACGAATGCTGTCAACATCAATAAATGCATGTAAATTATGGCTCATAAGTCTCATGAAAGCATTAGGCCTATTAATTATTCCAAAAGGAATCACCAACCAGTCAAACATTTGGAATGTATTGATGAACTCATATCCCTCTTTCAACCAAACATGATGAAATTCACTTTCAAGATTAGGCTTTGAAATCAAATATGCATCATGAAATCCATCTAACATGCAATCTAAATGAGAAACAGAATTAGGGCACATGACCATGGTGTTTTGATGGCTTGCAAATCAGAAAACCCTATCCATGTTTGATCCTCATGCTCTACCAACATAAAAACCATAAAAAGACTCAAATAATCTCTAACTTGTAGATTTACCATTTGCTCATTGTGTAGTTGAATCTCCTTCATCTCCTTATGATTAATTCTAATGGCCAGTTGGTTTGCACTTGATCCTTGATGCACTTCCTTGAATTCCTGCAAATAAGAAATAATATTGCTCGGCAAGAATACGACAAGATTGTTAGTAAATAAAATTGGCTCCTTAATCATAAGGGGCTGATGTAAAATTAAAGATCTATCAATCTCATGGTGTCTTTCCTCTCTTGCACTCCCTAATGACATATCAATCTCACAGTCTTGATTTCTTTTCTCTCATTTTCTTTTCCCTCATGTTCCAGCTCTTTTTCTTCATTCTCAACTCTCATATTATTTTCTTCACGCTCTCGCTCTTCATTACACTCTTTCTTTTGTACACTCTCCTTTTCTTGATCACTCTTTTGTGTCTCATGAATTTGTGTAAGACTCACAACTTGTTTGACTTCCGTAGATGGCCGAGAATAGAACTTCATTGAGGGGATCTCAACTTGCTGAGAGGTTGATCTTGAAAAATTTGTTGCAGCCATGCTTGTGCTCCAGTCATCCATGTTTCTTTGCTTCAACCGTTGTTCAATTTTCACGGCATGGAGCAACATATCATTGAGCTCCTCATAGTAATGCATCCCCACAACATCAGCAATCTCACGATTTAGTCCGCTTAAGAACCTGTCCATGGTGGCTTCAATATCCTCCTCTACATTAGCTTGGCTCAAAGCAACCTCCATCTCTTTGTAATATTCGATAACGCTCTTTGATTCTTGAGTGAGATATTGCAACTTGTTGAATAATTCCGAACGTTAGGGACTTGGAAGGAATCGTCTCCTCATTGTTGACTTCATTCCATTCCATGTCTCAATAGGTCGCTTTCTGTTCCATCTCCTACTTGTAATAATTCGATTCCACCAAATAACAGCATAGTCAGAGAATTTAATGAAGCAAGTTGTACCTTTTTCCTTTCAAAGTAATTGTGATGATTGAAAACCATTTCCATTCTTTCCTCCCACAAAAGATAAGCTTGGATCATGTTTGCCTTGGAAAGTTGGAAACTTCACCTTTGTGTTAGCTAAACCATCATCCCATCTCGATCTTCTTGATTCTTTATCTTTATGTGAAAATTGAAATCTTTTTCCTTTTGATTGTTCCTCAATCAGATCCATCTTCTTGTGGATTTGCTTGAATTCATCTTTTACCATCATCCCTACTTTATATATGAATGATTGCAGCTGTACTTCATTGGATGAGCTTCCGTCTTGACGGTGTGACATGTTGAGAATTTGCAAAAGATATTAGGACCTCACAAACACTCCCTCACGTGTTTCACTCAAGAATGGATTCACTCAATTTTGCTTCGTGTTTGCACTCAAACGGTTTTTACCCTCTAATAATCTCACCACTCTTGCCTTTTTCCACTCATATATTCTCTTTTAGTTCTTTTTGAACTAAACAAACAAAAATCAGAATGTCCCATGACAATCCACCACGACTTGACCAAGATTTGAAAGAAGAATGTAGGGTCGGTTCCAAATTACCAAAATATCGAGTAACAAGGCAATTGTGGGCTAGAGAATTATAGATCAATGGAAAAGAAACAACTTTGAATGAGGAACTTTGATAACTCTATGAATGGTCAAATAAGTCTTGGACTTGTTCAATCTCTCACTTCTTCCACTTTTTTTCTATTTTTTTCACTGCTGATTCATTTTTTACCTTTTTTTATTTTGCAACTTTTTCTTCCTTTTTTTTGCTTCTTTTTTCTTCTGCTACTTTTTTTTCTCCCACTATTTTTTTTTACTTTTTCTGAAGAAGATAATAGAAAGAAAGAAGAAAAAGAAAAACAATGAAGATGACAGAAAACGAAGATAAATTAAAAGGATAGATTGAACCTGACTTAGAATGAAGATAAACTAAAGGGATAGATTGAACTGACTTAGAACTAAGATAAACTAAAAGGATATATTGAACATGACTTAGAACATTAGCTCTGATACCAAAAGATGCGAACCTCGGCAACACCGTGATGAAACCCAATACCAAGTATGATATGGACCTCACTAACTCATGACGAAACCCGTATTTAACTAAGGCCTCCAGGAAATGTGTCCTTGTCAAGCTCGAAAGGTGAAACCTGGACCCATTGCCTATAGAGAGGTAAGAACCTTGGTATAGTGAAGACGCCACAATCAACTATGGAAAGGTTGATTGATAAGTCGATGATGAATGCCACGGAAAACTTCGATAAGTTCGAATAGTTCTTCAAAGAACCAAAGAGAATAAAATCTCACTTTTGTTAATGAATAAACTGATACAAATTCGTCCGAAAGCAAGCACCAGCCTTTAAATAGGCTAAAGTGCAATATTAAATCAAGAATAACCTTCCTAAATGGTTCTCATAGGATAGGAAACTAATTAGAGAGCAAATCTAAGTATTATCCCAGAGAAATTATAAAATATTACCAATATCTTCACAACTAATTAAAGGGAAAGGTAATATATTCTACTTGCTAAAAGAGGAAAGTGATATGTTCTAGAAGTTAACTTAAATACATCATAACTAATATGTACAGCTCTTCCCCTTTAAGCTTCTCTCAACTTCCTTTCTTGAAAATATTCTTCCTCTTTATATATGGTTGAAATATATTTCTTCAAATACTTTTCCTATTGTCAATCAGCTGAAATATATTCCTTGCAACACTTGCACACTTGTTGTTTAGCAGAAATATATGGTGGTCATCATTTGTCCCCTTTTGAAATATTATGCATAATGTTGAGTCATTCAGCTTGCTCATCACTTGTATGCATATTCATGTCCTCCATTTTGTTTCACTTGAGCTTCTCGTCATTGGACCTTGAACCACTTTGATTTCATTCTTCGAGCTTGTATCTTGGATCACATCACCAGCCTACCAAAGTAATCCCAAGGAAATAAAGGAACTTCAAAGGCAAGAAGGTGAGTTATTAGAAAAGGTTTATGTACCAGAAAGCATGAGTCATTGTGCGGTTCCGATGCTGCTAGTACCCAAGAAGGATGGCATATGGAGAATGTGTGTCGATTGTCGTGCCATCAACAATATCACAGTGAAGTACCGACATCCCATCCCTAGATTAGATGATATGCTTGATGAATTGCATGGTTCTTATATTTTTACTAAGATTGATCTTAAGAGTGGATATCATCAAATTAGGATGAAAGAAGTTGATGAGTGGAAAACTGTATTCAAAACAAAATATGGATTATATGAATGGTTAGTTATGCCTTTTGGATAGTACTTTCATGAGACTTATGAACCATGTTTTGCGTGCTTACATTGGACAATTTGTGGTTTCTACTTTGATGATATTTTTATTTATAGCAAAAGCTTGAATGACCATGTGGAAAATTTAAATTTTGTTTTAGATGTTTTAAGAACAAAAAAGTTGTTTGCAAATGTGAAGAAGTGTATCTTTTGCACGATAAGCTTGTGTTTCTTGGATTTGTTGTGAGTACCCAAGGTATTCAAGTTGACCATGAAAAGGCGAAAGTAATCCAAGATTGGCCTACTCCTACAACTATTGGTCAGGTAAGAAGTTTCCATGGGTTAGCTAGTTTTTATCAACGTTTTGTTCAGAACTTTAGCAGTCTTGCCACACCTTTAACTGAAATAATCAAGAAGAATGCTCCATTTAGGTTGGGAGAGAAACAAGAAAGGGCATTCAAAGTGATTAAGAAGAAGTTAACAAATGCACCTTTACTTGCTTTACCTAACTTTACTAAAACTTTTTAAATTGAGTGCGATGCTTCAGGTATAGGAGTTGGTGGAGTTTTAATGCTGGAAGGAAAACCAATCGCATGCTTCGTGAAAAGCTAAGTGGAGGAGCCCTAAACTCTCCCACAAACGATAAGGAGATGTATGCATTGGCTCGGACATTAAGGACTTGGCAACATTACCTTTGGCCAAAAGAATTTCTGATCCACACAAATCACGAATCGTTGAAGCACTTGAAGGGCAGCACAAGCTGAATAAACGCCATGCTAAGTGGGTGGAGTTCATTGAGACACTTCCATATGTGATCAAATACAAGCAAGGTAAGGAAAATATAGTTGTGGATGCACTATCTCGAATGTACGCTTTACTTTCCACACTTGATGCTAAGTTGCTTGGATTTGAGTACATTAAGGAATTGTATCCATTAGATTCTGATTTTGGTGATGTGTTTAAAGAACACACAAAAAGATCTTATGAAAAATATTGCTTGCTTGATGGGTTTCTATTTCGAGAAAATAAGTTTTGCATTCCCCAATCTTCTTTGCGTGAGTTACTAGATAGGGAGCACATGGTGGTGGTTTGATGGGTCATTTTGGGGTAGCTAACACATTGGCTATGTTGCATTTCAATTTTTTTTGGGCCTCATATGAAACGGGATGTTGAGAGGATTTGTGTAAAGTGCATTACATGTAGACAAGCTAAATCTTAGCTACAACCACATGGATTATATACACTATTGCCTATTCCTAGTGAGCCTTGGGTTGACATTTCCATGGACTTTGTTTTAGGATTACCTAGGTCTAAGAGGGGGAGAGACTCAATATTTGTGGTTGTTGATAGATTTTCGAAAATGGCACATTCCATTGCATGTCATAAGACTGATGATGCATCTCATATAGCTAATCTATTTTTTAAGGAGATTGTTAGGTTGCATGGCATGCCTAGAAGTATTGTTTCCAATAGAGATGCATCATCTCAAAGATGAATAATTCTAGTAATAATTCTAGTCAAAGATTTAGCTTGAAGTTTTTGAAGACTCCAGTCAAAGATGAATATTACATTTCTAAGTAATATATTACCTTTCTAAGTCAGAATATTAGGGTAATATTTCATTGTCTCTTAGCAAGTAGTTAGAATATTTTTGTTGTCTATTACATAGGAGGCAATCTGGAGATACAATATTTCGCATATCTTGTAATTGTGGCCTGCCTATAAGTCAAGGTTAAGGTTGGACGAATTTCGGACTTCTTTGTTATTCAATAGATAATTTTGTGAGGAATTTGCTCTTCTTGCTTCTTGAGAAGACTTGTAGAACTTATTAAGGTTCCTTGTGGCGTTCTACAACCGGACTTATCACTTCAATCCTAGGGTTGTGGCATCCTTTCCAAACCGTAGCTTTGGTTCCCATCTCGCTAGGTAGTGGGTCAAAGCTCGCCTTTCAAACTTGTTCTTTGCAGATCTTGGGGTTCTCTTCCATATATTATTGTCGGGTTTTGCCACATGTTGGTAAGGTTCGCATCATATATCCTAAAGATATTAGATAGATATAGGAAAGATTATGTTCTGTCTTCCTAAAATAAATATCTTATCTAACTTTCCTATTAAATCCATGCCAGCACATATCTTCTTCGTAGGGCTGATCATTTGCTCCCACATCAACAAGCATCTTCAACTCTTAAGGCTAAAGCTAAGCCTAAGTCAGGAAACTCCAGTTGTGATTCCCAATGTACAACTGATATTTCTACTGCTAGAAATCGTGATATTAAGTGTTTTAAATGCCAAGGGAAGGAACATATGGCTAACCAATGTCCAAACAAGAGGGTGATGGTGATAAATGTCCAAGGCAAGGAAGATGCCCAAGATGAAGCCTGCATAAGGAAAATATAGTTGCAGATGCACTATCTCGAAGGTATACTCTACTTTCCACACTTGATGCTAAGTTGCTTGGATTTGAGTACATTAAGGAATTGTATGCATTAGATTATGATTTTGGTGATGTGTTTAAAGAGTGCAACAAAAGGTCTTATAGCAAATATTACTTGCTTGATAGGTTTCTGTTTCGAGAAAATAAGTTTTGCATCCCCCATTCTTCTTTGCCTGACTTGCTAATTAGGGAAGCACATGATGGTGGTTTGATGGGTCATTTTGGGGTAGCTAACACATTGGCTATGTTGCATAATCTTTTTTTTTTTTTTGGCCTCATATGAAGCGGGATGTTGAGACGACTTGTGAAAAGTGCATTACATGTAGACAAGCTAAATCTTAGCTACAACCACATGGATTATATACACTATTGCCTATTCCTAGTGAGCCTTGGGTTGACATTTCCATGGACTTTGTTTTCGGATTACCTAGGCTAATAGGGGGAGAGACTAAATCTTTGTGGTTGTTGACAGATTCTCTAAAATGGCACATTTCATTGCATGTCATAAGACTGATGATGCATCTCAAATAGCTTATTTATTTTTCAAGGAGATTGTTAGGTTGCATGGCATGCCTACAAGCATTATTTCTGATAGAGATGCAAAGTTCTTAAGTTACTTTTGGAAGACATTGTGGGAAAGGTTAGGCACCAAATTATCATACTCTAACACTTGTCACCCACAAACCGATGGTCAAACTGAAGTAGTGAATAGGACTTCATTTACTTTGTTGCGTACTATTATTAAGAAGAATTTCAAATCATGGGAAGATTTTTTGCCACATGTGGAATTTGCTTACAATAGGTGTGTTCATTCTGCAACAAGTTTTCACTGTTTGAGATTGTTTATGGGTTTAGTCCACTAACACATTTAGATTTATCTCCTTTGTCTTTGAGTGAACATGCTAACTTAGATGGAAAGAAAAAAGCTGAATTTGTAAACCAAATCCATGAGAAGGCACGTTTGAACATAGAAAGGAGGACTAAGAAATATGTCAAACAAGCAAACAAGAGATGTAAACAAGTAGTGTTTGAACTTGTGTTTGAACTTGAAGATTGGGTGTGGTTGCACATGAGGAAGGAACGATTTCCCAAATGATGACGTTCAAAACTCCTTCCAAGGGGTGACGACCTTTCCAAGTGTTGGAGAGAATCAATGACAATGCCTACAAGTTGCATCTACCGAGTGAGTATGGCGTTAGTGCAAGCTTTCATGTTTCTGATCTATCTTCATTTGATGCAGATGATGATTTGAGGACCAATCCTTCAAAAGAGGGGCAGAATGATGCAAATCAAGAGCATGGTGCAAGCAATCCTGTTAGAGTTCCAAATGGGCCAATGACAAGGGCACAGGCCAAGAAGTTTAGAGATCTTAATGGGCTAGTTCGAGAAATTTGGACTCAAGCAAATTCAATGAAGCTTGTTGTAGCAAGTCTGTACGTCCCAGCAACATACATCAACATGATCGAAGTTTTCAAAGGTTTCCTGTGAAAGATGAATAATTCTGGTCAAAGATTATTACCTTTTTCTAAGTGCTATATTTCCTTTCTTTAGTTATTAAGTCAGAATATTAGGGTAATGTTCCATTGTTTCCTAGAGAGTAGTTAGAATATTTTTATTTCCTATTTATAGGCCGAGGCTGAGGATGGACGAATTTTTAGACTTCTTTGTTATTCAATACATAATTTTGTGAGCAATTTGCTCTTCCTGGTTCTTGAGAAGACTTGCAGAACTTATCAAGATTTCCTATGGCGTTCTACAACCAGACTTATCACTTCAATCCTCGGTGATGCAGACAAGGTTGCCAAACATGACCCTGCCCATATTGAGAGGGACTTGATCTTGGATGGAGAAGGCCCAATGACAAGAGGCAGACTAAAGAAATGGCAAGATGCTATTGGAGCTCTAACAAATGGGTTGATAGCCCAAGAAGCTAAAGTTCAAGCTAGCAAGTGACAAGAGACTTTAATCTTATTTGTTGAGGCTGGAACATCCGAGGTGCCCGCCCACGATGCAGCCCAAGCCCATCACACTCAATAAGGGAGGAAGGAATATTCTGCCTAAAGATAGAAAATTCGTCCATAATGAAGCATCCACAAATAAAGGAAGAATATATGGCCAGATTATCTTAGTTATTTATATATTTAAGTTTCCATATTTATATTATAGAAAGAATATTATTTTTGCCATATATATGGTCTTCTCTGCTCATGTATGGATAGATTAGTTTTGAAATTGAATATCGAATTGAAGGTGTGTTCATCTTTATGAGGTAAATCTCTCTTTCGCTCTTGTGGAATCTTGCTTTTGTCGAACTAAAATTTTAGTTTGGTGATCCAAGTTTCCCAAAGCCCCCAATTCGTGCCTTGACCCAGGTGAGTCATTGTGTGGATTGGTTCTGTGTTCGTGGTTAGGTGAGTGGTCAAGTAGCAGGTCACGTTCCCTTCCGTTGGTTGGCTATTTGCACCCGCTTGGTTTTGAACCAACTCCTTTTTCCCTTTTCAACCTATGCCGTGAGAATCGGGCCACCCCTTGAGTTGCACATCATTTGGTATTAGAGCTCAAGGTTTACATGGTAGGTTATCTATCCTTCAGTATATCGTCATTCTGTCGTTGTTCTTGTCATTATCTCATTCAGTTTATCTGATAGTAAAAAACAAAAAAAAAACAAAAAGAAGAATTCTACAAAAAAAAAAAGGAAACGAAAAAAAGAGGTTGTTCTTCTTCAAGTCTGATATCCTTATATTTGCAAATTGCAATTGCATCTCTATTACAATTTCTTTCAGGTCTATTCAACCATTATTGTTATTTTTATTCCCTTTGAAAAAAAATTCCGTATCCATTGAAATCCCAATCCCTTTTAGCTATCAAACTGTGATCTTCTTTGGAAAAAAAAAGTTCCTTTATCTACACGTTTACGGGATCACCCACCGTCACTTATCTGGTAGAGCTGAGAATTGGCCATATTAGAATCACCGAGACAAGGTTAGATTGCATAAGAGCTTAGGAGCAGATTTGAGTGATTTTTTTTTTGTGTGAAAGTGAGCTCATCAAGAGTGGAGCGAAACACGAGGTAAGAAACGAGTGAAACATTTTGAGTGTGGTGAGGTTTTTATTTGTTGAGGTCCATACAAACTTCTAACATGACAGATCGCATGAAGGCAACTGGTAGTTTCAGTGAAGGCGATAAGAGGGAAGATGTTCAACAACAAGGCCTAGCACCCTTCCAAATGCAGGTGTCGGAACGTTGAAAATTCCGACTCGAGAAAATGATTCAGGCACGCACGAGGCCTTGCTTGGGATTTAATCGAGGTTTGATTGGAGTCGCCACTAATCGTTTAAGGAACTATTCCTAAGGTCGATTAGAAACCTATTATTTTCCTAAGTGATCATGATACTAACCACCTAGGTGTTTATCGGTCTTAAAACCGAGATTTGAGTCCGAGGATCCTATTACGTATCTTGAAGCTCGTGAGCCGAGATACGCCCAAAATTGGTACCCGTCCCTAAGTCTAGGTCACCCGTTTGCTTGCACATTTTACTTTGTCCAATTATTGCCCTAATCGAAGTTCGAATCGATGGTCCAAATGTAAATTGGCGATCCGCGCCACGTTCCTAGCATGCCACTACCGTCCTAATCTAAGTGCAGAAAATAAAGGATTCCACTATCGAGATTACATACACTCACCATCATCTCTCTCTCTCTGTCCCTCACTATCTTACATTGGTGCACTCAAATACATTTATCTCCCTCATCCCACATACAAGTGAATAATATACATTGATCATACCACTCAATACCATCAAATAAATCAACCACTATTAATTTATTTCACCTCAGAATAATTCTAAAAAAAACTTAAAACTGCTAAGTTGATTTAAAAAAATTAGGGAATAACGTAAAAGCCGAGTTAAACCGCTCAGGGACTCGAGTAAAAATTTTAGAAAATTTTGGTCCAGCTTTGGAGGACTTGAAAATACCTCAGGGACTGTTTCGAAATGTTTCAGAAAGTTCTGGCCCCTGTAAAAATTTTCTGAACTGATTTAAAATGTAGGGACTGATCAGTAAATTCTCAGAAAGTCCAGGACTGAACTGAAAAATGTGGTAAAAGTCTTCTGGGCTGATCTGTAATGCTCTGAAAAGTTCAAGGACCATTCCCTAGACCCTACAAAGACTTAGGAACACTCTGAATCAGACATAATTCACAGGGGCCGGTCTGTAATTTCGCAAAAATGGGGCTGGACTGATCTGAGACGATGCAAAAGTTCACAAAATCGAAATTTTTGTAACCCGTTTCTTCATTGCGGTTTTTCACAACTCAATTTCTGGTCATTCCCCATCTTACTAATAAAAAAGTTGCTTCTTTTTTTCTTGTTTTTGATTTATTCGAAATTTTTACTTTTTTTGTGATTTTTATATTTTCTTAAAAGATAAATTATACTATATATGCATACTCTTAGGAATCGAATAACAAGATTTTCAGGCCTTTTTCCAAAGCTAGTTCGAATATCCCTACACGAAAATGTTTTTCCTTTTTTTCCTTGTTTTCGTTTTTGCTTTTTTTTTTTCATTTTTACAAAGAAAAACTCATAGTAAAAATAACAACACACTTTAACCTCCAAGAATATTTTCTAGATCCCGAATGAGGAATCTATACCTACGACCAAGATGATAGTGATAATGAGAGGAGTGCAGAAGTTCGGTGGCGGACTTGGATCGGAGACGGCTTCGGAATCGATCACTAGCTCGGACTCGTATTGGCGATGAACTCGAACTCGGCGCCGGCTCGGGATTGGATCGATGGAGGGCTTGAACTCGGGCTTTGGCTTGAATCGATGGTGAGCACGAACTTGATGATGGGCTCCGGCTCCAACTCGGACCTACGACGGATTCCAAAAAAACAATTAATTTGGAGTGGAATGTGTATTCTTGAATTCTTGCTTAGCACATGAGTCTAATTCAAGAGTGTGGAGAGACTTTTCAAGAATGTGTATGGCTTTATTTATAGAGAAAGACCCAGCTGGGTTTATTTGCAGAGAAACAAAAGTTGAGTGGTCAGAAAAATAAAAAAAAATAAATAGAAGCAGAAAAACAGAAGGCAGACGACAGAACAGAACAGAAGGCAAAAAACAGAAGACAGAAAACAGACACATGAAATAGCAAATAGATGAAAACAGACAGAAACAGAGAATACAGACAGAAGGTGAAAAAAATAGATGAAAAACAGAGAAGACAGACACAAAAAGATGAAAAAACAGAGGAAAAATAGAGGAAAAACAGAGAAGACGGCACAGAAAAATGAAGAAATAGAGGTAAAACAGAGAAGGCAGAACAGAAATGAAGCACAGATAGAACAGAACAGAAGGCAGAAGACAGAAGAAAGAAAACAGACACATGAAATAGCAAAGAGACGAAAACAAATAGAAACAGAGAATACAGATAGAAAGGTGGAAAAAATAGACGAAAAACAGAGAAGACAGACACAAAAAAAAAAGAAAAAACAGAGAAGACAGCACAGAAAAATGAAGCACAGACAGGACAGAACAGAACACAAGCAGAAGACAGAAAACAGGCACATGGAATAGCAAAGAGACGAAAACAGATAGAAAACAGAGAATACAGACACAGAAAGATGAAAAAAATAGAGGAAAAACAGAGAAGACAGCATAGAAAAATGAAAAACGGATAGAAAACAGAGAAGGACAGACACAAAAAAAATGAAAAACAGACGACTACAGCTGACCGACTGATACTAAGGAGAGTCAACGAAGAAGACAGCCTTCGCCAGAAGAAGACCACAGATGATAGACTGGAAACAGACACGAAAATAGACAGACAGAGAAGATAGACTTAAGAAGGCAGAAGACAGACCAGAAAGAAGAAGAAGACCCGTGAAGAAGAAGAAGACAAACATAGGATAGAGAAGACCCACAAAATGATAGAAAATAGAGAAGCGGCTGATCGAGCCTGGGACGGTCAGGAGAGACGTGGACGAGAAGCTATGGACGGTGCTCGGGTAAAAATCGAGTGTCTATAGCAGGCTTTGTTGAATCATTTCGAAACATTGCTTGATCGGAAGTTAGAGGGAATCCATGATCGATTGGATCGAGTGGAGGGTCAAGCAATGAGCAGAACCATCCCGACCCCCGGGAGGCAAACTCGAGCCCCACGACCCTACCCCGTGGGAAAAGTTGAGGATCTGGAGAGCTGGGATGAAGATGAGCGTGATGACTTCCAGCCACGAAGGAGGCCACGTAAACGGTCTAGGGGAGGAACGAGGATACCCAAAAATGGAGAAGAAGACTTTGGAGGGATCAAAATCAAGATTCCTTCTTTCCAAGGAAAGAGTGATCCTGAGGCATTTTTAGAATGGGAGATGCGAGTCGAGCAAATCTTTGGGAGCCACAACTATTAGGAGGGTAAGAAAGTAAAACTTGCTGCTCTTGAGTCTACTGATTACGCTCTTGTTTGTTGGGACCAGATACGAAGGGAAAGGATGAGACATGGCAAACATCCTATTATCACATGGGAAGAAATGAAGGCGGTAATGAGGAGGCGTTTCATTCCATCTCATTTCCATAGAGAGCTTCACAATAAGCTCCAACGCCTCACACAAGGTTCCAAGAGTGTTGATGTACCACAAGGAAATGGAGATCGCACTGATCCGAGCCAATGTGGAGGAAGATAGGGAAGCAACCATGGCTTGGTTTCTGCATGGTCTCAATCGGGATATTGCCGACATTGTCGAGATGCAACACTACGTGGAGCTTCAAGATATGGTGCACCAAGCCGTCAAGGTGGAGCAACGGCTCAAGAGAAGGAATTTGCTGAGGAGAAATGACAGGTCTACCATATCTAGTTCGTGGAAGAGTAACCCAAAAAAAGACGTGCTTAGTGGGCTGATGTAGAAGAAGAGGATGAGGTGGAAGGATTTGGTGATCAAGATTACAATCAAGGTTGGTTTGTGAATAGAGAAGATAGGATTGGATATAGAGGAGATAGGATTTAGTATAGAGAAGATAGGATTGGTGGGAACAGAAGGGATAATGACTCAGGTAGTGTAAACTTGAAGATCCCATTCTTCCAAGGTAAAAAATGACCCAGAGGCTTACTTGGAGTGGGAAACGAACATGGAAATGGTGTTTGATTGCCATTATTATTCGGAGATTAAGAAGGTTAAGCTAGCTGCCATTGAATTCACTGATCACGCTATTGTTTGGTGGGATCAAGTGGTGATGAATCAGAGAAGGAATGGAGAGCAACCTGTGTCCACATGGGAGGAGACGAAGATGCTCATGAGAAGGAGATTTGTACCCAACCATTACTATAGGAGCTTGTACCAAAAGCTACAGAGGTTAACTCAAGGCTCCAAAAGTGTGGGTGAGTACTTCAAGGAGATGGAGGTAGCAAGGATGCAAGCTAATGTGCATGAATATCGGGAAGCGACCATGGCAAGGTTCTTGCATGGTTTAAACCCAGAAATTACCAATGTTGTTGTATTGCAACATTATGTAGAGTTGTCAGACATGGTGCACCAAGCAATAAAGGTGGAGGAACAACTCAGGAGAAAAAGTTTGGCTAGGAGGGGACAACCAATAGCAGCCAACAACATATGGAAGGCAGCTCCAAAAAAAGAGGAACAACTGCAAAACAAACTCTTCAAGAAGCCAAAACCAGTGACATCAACTACTCAAGGTAACAGCGAGTCCACTTCTACGAAATCCCGTGATATCAAGTGCTTTAAATGTTAGGGACGTGGTCACATAGTAAGCCAGTGTGCAAACAAAAGGGTGATGGTGATAAACGCCCAAGGAGAACTTGAGTCAGAAGATGAGGATGAAGTAGCAGATGAAGTGCCACAAATTGAGGATAGTGATGATGAGCAACATGCTGTTGTTAGAGATTTATTGGTGGCTAGACGAGTTCTCAATTTGCAAGCTTAGAAGGAAGATGGTAACCAAAGGGAGAACTTGTTTCATACTCGTTGTTTTGTAAATAACAAGGTTTGTAGTGTTATCATTGATGGAGGAAGTTGCACCAATGTGGCAAGCACTGACTTGGTGGAGAAATTGTCACTACCAACCTTGAGACATCCGCGCCCTTATCAATTATAGTGACTGAATGATTGCGGTGAAATCAAGGTGACAAAGCAAGTTTTGGTAGCAATTTCCACTGGCAAATATGAAGATGAGTTGTTGTGCGATGTGGTGCCAATGCATGCATGCCATCTATTGTTGGGGAGACCTTGGCAGTTCGATCGGAAGGTAACACATGATGGTTAACAAATAGGTATTCCTTTACTCTGAAGGGACAACTTGTGCCATTGACTCCAAGACAAGTTATGGAGGATTAGTTGAACCTACAAAGATCGAATGAAAAGAAGAGAGAAAAAGAAATTGAGAATAAAGAAATTGAAAGAAAAGAGTCAAAAGGAGCTAAAAAGAATGAAAGAAAAATTCAGGAAGTTCTTAATAGAGAGGAGAGAAAAGAGAGAAAAGAGAGAATAGAAAAGAACTTCTATGCAAGAAAAAGGGAGATTAAGAGAGCTATGTTTTCAAATCAGCTGCTACTTATACTTTTGTATAAGGAGGCACTCTTGAGCACTAATTATCTTAACAATTCTCTACCGAGTGTTGTTGTTTTGCTCTTACAGGAATTCGAGGATGTATTTCCCGAAGAGGTTCCACCTGGTTTGCCTCCGATTCGAGGGATCGAACATCAAATCAATTTTATACTCGGTGCATCCATTCTGATCCGACCTGCGTATAGAAGCCATCCGAAGGAAACCAAGGAACTCGAAAGGCAAGCGACTGAGTTATTGGAGAAGGGGTACGTTATGAAAGCATGACCCTTGTGCGATTCCAGTGCTGCTAGTTCCTAAAAAGGATGGGAAGTGGAGAATGTGTGTTGATTGCCGAGCCATAAAAAACATAACGGTAAAGTATTGTCACCCAATTCCTAGACTTGATGATATGCTTGATGAGCTACTTGGTTCTTGTGTGTTCACAAAGATTGATCTTAGGAGCAGGTATCATCAGATTAGGATGAAGGAAGGTGATGAATGGAAGACTGCTTTTAAGACTAAGCATGGATTATGTGAGTGGTTAGTGATGCCTTTTGGTTTAACTAATGCTCCAAGCATTTTTATGCGTTTGATGAACCATGTTTTACGCGCTTTCATAAGCAAATTCGGAGTTGTATATTTTGATGATATTTTGATTTATAGCAAAAGCCTGGAAGAACATGTCATCATCTAAAATCTATTTTGAGTGCGTTGAAAGAAGAGATGCTCTTTGCTAACCTCAAGAAATGTTTCTTCTGCACAGAAAGAGTTGTGTTTCTTGGCTTTGTTGTTAGTGTTAAAGGTGTTGAGATGGATGAGGAAAAGGTGAAAGCAATCCAGGAGTGGCCAACACCTACTGCAGTCAGCCAAGTGAGGAGTTTCCATGGTTTGGCAAGCTTTTATAGGTGGTTTGTTCGTAATTTTAGAAGCACTGTAGCTCCTCTTACTGAGGTGATCAAGAAAAACAAGCCATTCACGTGGGGAGAGGAACAAGAGAAAGCATTCAACACTTTGAAAGAAAAACTAATTTCTACTCCCTTACTAATCCTACCAGACTTTTCTAAAACATTTGAAATTGAATGTGATGCTTTCGGTATTGGTATAGGTGTTGTGCTTATGTAAGAAAGGAGACCCATTGCTTACTTCAGTGAGAAGTTGAATGGAGCCGCTCTCAACTATCCCACATAAGACAGGAAGATGTACGCATTGGTGAGGGCATTGGAGATGTGACAGCATTACCTATGGCCAAAGGAGTTCGTGATTCACACAGATCATGAATCTCTAAAGCATTTGAACAGTTAGCAAAAGTTGAACCGGCGCCATGCTAAATGGGTGGAGTTCATTGAGACATTTCCTTATGTGTTAGGTATAAGCAAGGTAAGGAGAACTTGGTCGCTGATGCCTTATCTCAGAGGTATGCTTTACTATCCACTCTAGATGTGAAATTACTTGGATTTGAATATATGAAGGACTTGTATGCTAAAGATGTTGATTTTGCTGATGTGTTCAAGCATGCGAAAGGATTGCATTTGGAAAGTTCTATAGGCATGATGGATTTTTATTTTGTGAAAATAGATTGTGCGTGTCTATGTGTTCATTGCTTGAATTGCTTGTTAGGGAAGCCCATGATGGTGGTCTGATGGGGCATTTCGGTGTTGCTAAGACGTTAGGGATTTTGCAAGATCATTTCTTTTGGTCACATATGAAATGTGATGCGGAGAAAATCTGTGAGAAGTATATCACCTGCAAACAAGCTAAATCTAAGTTGAAACCACATGGCTTGTATACCCCTTTGCCTATCCCTAGTGAACCCTGGACTGACATCTCAATGGACTTTGTTTTGGGTTTACCAAGGACTAAGAGGGGGAGAGACTCAGTTTTTGTTGTGGTAGATAGTTTTTCCAAGATGACTCATTTTATTCCATGTCATAAAACCGATGATGCATCACATGTGGCTGATTTGTTCTTTAGAGAGGTTGTTATGTTGCACGGCATGCCTAGAACTATTTTCTCTAATAGGGATGCAAAGTTTTTGAGTTACTTTTGGAAGACTTTGTGGGGGAAGTTGGGGACTAAATTGTTGTTCTCTACTACTTATTATCCCCAAACCGATGGACAGACTGAAGTTGTCAATCGAACTTTGTCCTTCTTACTCCGTGCTGTCATTAAAAGGAATTTGAAAGCATGGGAGGATTGTTTACCACATGTTGAATTTCCTTACAATAGAAGCATATATTCTACAACTCAGTTTTCGCCATTTGAACTTGTTTATGGATTCAATCTATTGTACCATTAGATTTGATTCCTGTGCCTTTGAGTGAGCATGTCAACCTAGATGGTCAGAAGAGGGCCGAATTCGTGAAGTAAATTCATGAACAAGCACGATTCTATATTGAGAGAAAGACCCAGCAATATGTTCATCAAGCCAACAAAGGGCCCAAGAAGGTAGTATTTGAACCAGGAGATTGGGTTTGGTTGCACCTGCGAAAAGAGTGGTTTCCTGAGAAATGATGTTCTAAACTCCTACCTCATGGTGATGGACCATTTCAAGTGGTGGAGTGCATAAATGATAATGCCTACAAGGTTGATTTGCCAGGTGAGTATGGTGTACATCCTACGTTTAATGTTGCCGACTTGTATCCTTTTGATGTAGGCGATGATTTGAGGTCAAATCCATCTCAAGAGGGGGAGAATGATGTGCATCAAGGTGCTGAACATCAGCTTAAGGCTGGAGCTACAAGAGACCATTTGTCACTTCCAGAAGGTCCAGTTACAAGACTTCGGGTGAAGCGATTCAAGGAAGCACTAAATGGACTAATTCAAGAACATTGGGTTGATTATTGGAAAGGAGAGATCAGTTTATTCATTAATAAAGTATGAGATTTTATTCTCTTTGGTTCTTTGAAGAACTATTTTAACTTGTTAGAGAATTCCATGGCGTTCATCCCCGACTTATCAATCAACCTTTCCATAGTTGATTGTGGCATCTTCACCATACCAAGGTTCTTACCTCTTTATAGGTAATGGGTCAAGGTTCCACCTTTAGAGCTTAACGAGGACAGATTTCCTAGAGGCCTTAGTCGAATACGGGTTTCGATATGAGTTGGTGAGGTTCATATCATACTTGGCATCGAGTTTCATCACGGTGTTGGCGAGGTTCGTATCATTTAAGGAATTGCATGCATTAGATTCTGACTTTGGTGATGTGTTTAAAGAATGCACAAAAAGGTCTTATGAGAAATATTACTTGTTTGATGGGCTTTGGTTTCGAGAAAATAAACTTTGCATTCCTCATTCTTCTTTGCGTGAGTTGCTAGTTAGGGAAGCATATGGTGGTGGATTGATGGGTCATTTTGGGGCAGCTAGAACATTGGTTATGTTGCATGATCATTTTTTTGGCCTTATATGAAACAAGATGTTGAGAGGATTTGTGAAAAGTGCATTACATATAGACAAGCTAAATCTAAATTACAACCACATGGATTATATAAACCACTTCCTCTTCCTAGTGAGCCTTGGGTTGACATTTCTGTGGACCTTGTTTTAGGATTACCTAGATCTAAGAGTGGGAGAGACTCAATCTTTGTGGTTGTTAATAGATTCTCTAAAATGACACATTTCAGTGCATGTCATGATGTGATCTAAGATACCAGTTCGAAGAACGAAATCGAAGTCTTTGAAGGTCCAATGACGAGAAACTCAAGTGAGACGAAGTAGAGGACATAGATATGCATACAAGTGATGAGCAAGTTGAATGACTCAACATTATCCATAATATTTCGAAAGGCGACAAATGATGACGACCATATGTTTCAGCTAAACAACAAGTGTGTAAGTGCTGCAAGGAATATATTTCAGTTGATTGACAAGAGGAAAAGTATTTAGAAGAAATATATCTCGGCGAGATGTAAAGAGGAAGAATATTTTCAAGAAAGGAAGTTGAGAGAAGCTTAAAGGGGAAGAGCTGCATATGTTAGTTATGATACATTTAAGTTAACTTCGAGAATATATCACTTTCCTCTTTTAGCAAGTAGAATATACTACCTTTCCCTTTATTTAGTTCTGAAGATATTGGTAATATTTTGTAATTTCTCTGAACTAACACTTACGTTTGTTTTCTAATTAGTTTCTATCCAATGAGAACCATTTAGGAAGGTTATTTTTAATATAATATTGCATTTTGGCCTATTTAAAGGCTAGTGCTTGCCTTTGGACGAATTTGGATCAGTTTATTCATGAATAAAAGTGTGAGATTTTATTCTCTTTGGTTCTTTGAAAAGCTATTTGAACTTATCGGAGTCATCCGTGGCATTCATCCCCGACTTATCAATCAACCCTTCCATAGTTGATTGTGGCGTCTTCACTATATCAAGGTTCTTACCTCTCTATAGGTAATGGGTCAAGGTTCTACCTTTCGAGCTTGACAAGAACATGTTTCCTGGAGGCCTTAGTTGAATATGGTTTTCGTCACGAGTTGGTGAGGTTCATATCATACTTGGTATTGGGTTTTATCACGGTGTTGGCGATGTTCGCATCATTTGGCATTAGAGCCAACGTTCTAAGTCAGGTTTAATCTATCCTTTTTGTTTATCTTTTTTTCTTTCATCTTCATTGTTTTTCTTTATCTCCTTTCTTTTCTATTGTCTTCAACAGAAAAAGTAACAAAAAAAAGTAGCGAGAGTAAAAAAAAAGTAGGAAAAAAAAGAAAAAAATAGTTGCAAAATAAAAAAAGAATAAAAAAAGGAAAGAAAAAAGTATCAGTGAAAAGAAAGGCAAAAAAATCAAATATTGAGCAAGTTCAAGAATTATTTGTCTATTCACAGAGCTATCAACATCTTTGTACTCAAAGTTGTTTGTTTTCAATTGATCTATTACTCTCTTGTCCGTAATCCCCTTATTTCTCTTGATCTTCGTTACTTTGGAACCCAACCCTATTCTCTTCTTTCAAATCTTGGTGAAGTCGTGGTGGATTTTGCGAGACATTTTGATTATAGTTTGTTTAGTTCAAAAAGAACCAAAAGAGGATATACGAGTGGAAAAAGGCAGAGTGGTGAGATTATTAGAGGGTAAAAGCCATTTGAGTGCAAACACGAGTGGAAGTGAGTGAACTTATTCTAGAGTGAAACACATGAGGGAGTGGTTGTGAGGTCCTAATATCTTTTGCAGATTCTCATCATGTCACACTATTGAGAGGAAAGCTCATCCAAAGATGTACAACTACAAACATTTGCACACAAAGTCGGGAGGATGGTGGAAGAGGAATTCCAACAAATCCACAAGAAGATGGACAAGATGGAGGAACAAGCAAGCAAGGGCAAATTATGATTTGGTTATGAGGATAAAGAACGGAGAAGACTGAGGCGGAATAACAATTTGGGTGACACAAAAGTGAAGTTTCCAACTTTCCAAGGTAAGAACGATCCCGAAGCTTTTCTTTTGTCGGAGGAAAGAATGGAGATGGTCTTTACTTAGCAAAACTACCCCGAAAGGAAAAAGGTACAACTTGCTTATTTTCAATTCTCCGACTATGCTATTATTTGGTGGGATCAACTTGTTACAAGTAGGAGACGGAAGGAGAGCAACCTATTGAGACATGGAATGGGATGAAGTCAACAATGAGGAGACAATTACTTCCCAGTCCCTATCGTTGGGAATTATTCAACAAGTTGCAACATCTCACTCAAGGATCTAAGAGCGTTATCGAATATTACAAAGAGATGGAGGTTGCAATAAGTCGAGCTAATGTAGAGGAGGATATTGAGGCCACCAAGGACAGGTTCTTAAGCGGACTAAATTGTGAGATTGCTGATGTTGTGGGTGCATTACTATGAGGAGCTCAATGATATGTTGCTTCATGCTATGAAAGTTGAACGACGGTTGAAGTAAAGAAACATGGATGAATGGAGCACCAGTATAGCTGCAACAAGTTCTTCAAGATCAACCTCTCAACAAGTTGAGGTCCCTTCAATGAAGTTCTATTCTGAGCAATCTATGGAAGTCAAACAAGCAATAAGTATTACACAAATTCATGAGAACCAAAATAATAATCAAGAAAAAGAGTGTGATAAAAAAAAGAGAGTAAGAAAAAGAAATAGTGTGATAAAATGAAAGATGGGTGTCAAGAAACAGAGAGAAATGAAAAAGAGAAAGAGATTGAGGTTGTGGAAAAAGAAAACGAGAAAAAAGAAATTGAGGAGAGAGAAAATAAGAGTGATGTTTTATTGGTGAGTGAAAGAGGAAAAAGATCATGAGATTGAGAGTTCTTTAATTTTATATCAGCCCCTTATGATTAAGGAGCCAATTTTATTTACTAACAATCATGTCGGATTCTTGCCAAGCAATATTATTTCTTACTTGCAGGAATTCAAGGAAGTGCATCAAAGATCAAGTCCAAACCAACCAGCCACCACAAGTATTCATAAGGAGATGAAGGAGATTCAACTACAACCCAATGAGCAAGTGGTAAATCTACAAGCTAGTGAGTACATGAGTCGCTTTATTGTTTTGATGTTACTAGGGCATGAGGATCAAACATGGAAAAGATTTGCTAATTCTAGATTCATCAATAATATTGCAGTAATGTGCGCTAATCCTATTCATTATTTAGATGGCATGTTAAATGGATTGCATAATGCACATATGACTTCAAAGATTGATCATGAAGGTGAATTCCATCATGCTAGGCTGAGACAAAATTATGAGTTAACCATTGAATGCAAAACATCATGTGATTTGTGTAAGATGTTATTTATATATCTTGGAATGAGTAACAGGCCTAGTACTTTTATGAGACTTATGAGCCATAATTTGTATGCATTTATCTACTTTGATGGTATTGATCATAGCAAGAGCCTAGTCGATCATTTTGAACAGCCGATATTTGTTTAGAATGCTTTGTGGAAAGGATCATTATTTGGTAAATATGTAATCAGTAATATTTGCATAGATACGGCTATTTTTCTTAACTTTGTTACAAGTGTTATAAAGATTGAGAATCATGTTGAAGAAGAAAAGGCAATTTAAGATTAGCCAATATCTACTTTGGTAAGTCAGGCAAGTGGTTGCCATTACTTATCTAGCTTATATTGGTACTATATTTCATGTCATATAACGGATGATATCACACATGATGATTTGTTCTCTAAAAAGATAGAGCGAATACATGTTATATATGTTATACATATTTTACACAAAATTGCCAATTTCTTGAACTACTCTTGGGAAAATATGAGAGAACATGGAAACAAGTTATTGTTTTTGAAATGCTATGCAAAAATTGATTTTAAAGAATGGGAATATTGTTTTCCCAATGTTGAGGTTGCTCGTTCTAGTGTCATTCCTTCTCCCACTAAGTTTTCTCATTCAAAGCAAATATATGGCTTTAGTTTACTAATTCTTATGGATTTAACATCTTTACCGTCAAGGGGATGTGCTTACTTAGGTGGAATGATGAAAGGTAAATTTGTTAAGTCAAATCATGTGAAAGCCATGCACCCCAATAGTGGCAGCAAGAATTTTGTGTTTGATTCGGGTGGTTGTAATTCATTATGCATGAGGAAGAAGGGATTCACATTCAAAGGCATTCAAAGTGACATCCTCATGGAGATGGACTATTCCGAGTTCTTGAGTGGATTGCTAATGATGCTTACAAATTTGAATACCAAAGTGAGTATAAAGATAATGATACTTTCCAAATTTGTAATTTATCTTCATTTAATGTAGGGCAAGATTTGAGGACAAATCCTTTTCAAGAGGAGGGGAATGATGTGATCCAAGATACGAGTTCGAAGAATGAAATCGAAATCTTTCAACGTTTAATGACAAGAAGCTCAAGTGAGACGAAATGGAGGACATGAATATGCATACAAGTGATGAGCAAGTTGAATGACTCAACATTATTCATAATATTTCGAAAGGGGACAAATGATGACGACCATATATTTCAACTAAACAACAAGTGTGCAACTGCTGCAAGGAATATGTTTCGGCTAATTGACAAGAGGAAAAGTATATAGATGAAATATATCTCGGCCAGATATAAAGAGGAAAAATATTTTCAGGAAAGGAAGTTGAGAGAAGCTTAAAGGGGAAGAACTGCACATGTTAGTTATGATATATTTAAGTTAACTTCTAGAATATATCACTTTCCTCTTTTAATAAGTAAAATATATTGCCTTTCCCTTTATTTAGTTTTGAAAATATTGGTAATATTTTGTAGTTTCTCTGGCTAATACTTAAATTTGCTTTCTAATTAGTTTCCTATCACACGAGAACCATTTAGGAAGGTTATTTTTGATGTAATATTGCATTTTGGCCTATTTAAAGGTTGATACTTGCCTTTGGACGAATTTGGATCGGTTTATTCATTAATAAAAGTGTGAGATTTTATTCTCTTTGGTTCTTTGAAGAACTATTCGAGCTTATCGAAGTTTTCCGTGGCGTTCATCATCGACTTATCAATCAACCTTTCCATAGTTGATTATGGTGTCTTCACTATACCAAGGTTCTTACCTCTTTATAGGTAATGGGTCAAGGTTCCACCTTTAGAACTTGAGAAGGACATGTTTCCTGGAGACTTTAGTTGAAAACGGGTTTCGTCACGAGTTAATGAGGTTCATATCATACTTGATGATGTGAATCAAGACAAGGATATCAAGAATAGAAGTCAATATCAGATACAAGAGAAGAAGGAGATCAAGGGGAGCAAAATGAACAATAAGATACGGAGAAATATTTGCTTATATATGCTTATATCTGCTAAATGTATCTATTTAGATAAATTAGGAGAATATATTTTTGTTATCTTCTGGAAGTATTATGGTTTCCTATGAATATTCTTAAGATATCTTTTAGATATATTTATATTATATTTACCATATCTTTAGGATAGCGATTAGGATATGTTTACAAATTTTATATTTTTATTAGGAGTCTATAAATACCAAGTGGATCACATTGTATTTTTCATTCTTTCCGATAATGGATCAATAAGAGTAAGTTCTTATTTTATTTGGTTCTTTTAGAACCTTCGAACTTATCGGAGTCATCCGTGGAGTTCATCCCCGACTTATCAATCAACCCTTTATAGTTGATTGTAGCATCTTCACTCTACCAAAATTCTTACCTCTTCATAGGTAATAGGTCAATGTTCCATCTTTCGAACTTGACAAATATATGTTTCTCGGAGACCCTAGTGAATACGGGTTTCGTCATTAGTTGACGAGGTTCATATCATACTTGGTATCGGGTTTCATCACGATGTTAGCAAGGTTCGCATCATTTGATATCAGAGCCAACGTTCTAAGTCAGGTTCTATCTATCCTTTAGGTTATCTTTTTTTTTTTCATCATTCTTTATTTTTGTGTTCTTGAAAAAAAAAAGAAAAAAAGAGAGAAGAGAAAGGAAGGAAAAAAAGTGAGAGAAAAAAATAAAAGGGTGCAAAGACCGGGAAAAGAAGAAACAAATTGAGCCAACAAAATGATCGAGCTTCAAAGAAAGAGATGTTCCAAGCGACTTCCACATGAAGATAGATCAACTCGAGATCTCCAGCAATTAGATTTGAGGACAGATCCTTTTCAAGAGGAGGGGAATAATGTGAATCAAGACAAGGACATCAAGAATGGAAGTCAATATTAGATACAAGAGAAGAAGGAGATCAAGGGGAGCAAAATGAGTAATAAAATATCGAGAAATATTTGTTTATATCTGCTAAATGTATCTATTTAGATAAATTAGGAGAATATATTTTTATTATCTTCTGGAAGTATTATAGTTTCTTATGAATATTCATAAGATATCTTTTAGATATATTTATATTATATTTACCATATCTTTAGGATAGCGATTAGGATATGTTTACAAATTTTATATTTTTATTAGGAGTCTATAAATACCAAGTGGATCACATTGTATTTTTCATTCATTCAGATAATGAATCAATGAGAGTGAGTTCTTATTTTATTTAGTTCTTTTAGAACCTTCGAACTTATCAGAGTTATCTGTGGCGTTTATCCCCGACATATCAATCAACCCTTCCATAGTTGATTGTGGCGTCTTCATTATACCAAAGTTCTTACCTCTTCATAGGTCATGGGTCAAGGTTCCACCTTTCGAGCTTGACAAGGACACGCTTCCTGGAGACCTTAGTGAATACGGGTTTCGTCACCGGTTGATGAGGTTTATATCATACTTGATATCGGGTTTCATCACGGTGTTGGCGAGATTCGCATCATGTCATAAGATTGATGATGCATCTCATAGAGTTGATTTATTTTTTAAGAAGATTGTTAGGTTGCATGGCATGTCTAGAAGCATTGTTTCGGATAGAGATGCAAAGTTCTTGAGTTACTTTTGGAAGACATTGTGGGGAATGTTAGGCACCAAATTGTTATACTCTACAACTTGTCACCCACAAACTAATGGTCGAACTGAAGAAGTGAATAGGGCTTTATCTACTTTGCTGCATGCTATTTTTATCATGGAAAGATTGTTTGCCACATGTAGAATTTGTTTACAATATGAGTGTTCATTCTGCAATCAAATTTTCACCATTTGAGATTGTTTATGGGTTTAATCCACTAACACCTTTGGATTTATCTCATTTGCATTTATGTGAATGTTCTAACTTAGATGGAAAGAAGAAAACTGAATTTGTGCAGCAAATCCATGAGAAGGCACGCTTGAACATTGAAGGAATGATTGAGCAATATGTCAAACAAGCAAACAAGGGACATAAACAAGTGGTGTTTGAACTCGGAAATTGGGTGTGGTTGCACATGAGGAAGGAACGGTTTCCTGAACGATGACGTTCAAAGCTCCTTCCAAAGGGTGACGGACCTTTTCAAGTGCTGGAGCAAATAAATGACAATGCCTATAAGTTAGATTTACCGGGTGAGTATGGTGTTCGTGCAAGCTTTAATGTTTCTGATCTATCTCCATTTGATGTAGATGATGATTTGAAGACAAATCGTTCAAAAGAGGGGGAGAATTATGCAAATGAAGAACATGGTGCAAGCAATCCTGTTAGAGTTCCAAATTGGCCAATTACAAGAGCACTGGCCAAGAAGTTTGGAGAAGATCTTAATAGGCTTGTTCGAGAAATTTGGACTCAAGCAAATTCAATAAAACATGTTTAAGCAAGTTCGCATGTGCCAGCACCATACATCAACATGATCGAAGTTTTCGAAGATTCCAATCGAAGATGAATAATTCTTGTCAAAGACAAATATTACCTTTCTTTAGATATTAAATCAGAATATTAGGGTGATATTTCATTATTTCCTAGAGAGTAGTTAGAATATTTTTGTTGCCTATTACACAAGAGGCAATCTAGCAACACAATATTTCACATATCTTGTAATCTTGGCCTATTTATAGGTCGGGGCTAAGGTTGGATGAATTTTTAGACTTCTTTGTTATTCAATACATAATTTCTTGAGGAATTCGCTCTTCTTGGCTCTTAATAAGACTGATAGAACTTATCAAGGTTTCTTGTGGTGTTCTACAACCAGACTTATCACTTCGATCCTTAGGGTGTGATGTCCTTTCCAAACCGTAGCTTTGATTCCTATCTCGTTAGGTTGTAAGTCAAAGCTTGCCTTCGGAGCTTGTTCTTTGTAGATCTTGGGGTTCTCATCCATATATTGTTGTCAGGTTTTGCCATGTGTTGGTAAGGTTCGCATCATCATAAACTTTAAAACTTGCACTGACAGTATACTCACGTGGTAAATCCAACTTGTAGGCATTGTCATTCATTCGCTCAACACTTGAAAAGGTCCGTCACCCCTTGGAAGGAGTGTTGAACATCGTCATTCGGGAAACCGTGCCTTCCTCATGGACAACCACGCCCAATCTCCAGGTTCAAATACCACTTGTTTACATCCTTTATTTACTTGTTTGACATATTGCTCAGTCCTCCTTTCTATGTTCAAGCGTGCCTTCTCATGAATTTGCTTTACAAATTCAGCTTTCCTCTTTCCATCTAAGTTATCACGTTCACTCAAAGGCAAATGAGATAAATCCAAAGGTGTTAGTGATGTGAACCTCGCTAACAACGTGCTGAGACCTAATATCAAGTAGGATAAGAACCTCACCAACATGTGACAGAACCTGTATATGACTAAGGTCTCCAGGGAACGTGTCCTTGTCAAGCTCGAAAGGTGGAGCCTTGACCCATTACCTATAAAGAGGTAAGAACCTTGGTATAGTGAAAATGCCACAATCAGCTATGGAAGGGTTGATTGATAAGTCGGGGATGAACGCCATGGATGACTCCAATAAGTTCGAAGGTTATAAAAGAACCAAATAAAATAAGAACTCACTCTTATTGATCTATTATCTGAATGAATGAAAATTCAACTTGACCACTTGGGTATTTATAAACTCATAATAAAAATATAAAATTTGTAAATATATCCTAGCAACTGTCCTAAAGATATGGTAAATATAATCTAAATATATCTAAAAGATATCTTAAGAATATTCCAAGGAAACCATAATATTTCCTAAAGATAACAAAAATATACTCCAAGGAAACCATAATATTTCCTAAAGATAACAAAAATATACTCTCCTAATTTATTTAAATTCTAATGTATTAGATACATTTAGCAAATATAAGCAAATATTGCTTGGTATCTTATTGCTCGTTTGCTCTTCATTCCATTGTTGCTAATATTGACTTTCGGTTCATAAAATACTTATCTTGATTCACATCATTCCTCTCCTCTTGAAAGGGATTTGTCCTCAAATCCGAATGGTTGAGAACTCATTTTGGTGCATCTTCATGTTGAAGTCACCTTGAATGTTTATGAAACTTGCTTTTTCTCATGGCTCAGGTTTTCCTTTTTTTTTTCTTTCCTTTTTTTTTGCTGCCTTTTTTTCTTTCTTTTTTCTCTCTTTTTTTTTTCTTTTTTTAAAAAGGCAAAAACAGTGAATGATGAAAAAAACAAAGATCACCTAAAGGATAGATAAAACCTGACTTAGAACATTGGCTCTGATACCAAATGATGCGAATATTGCCAACACCATAATGAAACCCAATATCAAGTATGATATGAACCTCACGAACTGGTGACGAAACCCGTATTCAACTAAGATCTCCAGGAAACGTGTTCTTGTCAAGTTCGAAAGGTGAAACTTGGACCTATTACCTATAAAGAGGTAAGAACCTTGGTATAGTGAAAACGCCACAATCAACTATAGAAGGGTTGATTGATAAGTTAGGGATGAACGCCACGGATGACTCCGATAAGTTTGAAGGTTCTAAAAGAACTAAATAAAATAAGAACTCGCTTTTATTGATCTATTATCTGAATGAATGAAAATACAACGTGATGCGAACCTCGCCAACACCGTGATGAAACCCAATACCAAGTATGATATGGACCTCACCAACTAGTGACGAAACCCGTATTCAACTAAGGCCTCCAGGAAATGTGTTCTTGTCAAGCTCGAAAGGTGAAACCTTGACCCATTACCTATATAGAGGTAAGAACCTAGGTATAGTGAAGACGCCACAATCAACTATGGAATGGTTGATTGATAAGTCGGGGTGAACACCACGGATTACTCCGATAAGTTCGACGGTTCTAAAGAACTAAATAAAATAAGAGCTCATTCTTATCGATCCATTATTCGAATGAATGAATAATACAATGTGACCTACTTGTGTATTTATATACTACTAATAAGAATATAAAAGAGCAAATATAGCCTATTATCTATCCTAAAGATATGGTAAATATAATCTAAATATATCTAAAGGATATCTTAAGAATATTCACAGGAAACCACAATATTTCCAGAAGATAACAAAAATGTATTCTCCAAATTTATCTAAATAGATACATTTAGCATATATAAGCAAATATTTCTCGGTATCTTATTGCTCGTTTTGCTCCCCTTGATCTCATTCTTCTCTTTTATCTGATATTGACTTTTATTCTTGATATCCTTGTCTTGATTCACATCATTCTCCTCTTCTTAAAACGGATTTGTCCTCAAATTTGAATGCTAGAGAACTCGACTTGATTTATCTTCATGTGGAAGTAGATTGGAACACCTCTTTGTTTGAAGCTCGATCATTCTGTTGGCTCAATTTGTTTCTTCTTTTCCTGGTCTTTGCACCCTTTTATTTTTTTTCTTTTCTTTTTTTTGCTGTCTTTGTTTTCCTTCTCTTTTCTCTCTATCTTTCTTTTCTATTTTCTTTTTTTTTTCAAGAAGGCAAAAACAAAGAATGATGAAAAAAAAACAAAGATAACCTAAAGGATATATAGAACCTGACTTAGAACGTTGGCTCTGATACCAAATGATGCGAACCTTGCCAACACCGCGATAAAACCCAATACCAAGTATGATATGAACCTCACCAACTCGTGACGAAACCCGTATTCAACTAAGGCCTCCAGGAATCGTGATCTTGTCAAGCTCAAAAGGTGAAACCTTGACCCATTACCTATATAGAGGCAAGAACCTTGGTATAGCGAAAACGCCACAATTAACTATGGAATGGTTGATTGATAAGTCGGGGTGAACACCACGGATTACTTCGATAAGTTCGTGTAGATGAACGCCACAGATTACTCCAATAAGTTCGTTTAGATGAATGCCACGGATTACTCCATTAAGTTCGATGGTTCTAAAGAACCAAATAAAATAAGAACTCATTCTTACTGATCCATTATTTGAATGAATGAATAATACAATGTGACCTACTTGTGCATTTATATACTACTAATAATAATATAAAAGATGCAAATATAGCCTAATATCTATCCTAAAGATATGGTAAATATAGTCTAAATATATCTAAAAGATATTTTAAGAATATTCATAGGAAACCACAATATTTCCAGAAGATAACAAAAATATATTCTCCAAATTTATCTAAATAGATACATTTAGCATATATAAGCAAATATTTCTCGATATCTTATTGCTCGTTTTGCTCCCTTTGATCTCCTTCTTCTCTTTTATCTGATATTGACTTCCATTCTTGATATCCTTGTCTTGATTCACATCACAACGTGACCTATTTGGATATTTATAGACTACTAATAAGAATATAAAAGATGCAAACATATCCTAATATCCTTCCTATAGATATGATCAATATAATCTAAATGTATCAAAAAGATACTTAAGAATATTAATAGGAAACCACAATATTTCCTAAGGATAACAAAAAAAAATCCTCTCCTAATTTATCTAAATTTTAATATAATAGATACATTCAGCAAATATAAGCAAATATTGCTCGGTATCTTATTGTTTGTTTTACTCCCATTGAGCTCCTCTTTTTCATGTAGTTGATATCGACTTCAATTGTTGATATCCTTAGCTTGATTCACATCAATTAGTAGATTAAACCCATAAACAATCTCAAATGGTGAAAAATTAGTTGTAGAATGAACACTCTTATTGTAAGCAAATTCTACATGTGGCAAATAATCTTCCAATGATTTCAAATTTTTCTTAATAATAGCACGCAACAAAGTAGATAAAGTCCTATTCACTACTTTGGTTTGACCATCGGTTTGTGGGTGACAAGTTGTAGAGTATAATAATTTGGTGCCTAACCTTCCCCACAATGCCTTCCAAAAGCAACTCAAGAACTTTGCATCTCTATCTGAAATAATGCTTCTAGGCATGTCATGCAACCTAATAATCTCCTTGAAGAATAAATTCGCTATATGAGATGCATCATCAGTCTCATGACATGCAATGAAATGTGCCATTTTAGAGAATCTATCAACAACCACAAAGATTGAGTCTCTCCCCCACGTAGACCTAGGTAATCCTAAAACAAAGTCCCTAGAAATGTCAACCCAAGGCTCACTAGGAATAGGAAGTAGTGTATATAATCCATGTGGTTGTAAGTTAGATTTAGCTTGTCTACATGTAATGCATTTTTCACAAATCCTCTCAACATCCCGTTTCATATGAGGCAAAAAAAAAAATGATTATGCAACACAGCCAATGTTCTAGCTACCCCAAACACCCCCCCCCCCCCCCCCCCCCCCCAAGTGCTTCCCTAGCTGGTAACTCATGCAAAGAAAAATGAGAAAACAAAGCTTATTTTCTAGAAACAGAAATCCATCAAGCAAGTAATATTTCTCATGAGACCTTTTTGTGCATTCTTTAAACACATAACCAAAATTAGAATCTAATGCATACAATTCCTTAAAGTACTCAAATCCAAGCAACTTAGCATCAAGTGTGGAAAGTAGAGCATACCTTTGAGATAGTGCATCCGTAACTATATTTTCCTTACCTTTCTTGTACTTGATCACATATGGAAATGTCTCGATGAACTCCACCCACTTAGCATGGCGTTTATTCAGCTTGTGCTGCCCATTCAAGTGCTTCAATGATTCGTGATCCATGTGGATCACAAATGATAAGAACCTAAACCCTAACTCCACCCAAAAGCTAACTCAGGAGTGGAGGGTTGGCCCTGGTCTTATATTCCAGCCCAGGAGGCACTCCACAACTGATTTGGGTCGCATCATCCCCACCCCCTTGAGACCCGACCGCCTCGGTCAGCAATCCGTCGAACCCCAAGCGACAACGGCGAAATAGTAGAGTGGTGGCTCTGATACAAGATGATAAGAACCCAAGCCCTAACTCCACCCAAAAGCTAGCTCAGGAGTGGAGGGTTGGCCCTAGCCTTATATTCCAGCCTAGGAGGCACTCCACAACCGATGTGGGTCGCATCAACAAATTCCTTTGGCCAAAGGTAATATTGTCAAGTCCTTAATGTCCAAGCCAATGCATAAGAAATAATATTGCTCGGGCAAGAATCCGATAAGATTGTTAGTAAATAAAATTGGCTCCTTAGACAAAAGTGACTAGTGTAGAACTAGAGATCTCTCAATTTTTTGGTGTTTTTCCTTTCTTGCCATGACTAGTGGCAAATCACTCTTATTTTCTCTTTCCTCAATTTCTTTTCTCTCATTTTCTTTTTCCACAACTTCAATCTCTCTTTTTCATTGCTATCTGTTTCTTGATACTCATCTTTCTTTTTATCACACTGTTTCTTTTTCTCACTCTGTCTTTTTTTTAATCAAACTCTTTTTCTTGATTATTCTTTTGGTTCTGATGAATCTGTGTAATACTCACAGCTTGTTTGACTTTCATAGATGGCTCAGAATAGAACTTCATTGAGGGGGCCTCAACTTGTTGAGAGATTGATCTTGAAGAACTTGTTGCAGCCCTGCTTGTGCCCCATTCATCAATGTTTCTTTGCTTCAATCGTTCAACTTTCATGGCATGGAGCGACACATCATTGAGCTCCTCATAGTAATGCATCCCCAACACATCGGCAATCTCATGATTTAGTTTGCTTAAGAACCTGTCCATGGTGGCTTCAATATCCTCCTCTCCATTAGCTCGGCTCATTGCAACCTCCATCTCTTTGTAATATTCGATAACGCTCTTTGATCCTTGAGTGAGATGCTGTAATTTGTTGTGCAATTCTCGGCGATAGGAACTTGGAAGTAATTGTT
This sequence comes from Lagerstroemia speciosa, assembly GCA_037672795.1. Classification (NCBI taxonomy): domain Eukaryota; kingdom Viridiplantae; phylum Streptophyta; class Magnoliopsida; order Myrtales; family Lythraceae; genus Lagerstroemia; species Lagerstroemia speciosa. The sequence continues at coordinate 17,071,540 of CM075288.1, read as the reverse complement.
GCCTCATTATTGGCTTCATCTTGCTTCATGTCTCAATGGGTCACTCTCCATTCTGTCTCCTACCTGTAATAAGCCAATTCCACCAAATAATAGCATAGTCAGAGAATTGAAAAGAAGCAAGTTGTACCTTTTTCATTTTGGAGTAATTGTGATGATTGAAGACCATCTGCATTCTTTCCTCCCACAAAAGATAAGCTTTGGGATCATTTTTGCCTTGGAAATTTGGAAGCTTCACCTTTGTGTTAGCTAAACCATCATCCCGTCTTGATCTTCTTGATTCTTTATCTTTATGTGGAAATTGAAATCTTCTTCCATTTGATTGTTTCTCAATCCAATCCATCTTCTTGTAGATTTACTTGAATTCATCTTTCACCATTATCCCTACTTTATGTACGAATGCTTGCAGCTGCACTTCATTGGATGAGGTTTCCTCTTGATGGTGTGAAATGTTGAGAATCTGCAACAGATATTAGTACCTCACAAACACTCCCTCACGTGTTTCACTCAAGAAAGGATTCACTTAATTTCGCTCTTGTTTACACTCAAATGGCTTTTACTCTCTAGTAATCTCACCAGTCTTACCTTTTTTCCACTAGTATATCCTCTTTCAGTTCTTTTTGAACTAAGCAAACTATAATTAGAATGTCCCGCAACAATCCACCACGACTTCACCAAGAATGTAGGGTTGGGTTCAAAATTACCATAATATCGAGTAACAACGCAATTACGGACTAGACAATAATAGATCAATGGAAAAGAAACAACTTTGAATGAGCAAGTTTGATAACTCTACGAATGGTCAAATAATTATTGGACTTATTCAATGTCTCACTTCTTCTACTTTTTTCTGCTTTTTTTGCTGCTGATCCTTTTCTTTTTTTTTATTTTGCAACTTTTCTTTCTTTTTTTTGCTTCGTTTCTTTCCTGCTACTTTTTTCTCCCACTACCTTTTTTTTACTTTTTTTGAAGAAGATAATAGAAAAGAAAGAAGATAAAGAAAATGATGCGGGAGCAAATGAACAACCTACAAAGAAGATCAAGCAAACAAACATCGAAAGCATAAAGAATTCAAAGAAGGCGACTTCGTTTGGGTGCATCTTCGTAAGGAAAGATTTTCGGGAGGGAGATATGCAAAACTCAAGCCCCACGCCGAGGGGCCATTCAAGGTACTTAAGCATATTAGGGAGAATGCATATAAGGTCGAGCCTCCAGAAGAATATGAAGTTTCAGATACTTTTAATATTTCTAATCTCTCAACTTACTATCCGAATGAAGATTGTGAAAACTCGAGGACAAGTCTTCTTCAACAAGGGGAGATTGATGCGGGAGCAAATGATCAGCTCTACGAAGAAGACTGTGCTAGCATGGATTTAATAGGAAAGTTTGATATTATGCCAAGTTGATATCTAGGATTATTGCGATATTTATTTTAGGAAGACAGAATAGAATCTTTCCTATATCTATCTAATATCTTTTGGATATATTTGCTATATCTTCAGGATATACTTGTAATATCTTTAGGATGTATTTATTTTCCTTGTTTTAGTACTAGGAGTCTTATAAATACCAAGAGCAATCATATTGTATTACAATTCAGTTTATTTAATTCAATTTCAAATTATTTTGTGCTTTCTCTTAAAGTTCTGTATCTCTCGCCAACACCGTGATGAAACCCGATACCTAGTATGATATGAACCTCACCAACTCGTGACGAAACTCGTATTCAACTAAGGTCTCTAGGAAACGTGACCTTCTCAAGCTCTAAAGATGGAATCTTGACCCATTACCTATAAAGAGGTAAGAGCCTTGGTATGGTGAAGACGCCACAATCAATTATGGAAGGGTTGATTAATAAGTCGAGGATGAACACCACAGAATTCTCCGATAAGTTCGAATGGTTCTTTAAAGAACCAAAGAAAATAGAATCTCACACTTTATTAAAGGTTAAACTGATCCTTAAATTCGTCCAAAGATAAGTACCTGCTTTTAAATAGGTCAAAGTGCAATATTACATCAAAAATAACCTTCCTAAATGGTTGTCATATGATAGGAAACTAATTAGAAAGCAAATCTAAGTGTTATCCTCAAAAAATTATAAAATATTACCAATATCTTCAGGACTAAATAAAGGGAAAGTAATATACTCTACTTGTTAAAAAAAGGAAAGTGATATATTCTAGAAGCAAACTTAAATATATCATTATTGACTTGTGTTGCTCTTGCCCTTGTAGCTGCTGTCAACTTCCTGTCTTGAAAATATTCTTCCTCATTATATCTGATTGAGATATATTTCTTCAAAATATTTTCCTTCTTGACATCAACTGAAATATGTTTCTTGAAGCACTTTCACTCTTGACATTCGGTTAAAATATGTGGCCTTCATCATTTGTCCATTTTTGAAATATTATGGACAATGTTAAGTCATTTAGCTTGCTCATCACTTGTATGCATATCCATGTCCTTCATTTCATCTCACTTGAACTTCTCGTCATTATACCTTGAAAGACTTTGATTTCATTCTTCGAACTCGTATCTTGGATCACATCATTACCCTCCTCTTGAAAAGGATTTGTCCTCAAATCTCGCCCTTCATTAAATGAAGATAAATTACAAATTTGAAAAGTATCGTTATCTTTATACTCACCTTGCCGTTCATAAGCGTCATTAGTAATCCGCTCAAGAACCCGGAATAGTCCATCTCCATGAGGATGTCACTTTGAATGCATTTGAATGTGAATCCTCTTCTTCCTCATGCACAATGAATTACAACCACCCAGACCAAACACAAAATTCTTGCTGCCGCCACTATTGGGGTGTATGGCTTTCACATGATTTGACTTAACAAATTCACCTTTCATCATTCCACCCACGTAAGAACATCCACTTGAAGGTAAAGATGTTAAATCCATAAGAATTAATAAACTAAAGCCATATACTTGCTTTGAATAAGAAAATCTAGTAGTAGAAGGAATGACACTAGAACGAGCAACCTCAACATTGGGAAAACAATATTCACATGCTTTAAAATGAATTTCTGCATAACAATTCAAAAACAGTAACTTGTTTCCATGTTCTCTCACATTTTCCCAAGAGTATTTCAAGAAGTTAGCAACTTTGTATAAAATATATATAGCATGTATTCTCGCAATCTCTTTAAAGAAGAAATCATCATGTGTGATATCATCTGTGATATGACATGGAATATAGTACCAATATAAACTAGATAAGCAATGGAAACCACTTACCTGACTTACCAAAGTAGATATTAGCCAATCTTGGATTGCCTTTTCCTCAAGATTCTCAGTAGTTATAGCACTCAAAATCAAATCGAGAAACAAAATCTTATCCATACAAAGAGTTCGAGTTTCAAGTTTAGGAAATATCAATTCTTTACTTAAGGCCTCTTAAACAAGTCCTGAGTGTTTAGGCCTTTAAAACAAGTCATGAGTATTTACCATGATTATCTAGACTATTATTATAACAAAAGCCGTCAACATAAATAAATGCATGTAGATTATGGCTCATAAGTCTCATGAAAGCATTTGGCCTATTATTCATTCCAAATGATATAAACAACATCTTATATAAATAACATGGGGTTTTGCATTCAATGTTTAACTCATGATTTTCTCACACCCTAGCATGATGGAATTCACCTTTATGATCAATCTTTGAAATCATTTATGCATTGTTCAATCCTAACTCATGATCTTCTCTCACCCTAGCATGATGGAATTCACCTTTAAGATGAATCATTGAAATCATATATGCATTGCTCAATCCAACTAACATATTATTCATATAAGGAATCGGATTGGAACACATTACCATGATGTTGTTGATGGATTGAAACTCAGCAAACCCTCTCCATGTTTGATCCTCATGCTCTAGCAACATAAAAACCATAAAAGGACTCATATGCTCTCTAACTTGTAGATTTACCACTAGCTCATTGGGTTGTAGTTGAATCTCCTTCATCTCCTTACGATCACTTCGAATAGCTAGTTGGTTTAGACCTGATCCTTGATGCACTCCCTTGAATTCGTGCAAATAAGAAATAATATTGCTCAGCAAGAATCCGACAAGATTGTTAGTAAATAAAATCGGCTCCTTAATCATAAGGGATTGATATAAAATTAAAAAACTGTCAATCTCACGGTCTTTTTCCTCTCTTGCACTCACCAATGAAACATCACTCTTATCTTCTCTCTCCTCAATTTTTTTTCTCTCATGCTCTTTTTCATCAGATTGAAGATCTGTCTCTTTTTCATTACTCTCATTTTCTTGGCCCTCATCGATATTCTTTTCAGCACACTCTTTCTCTTTATTAGCCTCTTTCTTTTGCTCAACCTCTCTTTTTTCATCACTCTCTTTTTTATCACTCTTTTTATTCTCATGAGTTTGTGTAATACTCATAGCTTCTTTGTCATCCTTGGAGAGATCGGAACTAGACGATGGCACTTTGTGTTCTTTATAGGCTGACCTCCATGAGCTTGTAGCAGCCATGCCTAAAGACCATTGATCCATGTTTCTTTACTTCAACTGTCGTCCAACTTTCATGGCATGGAGCAACATATCAGTGAGCTCCTCATCGTAATAAATCCCCACAACATCAGAAATCTCACGATTTAGTCCTCTTAAGAACATGTCCTTGGTGGCTTCAATATCCTCCTCTACATTACCTCGACTTATTGCAACCTCCATCTCTTTGTAATATTCGATAATGCTCTTTGATCCTTGAGTGAGATGCTGCAATTTGTTGTGCAACTCCTTACGATAGGAACTTGGAAGGAATCATTGCCTCATTATTAACTTCATCTCGTTCCATGTCTCAACGGGTCGCTCTCCATTCTGTCTCCTACCTGTAATAATCCGATCCCACCAAATAACAGCATAGTCAGAGAATTGAAAAGAAGCAAGTTGCACCATTTTCTTTCAGAGTAATTGTGATGATTGAAGACCATCTCCATTCTTTCCTCCCACAAAAGATAAGCTTCGAGATCATGTTTGCCTTGGAAAGTTGGAAGCTTCACCTTTGTGTTAGCTAAACCATCATCCCATCTTGATCTTCTTGATTCTTTATCTTTGTGTGGAAATTGAAACCTTTTTCCTTTTAATTGTTCCTCAATCAAATCCATCTTCTTGTGGATTTGCTTGAATTCATCTTTCACCATCATCCCTACTTTGTGTATGAAAGATTGCAGTTGTACTTCATCGGATGAGCTTCCCTCTTAATGGTGTGACATGTTGAGAATCCACACAAGATATTAGGACCTCACAAATACTCCCTCATGTGTTTCACTCAAGAATGGATTCACTCAATTTCGCTCGTGTGTGCGCTCAAACGGCTTTTACCCTCTAATAATCTCACCTCTCTTACCTTTTTCCACTCGTATATTCTCTTTTAGTTCTTTTCGAACTAAACAAACAAAAATCAGAACGTCCCCCAACAATCCACCACGACTTCACCAAGATTTGAAAAAAGAATGTAGGGTCGGGTTTCAAATTACCAAAATATTGAGTAACAAGGCAATTATGGACTAGAGAATAATAGATCAATGGAAAAGAAACAACTTTGAATGAAGAATTTTGATAACTCTATGAATGGCCAAATAAGTCTTGGACTTGTTCAATGTCTGACTTCTTCCACTTTTTTTCTACCTTTTTTTTCACTGATGATTCTTTTTTTTAACCTTTTTTTTTATTTTGCAACTTTTTATTTCATTTTTTTGCTTCTTTTTTTTTTCTGCTACTTATTTTTTTTTCTCCCACTACTCTTTTTTTTTTTTAACTTTTTCTAAAGAAGATAATAGAAAAGAAAGAAGATAAAGAAAAATAATGAAGATGGAAGAAAACGAATATAAACTAAAAGGATATATTGAACCTGACTTGGAAAACTGGTTCTGATACCAAATAATACGAACCTCGCTAACACCGTGATGAAACCCGATACCAAGTATGATATGAACCTCACCAACTCGTGACGAAACCCGTATTCAACTAAGGTCTCCAAGAAACGTGTACTTCTCAAACTCTAATGATAGAACCCTAACCTATTACCTATAAAGAGGTAAGAACCTTGGTATGGTGAAGATGCCACAATCAACTATGGAAGGGTTGATTGATATGGCGAGAATGAACGCCACGGAATTCTCCGATAAGTTCGAATAGTTCTTCAAAGAACCAACGAGAATAGAATCTCACACTTTATTAATGAATAAACCGATCCCTAAATTCGTCCAAAGATAAGCACCGGCCTTTAAATAGGCCAAAGTGCAATATTACATAAAAAAAAATAACCTTCCTAAATGGTTGTCATAGGATAGAAAACTAATTAAAAAGCAAATCTAAGTGTTATCCAAGAGAAATTACAAAATAGTACCAATATTTTTAGGACTAAATAAAGGGGAACGTAGTATATTCTACTTGTTAAAAAAAGGAAAGTGATATATTCTAGAAGCAAATTCAAATATATCATTATTGACTTGTGCTGCTCTTGCCCTTGTAGCTACTGTCAACTTCCTCTCTTGAAAATATTCTTATTATATCTGGTTGAGATATATTTCTTCAAAATATTTTCCTCGTATCAACTGAAATATGTTTCTTGACGCACTTTCACTCTTGACATTCAGTTGAAATATGTGGCCTTCATCATTTGTCCATTTTTGAAATATTATTGACAATGTTGAATCATTTAGCTTGCTCGTCACTTGTATGCATATCCATGTCCTCCATTTTATCTCAATGGAGCTTCTAGTTATTGGACCTTGAAAGACTTTGATTTCATTCTTCGGACTCGTATCATGGATCACATCATATCTTCAAAACTAAACAAATGGGAAGGTAATATATTCTACTTGTCAAAAGAAGAAAGTGATATATTTTAGAAGCTAACTTAAATATATCATCATAGACTTGTGTTGTTCTTTCCCTTGTAGCTGCTCTCAACTTCTTTTTTGGAAATATTCTTCCTCTTTATATCTGGTTGAGTATATTTCTTCAAAATACTTTCTTCTTGACATTCAGCTGAAATATATTGCTATAAGCAATTTCACTCTTGATATTCAGCTGAAATATGTGACCTCTATTATTTGTCCCATTTTGAAATATCATGGATAATGTTGAGTCATTTAGCTTGCTCATCACTTGTATGCACATCCATGTCCTCTTCATCTTGCTTGAGCTTCTCTTCATCGGATCATGGGAGACTTTAACTGCACCCTTCGAACTCGTATTTTGGATCACATCACTACCCAATACTATATGACATGCATGCGTGGGAACTACATCACAAAACACCTCATCCACATAATTTCCAATAGAAAAAGCAATCAAAACTTGCTTTGTTACCTTGATGTCACCACTATCATTCAATCATTGGAGTCGATAATGATATGGGCTTCGATCAGAAATGGATATAAGTGGAGGATAGGACCAACTAAACTTACTTGATAAGATAAATCGCCACAAGTAAGGATAGTCGTTTTCATTCACGAAGCTCAAGGAAGAATGATAAGAATCGGGATTTCACCACTGAACAAAGGATAATGCTCAGATAAGAAGGAAAAATGCTCAAGGGCAACTTTTCATTGTTTTTCTATATTCTTCTGATAGCTCTGATGATATCAAATACATATAGGTTCCTTTCCCAACTACTTAATGATCCACTAGTTTCCATGCATTGGAAATAAAAGAAACTTGACAGTAGCTGGCAACAACTTGCAAAATTCGTCCAAAATATAGGTAAATGTTAAAGAGGCACCTAATCTGGATATTCCAAGTGCTAACCACTTAATTCGATGCATTTAAGAATGGTAATGTGGCCCAACCTTGCTACATCTTGTTTTCCTGTCTCGAAGCACGTGATCGGACCACCCGAAACATAATCGAGTTTCTTTGAGACAGCTTCATGAGGCACATCATTCCCTCCCAATTGAGAAAGATTTGACCTCAAATCTAGATCTTCGCCATCCTCCAAGTATGGAGATATGTCTCTCACATTGAATGTTGCTGAAACATTATAATCTTCAGGTAATTCAATCTTTAAGCATTATCATTGACCTTCTCCTTCGCTTGGAGTGGACCTTTAGCCCTGGGCATTAGCTTACTCTTTGTCTTACTTGGGAACCTTTCTTTTCGAAGATGAATCCAAACAAGATCACCTAGTTTGAAATGAACTTGCTTCTTCCCCTTATTAGCACCCCGAGCATGAGCTGCATTCTTCATCTCAATTTGCTTCTCCACTTGCTCATGCAAAGCTTTGGTCTGCTCAGCTCTCTTCTTTCCATCCAAACACAATTTATCTTTGGATGGCAAAGGTGCTAGATTTAGGGGCATAAGTGGATTAAAGCCATAAACCACTTCAAAAGGCGTCTTCCTAGTAGAGCTATGGATGCTCCGATTATATGTGAACTCAACAAGAGCAAGGCAACTATCCCAACTTTTTAAATTCTTATGCACGGCAGTCTGAAGTAAAGAAGAGAGAGCATAGTTTACCACTTTGGCTTGCCCGTCAGTTTGAGGATGACAAGCCGTGCTGAAGAGTAGCTTAGTGCTAAGCTTCGCCCACAAGGTCTTTCAAAAGTAATTTAGAAACTTGGGATCCCGATCTGATACAATGCTCATTGGTATGCCATGCATCCTTACCACTTCCTTAAAGAACAGGTCAGTCACATGGGACGCATCATCAGACTTGTGGCATGGAATGAAATGAGTCATCTTAGAGAATCGATCAACCACCACCAGAATTGAGTCCTTGCCCCTTTGAGTCCTTGGTAGGCCTAGCATGAAGTTCATGCTCAAATCGACCCATGGCTGTTCCAGCATAGGCAATGGCATGTAAAGGCCTTGTGATGCAGATCAAGAGTATGGTGTAAAAGATTCGATCAGAGTTCCAAACAGGCCAATTTCGAGGGCACGAGCCAACAAGCTTAGAGAAGATCTGAACGGGCTGGCTCGGGCAAACTCAATGGAGCATGCTAAGGCAAGTCCATGTGTGCCAGCAACATATGCCAACATTATTGAAGTTCTTTAAGATTCCGGTCAAAATTGAATAATTCTGGTCAAAGAAGAATATTACACATCTAAGTAATATATTACCTTTCTAAATCTGAATATTAGGGTAATATTTCATTGTTTCCTAAAGAATAGTTAGAATATTTTTGTTGCCTATTACATAGGAGGCAATCTGGAGATGTAATATTTCTCATATCTTGTAATTGTGGCCTACTTATAGGTCAAGGTTGAGGATGGGCGAATTTCATACTTCTTTTGTTATTCAATACATAATTTTGTGAGGAATTTGCTCTTCTTGGCTCTTGAGAAGACTCGTAGAACTTATCAAGGTTTCTTGTGGCGTTCGACAATCGGACTTATCACTTTGATCCTCGAGGTGTGGCGTCCTTTCCAAACCGTAGCTTTGGTTCCTATCTCGCTAGGTAGCCGGTCAAAGCTCGCATTCGAAACTTGTTCTTTGCAGATCTTGGGGTTCTCTTCCATATATTGTTGTTGGGTTGTGCCACGCGTTGGTAACGTTCACATCAGTTGGTATCGGAGTTTTGGTTCTAAGACAGGTTTCATCTATCCTTTTTCATTATTTTCTTCTTCGTTCTTGTTGAAATATATCCTTTCTTTTCTGAGTTCGTTCTTGAGTTTGCTTGCATAAAGAAAAAAAAGAAAAAAAAAGAAAAAAAATTCGTGCAAAAAAAAGAAAGAAAAAATAAACCAAAAGTAGAAAGAAAGAAATCAAGGGAAGCGAAGAAGATATCATACTGTTTAGCAGCAACTCATTAATCATAAATCCACCTAGTTTTGTTGCTCAGAATGATCCCTTTTCCATCATTCCTTTTGCATCATTCTTATGTTTAATATTCATACTCATCTATTTCCTTGACTCTTCACCCTAAGGATCCTTGTGATTTGTTTTGGTTGGATTCATACTTGAATTGCTGCAAGTTTCTTGGTTGTTCCTTGAGTCCGATTAAGAACTAAAGAAGGCAACAAGAGTGGAAAAAGGCCAGAGTGGTAAGCATATTAGAGGGTAAAAGCCAAATACTGGAGAGAAACACAAGTGAATTGAGTGAATCATCTTTTCAGTGAAACACGTGAGGGAGTGAGGTGAGGTCCTTTTCCTTTCTATATTCATACTAACCTTGTTGCAAAATCTATACATGGCTCAACATCGAGACAGAGATCCATCCGAAGAGATTCAACAACATACCATCCCGAATCTTCAAATGGAAGCATTGTTGGGGGAGATGAGACGGATAATGCGACTTGAATTGGAGCCAATTCAAAATAGGTTGGATCAGTTTGAAGACAAAATATCGAATGAGCCGCATCACAGCAACAACAATAGGGGCTATGGGCGACATGTTCCATGGGGAGATAATGAGGATGATGAGGAGTTAGAAGAACCGAACAAGCAACGAGGCAGGTTTGGGCATCGAAATGGAGAAGTTAGGAATAGAGAAGATAATAATTTGGGAAGCATCAAGATGAAGATTCCATCTTTTCAAGGCAAGTCCAATCCAGAATGAGTGGGAGATGAAGATGGAGTTCATATTTGATTACCACAACTATTCCGAAGTGAAGAAGGTAAAACTTACTGTGATTGAATTTTCTAATTATGCTATTACATGGTGGGACCAGCTTGTTTTGAGCAGGAGACGGAATAGAGAACGTCCGATTGAAACATGGGAGGACATGAAATCAGTGATGAGAAAGCAGTTTGTTCCAAGCTACTATTACCGAGAGTTGCATAAAAAGTTGCAATCTCTTAGACAAGGGAGTCGAAGTGTTGAAGATTATTTTAAGGAGATGGAGATTACAATGATATGAGCCAACGTGGAGGAAGATCGAGAAGCCACTATGGCCATATTTTTGTTTGGCTTAAACAGAGAGATTCATGATAGAGTGGAAATGCATCATTATGTAGAGTTGGAAGAGATGGTGCACATGGCGATCAAAGTGGAACAACAACTCAAGAGAGGAGGCACACGATTAGGTCCCAATCGGGTCTAATCTTTGGAAGCTGAGCTCCTCAAAGAAGGAAGAAAAGCCACAGGTGTCTTCAACTCTTAAGGCTAAAACTGAGCCTAAGTCAGGAAACACCAGCCGCAATTCCCAAGGTACAACCAATATTTCTACTACTTGGAATCATGATATTAGGTGTTTTAAATGCCAAGGCAGGGGACACATGGCTAACCAATGCCCAAACAAGAGGGTGATGGTTATAAATGCCCAAGGAGAGCCAGAGTCGGAAGATGAAGAAGACAATCCTGACATACCACCCTTAGAAGATGCTTATGATGGGCAGTGTGCAGTTGAAGGAGAGACATTGGTGGCAAGACAAGCTCTCAACGTGCGGGTTAAGGAGGAAGAAAATAACCAACGAGAGAACTTGTTCCATACTCGATGCTTTGTGAACAACAAAGTGTGCAACGTCATAATTGATGGAGGGAGTTGCACCAACGTGGCTAGCATAGAATTGGTGGAGAAATTGGCATTACCCACCTTGAAGCATCCACGACCTTATCGATTCCAATGGTTAAATGATAGTGGAGTCATCAAGGTAACAAAGCAAGCTCTGGTTGCTTTTTCTATTGGAAAATATGTGGATGAGGTACTTTGTGATGTAGTTCCCATGCATGCATGTCATATACTATTGGGAAGGCCATGGCAATATGATCGGAGGGCTACACATGATGGTTTTACCAATAGGTACTCCTTTGTAATGGATAAGCAGCCCATAGCTCTTATGCTATTAACTCCAATACAAGTTCTTGATGATCAAATGAAGCTGAAAAGATCAAATGAAGCTGAAAAGAGCAAGTGAAAAGAAAACAAGGACAAAATCTGAAATTGAGAGGAAAGAAACTGAGAGAAAAGAAAGTATGAGAGAAGAAAAAGAAAGAGAAAAGAATAAGAAAAAGACTGAAAGAGAAGAAGAGAGAGTTTCAGCCATAGGGAAAGCAAGAGAGGAAAAATTAAGTTTCATTGCCAAGAAAAGAGAGATTAAGAGAGTATTATTTTCTGATCAAACCCTTATAGTACTTATGTACAGGGAGGTCCTTTTAAACACTAATGATCTTGTCAGTTCTTTACCGAGCAATGTTATTTCCCTTTTGCAGGAGTTCGATGATGTTTTTCCTGAGGATTTGCCTTCAGGTTTACCCCCAATTCGAGGAATTGAGTATCAAATTGACTTCATACTCGGTGCATCAATCCCAAACCGACCAGCCTACCGAAGTAATCCTGAGGAAACAAAGGAACTTCAAAGACAAATAGGTGAGTTATTGGAAAAGGGGTATGTACGAGAAAGGATGAGTCCTTGTGTGGTTCCAATGCTGCTAGTACCTAAGAAGGACGGGACATGGAGGATGTGTGTTGATTGTCGTGCAATCAACAATATCACGGTAAAGTATCGACATCCCATCCCTAGATTAGATGATATGCTTGATGAATTGCATGGTTCTTGTGTTTTTACTAAGATTGATCTTAAGAGTGGATATCATCAAATTAGGATGAAAGAAGGTGATGAGTGGAAAACTGCATTCAAAACAAAACATGGATTATATGAATGGTCAGTTATGCCTTTTGGATTAACTAATGCACCGAGCGCACTTTCATGAGACTTGTGAACCATGTTTTGCATGCTTACATTGGATAATTTGTGGTTGTCTACTTTGATGATATTCTGATTTATAGCAAAAACTTGAATGACCATGTAGAACATTTAAAACTTGTTTTAGATGTTTTAAGAAAGGAAAAGCTATTTGCAAATCTAAAGAAGTGTATCTTTTGCACGGATAAACTTGTGTTTCTTGGATTTGTTGTGAGTGCCCAAGGTATTCAAGTTGACCATGAAAAGTTGAAAGCAATTCAAGATTGGCCTACTCCTACAACTATTGGTCAGATAAGAAGTTTCCATGGGTTAGCTAGTTTTTATCGACGTTTTGTTCAGAATTTTAGTAGTTTTGCCACACCTTTAACTGAAGTGATCAAGAAGAATGCTCCATTTAGGTGGGGAGAGGAACAAGAAAGGGCATTCAATGTGATTAAGGAGAAGTTACCAAATGCACATTTACTTGTTTTACCTAACTTTACTAAAACTTTTGAAATTGAGTGTGATGCTTCAGGTGTAGGAGTTGGTGGAGTTTTAATGCAGGATGGAAGACCAATTGCATACTTCAGCGAAAAGCAAAGTGGAGCAGCCCTAAACTATCCCGCATACGATAAGGAGATGTATGCATTGGTTCGGACATTAAGGACTTGGCAACATTACCTTTGGCCAAAAGAATTTGTGATCCACACAAATCACGAATCGTTGAAGCACTTGAAGGGGCAGCACAAGCTGAACAAATGCCATGCTAAGTGGGTGGAGATCATCGAGACATTTCCATACATGATCAAATACAAGCAAGGTAAGGAAAATATAGTTGCAGATGCGCTATCTCGAAGGTATGCTCTACTTTCCACACTTGATGCTAAGTTGCTTGGATTTGAGTACACTAAGGAATTGTATGCATTAGATTCTGATTTTGGTGATGTGTTTAAAGAATGCACAAAAAGATCGAGGAAATAAACTTTGCATTCCTCATTTTCTTTGCGTGAGTTACTAGTTAGGAAGCACATGGTGGTGGTTTGATGGGTCATTTTGGGGTAGCTAAAACATTGGCTATGTTGCATGATCATTTTTTTTTGGCCTCGTATGAAACGGGATGTTGAGAGGATTTGTGAAAAGTGCATTACATGTAGACAAGCTAAATCTAAGTTACAGCCACATGGATTATATACACCATTGCATATTCCTAGTGAGCCTTGGGTTGACATTTCCATGGACTTTGTTTTAGGGTTACCTAGGTCTAAGAGGGGGAGAGACTCAATCTTTGTGGTTGTTGATAGATTCTCTAAAATGACACATTTCATTGCATATCATAAGACTGATGACGCATCTCATATAGTTGATTTATTTTTCAAGGAGATTGTTAGGTTGCATGGCATGCCTAGAAGCATTGTTTCCGATAGATATACAAAGTTCTTGAATTACTTTTGGAAGACATTGTGGGGAAGGTTAGACACCAAATTATTATACTCTGCAACTTGTCACCCACAAACTGATGGTCAAACCGAAGTAGTGAATAGGACTTTATCTACTTTGTTGCGTGCTATTATTAAGAAGAACTTGAAATCATGGGAAGATTGTTTGCCATATGTAGAATTTGCTTACAATAGGAGCGTTCATTCTGCAACCAAGTTTTCATCGTTTGAGATTGTTTATGGTTTTAATCCACTAACACTCTTGGATTTATCTCCTTTACCTTTGAGTGAACGTTCTAACTTAGATGGAAAGAAGAAAGCTAAATTTATAAAGCAAATCCATGAGAAGGTGCACTTGAACATAGAAAGGAGGACTGAGCAATATATTAAACAAGCAAACAAGGGATGTAAACAAGTGGTGCTTGAACTTGGAGATTGGGTGTGGTTTCACATGAGCAAGGAACGGTTTCCCGAAAGACGATGTTCGAAACTCCTTCCAAGGGGTGATGAACCTTTCCAAGTGCTAGAGCGAATAAATGACAATGCCTACAAGTTGGATTTACCAGGTGAATATGGTGTTAATGCAAGTTTTAATGTCTATGATCTATCTCTGTTTGATGCAAATATAGATTTGAGGACAAATCCTTCAAAAGAGGGGGAGAATGATGCAGATCCAGAATATGGTGTAAGAGATCCGATCAGAGTTCCAAACGGACCAATTACGAGGGCACGGGCCAAGAAGCTTAGAGAAGATCTGAACGGGCTAGTTCGAGGAATTTGGACTCAAGCGAACTCAATGGACCATGCTAAGGCAAGTCCACGTGTGCCAGCAACATATGTCAATGCTATTGAAGTTCTCAAAGATTCCAGTCAAAGTTAAATAATTCTAGTCAAAGAAGAATATTACACATCTAAGTAATATATTACATTTCTAAATCAGAATATTAGGGTAATATTTCATTGTTTCCTAAAGAATAGTTAGAATATTTTTATTGCCTATTACATAGGAGGCCATCTGGAGATACAATATTTCTCATATCTTGTAATTGTGGCCTATTTATAGGTCAATATTGAGGATGGACGAATTTCAGACTTCTTTTTTTATTCAATACATAATTTTGTGAGGGATTTGCTCTTCTTGGTGCTTGAGAAGACTTGTAGAACTTATCAAGGTTTCTTGTGGCGTTCTACAACCGGACTTATCACTCCGATCCTCGGGGTGTGGCATCCTTTCCAAACCATAGCTTTGGTTCCTATCTTGCTAGGTAGCTGGTCAAAGCTCACCTTCGAAACTTGGTCTTTGCAGATCTTGGGGTTCTCTTCCATATATTGTTGTCGGGTTTTGCCACGTGTTGGTAAGGTTTGCATCACCATGAGGGGCTTCGCTTTTTGCCTTCTTGCAAGTGACACATCGTTCAATAATTTGGTGTACATCCCGAATTATCTTTGGCCAATAGAAATGCTCCTTCAATGCTTCAAGTGTCTTCTTTTCTCCAAAATGACTAGCTGGCCCACCAGCATGGGCCTCCCGTATTAGCAGTTCTCGAATGGACCTGCTTGGAATACAAAACTTGTCAAACTTATACAAGTACCCATCAAGCAAGTAATATCCATTAATAGCTCCTTTCTCACAGGCCAAATAAACTGAAGCAAAGTAAGAATCTTCCACATACTGACTCTTAATCAACTCAAATCCTAGCAACTTCGTATTCATAAGTGAAATCAAAGCATACCTTCGAGATAATGCATCAGCCACAACGTTGATGTTTCCTTGCTTGTACTTGATGACATAAGGAAATATCTCCATGTATTCCACCCACTTGGCATGTCTCTGATTCAGCTTGTTTTGCCCCTTCAGATACTTCAAGGACTCGTGATCAGTGTGGATGACAAACTCCTTTGGGAGTAAGTAGTGCTCCCATGTCTCAAGAGCCTGAATCAAGGCATAGAACTCCTTGTCGTACGTCGAGTAGTTTAGTTTCGCACCACTTAACTTTTCATTGAAGTAGGCTATTGGACGCTTGTCTTGCATAAGGACAGCCCCAATCCCCACTCCTGATGCATCACAGTCAATCTCAAAGGTTTTTGAGAAGTCGGGTAAGGCTGATACAGGAGCAGAACACAGCTTTTCCTTGACGAGCTCAAAGCTAAGTTGGGCCGCGTCACTCCACTTGAACTCATTTCCCTTCTTCATGCATTCAGTTAGTGGAGCAAGTATAGTGCTGAAGTTCTTCACAAATATCCTATAAAATGAGGCCAGACCATGAAAACTTCGTACCTCGAATATTGTGGTAGGAGTAGGCCACTCTCGAATGGCCTTGATCATTTCTTCATTCACTTTGATGCCTTGCTGAGAAATGACATAGCCAAGGAAACCGATTTAGTCATGGCAGAATCGACACTTCTTTATATTGCCAAATAGCTTCTTCCGTCGGAGAACCTGAAATACCCTCCGGAGATGCTGCAAATGTTCCTCGAGACTCCTGTTGTAGACCAAAATATCGTCAAAGTAGACAACGATAAAGTGACCAATAAAATCTCGTAGAACATGATTCATCAGTCTCATGAAGGTGCTTGGCGCATTGGACAGTCCGAATGACATAACCATCCATTCATAAAGGCCCTGCTTGGTCTTAAAGGCCGTTTTCCACTCATCCCTTTCCTTCATGCGGATTTGGTGATATCCACTTTTTAGATTGATCTTCGAAAACATCTTGGAACCATTCAACTCGTCAAGCATGTCATCTAGATGAGGGATGGGATAACGATACTTTACAATGATCTTATTGATTGATCTACTATCAACACACATCCTCATAGTTCCATCGTTCTTGGGCACTAACAAAGCTGGTATAGAACAAGGGCTCATGGATTCCCTTACATAACCTTTCTCGAGCAATTCCTTCACTTGTTGTTGTAACTCCTTAGCCTCCTCTGGATTACACTGATATGCTGGCCGGTTAGGTAGATTAGCACCAGGAATGAGTTCAATTCGATGCTCAATTCCCCTAAGGTAATCCCTCTAGCAACTCTTCGGGAAATACATCCACGAACTCCCTCAATAGAGCCATGAATTGAGGAGGAAGGGGGATGTCTTCTTCGAGTGTTGCTTCTTTCATGAACAAAATGAGAACTAAGTTGAAATTCATCAAAGTTCGCTGAACCTCTCCCATCAGCATCAAATTCTCCTTCTTTGAGGCTTTTGAACTCTCATTCTGCTCCCTTCGCACTTGTTCTAGACTAAGTGGTGCTAAGACAATATTTTTCCCTTCCTTGTTGAATGAATACGTGTTCTTGTATCCATCATGCAAGGCCCTCCGATCATACTGCCATGGCCTTCACAAAAGGAGGTGACTTGTAGTCATAGGAACCACATCACAAATCACTTCTTCTTTATACATTTTCCCAATTGAGAAAGGAATACATACTTTCCAGGTGACATGCACCTCAGCTTGATCATTCAGCCACCTCAGCTTGTAAGGACGAGGGTGCTTCGTTGTAGTAAGATTAAGCTTCTCCACCAAAGTAGTAGAAGCAACATTGGTGCAACTCCCACTGTCAATAATAACTCCACACACCTTGTTGAGAATGATGCACCTAGTTCTGAAAAGATTCCCTCGCTGTTCTTCTCCCACATTTACCTCAGAACTCAAGATTCACCGAATCATGAGCATTTTGCCTTCATCAGCAAACTCTACATTCTCTTCATTAGAGACTCCAGAATCTTATTCAATCTCCTCTTCATCTTCACTTTCGACCTGGTGAGTGCTCTGGATGGTCATCACCCGTCGATTGGGACACTGAGATGCAATGTGTCCAAATCTAAGACATTTGAAGCACTTGATGTCTCGGCTCCGAACAAGGGGTTGCTGTTCAGTCTTCTTGTCTTTCCCTTTTGTCGACTTTGCCTAGGGTTTATGAGAATCCCCAACTTCCTTCTGCGGTGTGCTCGACTTCAAGTAAGACCCTTGAGTTGTAGAACTCGTAGCCTTTGATTTCGAGCCTAACACCCGTGCTGCAACAGTTATACCTCGTCCACACTGTTTCTCCACCTTACTAGCTAGCTTTACAACACCTTCTAGAAACACATAGGGCTGTAGTTCGACAATATCCACAATTTCCTTGTTCAAACCACCAAGGAAATGAGCAATGGTTTGCTCCTGCAGTTCATTGCGCCCACATCTAATGGATAGCGTCTCGAACTCCATGACATAATCTTCCACAGACATACCGCCCTGTCGCAAACTTTGCAACTTGAGAAACAACTCTTGCTTATAGTAATCAGATATGAACCTTCTATGCATGATGCGCTTCATCTCCCGCCAACTCCAAATCTCATTTTCTCCCTCTCTCCTTCGTTGCACATTCAAGTTTTCCCACCACATATTAGTATAACCGATAAATTCAAGGGCAACAAGCCTACATTTTTCGGTTTCAGAGTATTCGTGGTATTCGAACACTTTATTGACACGTTGTACCCATTCAAGGTACTCTTCGGGGGAACTGGTGCCCTTGAACTTCGGAATCTTCAGCTTAAGGTTGTTTCCAATCCCCCTTTGCTGTCGTTGTGGGACTGGCAGCTCTTCCTCTCCAGGATAATCATCTTCTTCAGCAACTTCATCTTCTACAGGAACATTCCACCTAGGAACATGAGGTGCAAGTCGTGTAGGTAGTTGGGGTAAGGCCAGCCTTTCGAATGCCTGGGTCACTCGATCAAGTCAAGCTAGAAGTTCTTCTTCCCTCCGCTGGAAGCCGAGGAGCTCGGCTTGCTCGAAGGTAAGCCCTCTGGGAACTTGATCGGGGTTATCTTCAACCATTCTAGGAATAGGTCGATGCAACTCTCGTGTTTACTCTCCCTCACGTGTTTCACTCGGTCACTCTATTGTGAAGGAAGAACCTTCGCTCTGATACCAAATGATATGGGCTTCGATCAAAATGGATAGGGGTAGAAAGGTGGAGGATAGGACCAACTAAACTTACTTGATAAGATAAATCGCCACAAGTAAGGATAGTCGTTTTGATTTGCCACGCTCAAGGAAGAACGATAAGAATCGAGATTTCACCACTGAACAATGGAGAATGCTCAGATAAGAAGGAAAAATGCTCAAGGGCAAATTTTCATTGTTTTTCTATATTCTTCTGATAGCTGTGATGATACCAAATACATATAGGTTCCTTTCCCAACTACTTAATGATCCACTAGTTTCCATGCATTGGAAATAAAGGAAAGTTGACAATAGCTGGCAACAACTTGCAAAATTCGTCCAAAATATAGGTAAGTATTAAAGAGGCACCTAATCTGGATATTCCAAGTGCTAACCACTTAATTCCATGCATTTAATAAGGTAATGTGGACCAACCATGCCGCATCTTGTTTTCCTGCCTTGGATCGCGTGATCGGACCACCCGAAACATAATCGAGTTTCTCTGAGATAGCTTCATGAGGCACATCAGATAAGGTCGTGGATGTTTCAAGGTGGGTAATGCCAATTTCTCCACCAATTTGGTGCTAGCCACGTTGGTGCAACTCCCTCCATCAATTATGACATTGTACACTTTGTTGTTCACAAAGTATCGAGCATGGAAAAAGTTCTCCTGTTGGTTATTTTCTTCCTCCTTTACCTGCACGTTGAGAGATCGTCTTGCTACCAATATCTCTCCAACAACATACTGCCCATCATAAGCATCTTCTTTATGTTGGGATTGTCTTCTTCATCTTCCAACTCTAGCTCTCCTTGGGCATTTATCACCATCACCTTCTTGTTTGGACAATGATTAGCCATATGTCCCCTGCCTTGGCATTTAAAACACTTAATATCACTATTTCGAGTAGTAGAAATACCAGTTGTACCTTGGGAATCACACCTGGAGTTTCCCGATTTAGGTTCAGCTTTAGCCTTAAGTGTTGAAGATGCTTGTGGCCTTTCTTCCTTCTTTGAGGGGCTTAGCTTCCAAAGATTAGACCCCAGTTGCAATCTGATCGTGTGCCTCCTCCTCTCTTGAGTCATTACTCCACTTTGATTGCCATGTGCACAATCCCTTCCAACTCCACATAATGATGCATTTCCACTCTATCATGAATTTCTTGGTTTAAGCCAAATAAAAATCCGGCCATGGTGGTTTCTCAATCTTCCTCCACATTGGCTTCTATCATTGTAATTTCTATCTCCTTAAAATAATCTTCAACACTTCAACTTCCTTGTCTAGGCGATTGTAACTTTTTATGCAGCTCTCTGTAATAATAGCTTGGAACGAACTACTGTCTCATCACCGATTTCATGTTCTTCCATGTTTCAATCGGATGTTCTCTATTCCGTCTCCTGCTCAAAACAAGCTAGTCCCACCATGTAATAGCATAATCGAAAAATTATATCACAACAAGTTTTACCTTCTTTGCTTCGGAATAGTTGTTGGCAATCAAATATGAGCTCCATCTTCTTCTCCCACTCAAGATAGGCTTCTAGATCAGATTTGCCTTGGAAAGATGGAATCTTAATCTTGATGCTACCCATATTATTATCCTCTTGATTCCTAACTTCTCCATTTCGATGCCTGAACTTGCTCCGTCACATGTATGGTTCTTCTAACTCCTCATCGTCTTCTTTATCTCCCCATGGAACACGCAGTCCATGCTGCCTATTATTGTCTTCTTTGTGATGCGAAGCTCGCCAATAATGTGACGAGACCCAATATCAAATACGATAAGAATCTCATCAACACGTGACAAAACCCGTATACGACTGAGGTCTCCAGGTAACGTGTCTTTATCAAACTACCTTGACCCATTACCTATAAAGAGGTAATAACCTTGATATAGTAAAGACACCACAATTAACTATGGAAAGGTTGATTGATAAGTCGGGGATGAATGCTACGGAATACTTTGATAAGTTTGAATAGTTCTTCAAAGAACTAAAGAGAATAAAATCGCACACGTTATTAACGAATAATCTGATCCAAAATTCGTCCAAAGGCAAGCACCAGCCTTTAAAGAGGCCAAAGTGCAATATTACATAAAATAAAAATAACCTTCCTAAATGGTTCTCATGGGATAGGAAATT
This sequence comes from Lagerstroemia speciosa, assembly GCA_037672795.1. Lineage (NCBI taxonomy): Eukaryota > Viridiplantae > Streptophyta > Magnoliopsida > Myrtales > Lythraceae > Lagerstroemia > Lagerstroemia speciosa. Next base: position 17,050,439 of record CM075288.1, on the reverse strand, counting down.
AATTAGAAAGCAAATCTATGTGTTACCCTAGAGAAATTACAAAATATTACCAATATCTTCAGAACTAAATAAAGGGGAAGGTAATATATTCTACTTGTTGATGGATTGAAAATCACCGAACTTTCTCCACATTTGATCCTCATGCCCTAGTAACATCGAAGGACCCATGTACTTTCTAGCTTGTATATTTACTAGCTCATTGGGTTGTTGTTGAATTTCCTTCATCTCCTCATGATTACTTGTAATGGCTAGTTGGTTTGGGCTAGATCCTTGATGCACTTCCTTGACTTCATGCAAATAAGAAATAATATTGCTCGGCAAAAATCCAACAAGATTATTAGTAAATAAATCTAGCTACTTAATCACAAGGGGCGGATATAAAATTAAAGAACTCTCAATCTCACGGTCTTTTTCTCTCTTGCACTCACCAATGAAACATTACTCTTATTTTCTCTCTCCTCAATTCTTTTCTCTCGTTTTCTTTTTCCACAACTTCAATCTCTTTCTCTTTTTCATTGCTCTCCGTTTCTTGACAATCATCGACATTAATTTCATCACACTCTTTCTTTTGCTCACTCTCAATTTTTTCATCACACTTTCTTTCTTGATCATTCTTTTGATTCTCATTAGTTTGTTCAATACTCACAACTTGTTTGACTTCCATAGAAGGTTCAAAATAGAACTTCATATAGGAGACCTCAACTTGCTAAGAGATTGATCTTGAAGAACTTGTTGCAGCCATGCTTGTGCTCCATTCATCTATGTTTCTTTACTTCATCCGTCGTTCAACTTTCATGGCATAGTGCAACATATCTTTGAAGTCTCCATAACAATGCATCGCCACTTCATCCGCAATCTCATGATTTAACTCAAGTATGAACCTGTCGTTGGTAGCTTCTATGTCCTCCTCTACATTCTCTTGGATCATTGCAACCTCCATCTCTCTGCAGTAATCGAGAACGCTCTTCGATCCTTGAGTGAGATGCTACAATTTATTGTGCAATTCCTAGTGATAGGAGCTTGGAATGAATCATTGCCTCATTAATGACTTCATCCCGTTCCATGTATCAACAGGTCGATCCAACCAAATTATAGCATAGTTGAAGAATTGAAAAGAAACAAGTTGTACCTTTTTCCTTTCAGAGTAATTGTGATGATTGAAGACTATCTCCATTCTTTCCTTCCATAAAAGATAAGCTTCGGGATCGTTTTTGCCTTGGAAAGTTGGAAGCTTCACCTTTGTGTTAACTAAACCATCACCCCGTCTTGATCTTCTTAATTCTTTATCTTTATGTGGAAACTGAAATCTTTTTTCTTTTGATTGTTCCTCAATCCGATCCATCTTCTTGTGGATTGGCTTGAATTCATCTTTCATCATCATCCCTACTTTATGTATGAATGCTTGCAATCGTACTTCATCGGATGAGCTTTTCTCTTAATGGTGTGACATGTTGAGAATCTGCAAAAGATATTAAGACCTCACAAATACTCCCTCATGTGTTTCACTCAAGAATGGATTCACTAAATTGTGCTTGTGTTTGCACTCAAACAGCTTTTACCCTCTAATAATCTCACAACTCTTATATTTTTCCACTCATATATTCTCTTTTAGTTCTTTTTGAACTAAACAAACAAAAATCAGAATGTTCTGCAACAATCCACCACAATTTCACTAAGATTTAAAAGGATAATGTAGGTTCGGGTTCCAATTTACCAAAATATCGAGTAACAAGACAATTACGGACTAGAGAATAATATATCAATGGAAAAGAAACAACTTTGAATGAGGAACTTTGATAACTCTATGAATGGTCAAATAATTCTTAGACTTGTTCAATGTCTCACTTCTGCTACTTTTTTCTGCTTTTTTTTGTTGTGATTCTTTCTTTTTTTACTTTTTTTATTTTGCAACTTTTCTTTCTTTCTTTTTTACTTCTTATTTTTCCTCTACTTGTTTTTTTCCTCTCTAGCTACCTTTTTTTTTCTTTTTTGAAGAAGATAGTAGAAAAGAAAGAAGATAAAGAAAAACAACAAAGATGAAAGAAAATAAAGACAAACTAAAAGGACAGATTGACCCTGACTTAGAACGTTGGCTTTGATATCAAATAATGCAAACCTCGCCAATAACGTGACGAGACCCAATATCAAATATGATAAGAACCTCACCAACACGTGACAAAACCCATATACGACTAAGGTCTCCAGGGAACGTGTCATTGTCAAGCTCAAATGATAGAACTTTGACCCATTACCTATAAAGAGGTAAGAACCTTGGTAGAGTGAAAATGCCACAATCAATTATGGAAGGGTTGATTGATAAGTTGGGGATAAATGCCACGGAATACTCCGATAAGTTCGAATAGTTCTTCAAAGAACTTAAGAGAATAAAATCTCACACGTTATTAATGAATAATCTGATCTAAAATTCGTCCAAAGGCAAGCACCAACTTTTAGATAGGTTAAAGTGCAATATTACATCAAAAATAACATTCTTAAATAGTTCTCATGGGATAGGAAACTAATTAGAAAGCAAATCTAAGTGTTACCCAAGAGAAATTACAAAATATTACCAATATTTTCAAAACTAAATAAAGGGGAAGGTAATATATTCTATTTGTTAAAAAGGGAAAGTGATATATTCTCGAAGCTAACTTAAATATATCATAACTGACATGTGTAGCTCTTACGCTTTAAGCTTCTCTCAACTTCCTTTCTTAAATATATTCTTCCTCTTTATATTTGGCTAAGATATATTTCTTCAAAATACGTGTCCTCTTGTCAATAAGCCAAAATATACTTCTTGAAGCACTTGCGCTCTTGATATTTAGTCAATATATGTGGCCTTCATCATTTGTCCCATTTTGAAATATTATGGATAATATTAAGTCATTTAGCTTGCTCATCCCTTGTATGTATAACCATGTTCGCTTCTTTGTCGTGCATGAGCTTCTCATCATCGGACTATGAAATATTTTGGTTGCACTCTTCCAGCTCGTATCCTAGGTCACATCACTTTGTCACGACTCTTTTGCCTTCCACCTAATCCAACCTATCTTGAATCGGCTCCAATTCAAGTCGCATCATACACCTCATCTCCCCTAACAATGCTACCATTTGAAGATTCAGGATGGTATGTTGTTGCACCTCTTCGGATGTATCTCTTTCTCGATGTTGAGCCATGTGTAGAATCTACAACCAGATTAGTATGAATATAGAAAAAGGACCTCACCCTGCTCCACCACGTGCTTCACTCGAAAGATGATTAACTCAATTCACTCATGTTTCTCTCAAATATTAGGCTTCTACCCTCTAATATGCTCACCACTTTGGCCTTTTTCCACTCTAATTGCTTTCTTTTGTTCTTAATCAGACTCAAGGAGCCAACCAAGAAACTTGTAGTAATTCAAGTATGAATCCAACCAAAACAAGTCACAAAGATCCCTAGGGTGAAGAGTCAAGGAAATAGATGAGTAGGAATCTTAAACTCAAGAATGATGGAAAAGAAATGATTTTGAGCAAGAAAACTAGGTGGATTTATGAGTGATGAGTTGATACTAAGATAGTATGATATCTTTCTTCACTTCCCTTGATTTCCTTCTTTCTCCTTCTTGGTTTCTTTGTTTCTTCTGCTGTTGATACTTTTTTCTTCTTTTTTTTTGCACGATTTTTTTTATTTTTTCTTTTTGCAAGCAAACTCAAGAACAAAGGAAGACAAGAAAGGACATATTTCAACAAAATGAAGAAGAAAATAATGAAAAGGATAGATGATACCTGTCTTAGAACCAAAGCTCTGATACTAACTGATGCAAACCTTATCAACACGTGGCAATAACCGACAATAATATATGGATGAGAATCCTAAGATCTGCAAAGAAAGAGTTCCAAAGGCAAGCTTTGACCCGCTACCCAGTGAGATTAGAACCAAAGCTATAGTTTGGAAAGGACGCCACATTGCGAGGATCGAAGTGATAAGTCCGGTTGTAGAACGCCACAAGGAACCTTGATAAGTTCTACGAGTCTTCTCAAGAACCAAGAAGAGCGAATTCCTCACGAAATTATGTATTGAATAACAAAAAAGTCTGAAAATTCGTCCAACCTCAGCCCTAGCCTATAATAGGCCAAGATTACAAGATATGTGAAATATTGTGTTGCCAAATTGCCTCCTATGTAGGCAACAAAAAATATTCTAACTACTCTCTAGGAAATAATGAAATATCACCCTAATATTCTATTTTAATAACTAAAGAAAGGTAATATCTTATTTAGAAAAGGTAATATTCATCTTTGACCGGAATCATCGAAAACTGCGATCATGTTGATGTATGCTACTGGCACATGCGGACTTACTTCAACGTGCTTCATTATATTTGCTTGAGTCCATATTTCTTTAACCAGTCCATTAAGATCTTCTCTAAACTTCTAGGCCCATGCCCTCATAATTGGCCCATTTGGAACTCTAACCGAATTGCTTGCACCATGCTCTTGATTTGCATCAAGAAGGCAATAAGAGTGGAAAAAGGCCAGAGTGGTGAGCATATTAGAGGGTAAAAGCCGAATATTTGAGAGAAACACAAGTGAATTGAGTTGAATCACCTTTCGAGTGAAATACATGAGGGAGTGAGTTGAGGTCCTTTTTTCTATATTCATACTAACCTGGTTGTAGAATCTATATATGGCTCAACATCGAGAAAGAGATCCATTTGAAGAGGTTCAACAACATACCATCCTGAATCTTCAAATGGAAGCATTGTTAGGGGAGATGAGGCAGATAATGCGACATGAATTGGAGCCTGATTCAAGATAGGTTAAATCAGGTGGAAGACAGAATATCGAGTGAGCCGCTACAAAGCGACAATAATAGGCGGTTTGGGGGACGTGCTCCATGGGGAGATAATAAGGATGATGAGGAGTTAGAAGAACTGAACATGCAACGGGGCAAGTTCGGGCATCGGAATGGAGAAGTTAGGAATCGAGAAGATAATAATTTGAGAAGCATCAAGATGAAAATTCCATCTTTCCAAGGCAAGTCTAATCCAAAAACATATCTTCAGTGGGAGAAGAATATGGAGTTCATATTTGATAGTCACAACTATTTCAAAATAAAGAAGGTAAAACTTGCTTTGATTGAATTTTTCGATTATGCGATTACATGGTGGGACCAGCTTGTTTTGAGTAGGAGACGGAACAGAGAACGTTAGATTGAATCATGGGAGGACATGAAAGTGGTGATGAGAAAGCGATTCGTTCCAAGCAACTATTACTAGGAGTTGCATAAAAAGTGGCAAGCTTTTAGATAAGGGAGTCGTAGTGTTGAAGATTATTTTAAGGAGATGGAGATTACAATGATACGAGCCAACATGGAGGAAGATCGAGAAGCCACTATGGCTAGATTTTTGTTTGGCTTGAATCGGGAGATTCATGATAGGGTGGAAATGCATCATTATGTAGAGTTGGAAGAGATGGTGAACATGGCCATCAAAGTGGAACAATAACTCAAGAGAGGAGGAAGCACACGATCAGGTCCCAACTTGGGGTCTAATCTTTGGAAGCTAAGCTCCTCAAAGAAGGAAGAAAAGCCAGAAGCATCTTCAACCGGAAACACATTTCCACTACTCGAAATCATGATATTAAGTGTTTTAAATGCCAAGGCAGGGGACACATGGCTAATCAATGCCCGAATAAGAGGGTGATGGTGATAAATGCCCAAGGAGAGCTAGAGTCGGAAGATGAAGAAGATGATCCCGACATGCCACCCTTAGAAGATGCTTATGATGGGCAGTATGCTGTTGGAGAGATATTGGTGGCAAGATGAGCTCTCAATGTGCAAGTTAAGCAGGAAGAAAATAATCAATGGGAGAACTTGTTCCATACTCAATGCTTTGTGAACAATAAAGTGTGCAACATCATAATTGATGGAGGGAACTACACCAACGTGGCTAGCATCGAATTGTTGCAGAAATTGGCATTATCCACCTTGAAACACCCACGACCTTATCAACTTCAATGTTTGAATGATAGTGGCGACATCAGGGTAGGAAAGCAAGTTCTGGTTGCTTTTTCTATTGTAAAATATGTGGATGAGGTGCTTTGTGATGTAGTTCCCATGCATGCATGTCATATACTATTCGGAAAGCCATGACAATATGATCGGAGGGCTACACATGATGGGTTTACCGATAGGTATACCTTTGTAATGAAGAAGCATCCCATAGCTCTTACGCAATTAACTCCAAAACAAGTTCTTAATGATCAAATAAAGCTAAAAAGAGCAGGTGAAAAGAAAATAAGGACAAAATCTGAAAGTGAAAGAAAAGAAACTAAGAAAAAAGAAAGTATGAGAGAAGAAAAAGAAAGTGAAAAGACAAAGAAAAAGAATGAAAGAGAAGAAGAGAGTTTCAGCCATAGGGAGAGCACGAGAGGAAAAATTAAGTTTTGTTGCAAAGATAAGTGATATCAAGAGAGTACTGTTTTTTGATCAACCCCTTATAGTACTTATGTACAAGGATATCCTTTTAAATACTAATGATCTTGTCAGTTCTCTGCCAAGTAATGTTCTTTCCTTTTTGCAGGAGTTTGATGATGTTTTTCCCAAACAATTGCCATCAGGTTTGCCACCGATTCGAGGAATTGAGCATCAAGTTGACTTCATACCCGATGCATCAATCCCAAACCGACCAGCCTACTAGAGTAATCTCGAGGAAATGAAGGAATTTCAAAAGCAAGTAGGTGAGTTATTGGAAAAGGGGTATGTACGAGAGAGCATAAGTTCTTGTACTGTTCTAGTGCTACTAGTACCTAAGAAGGATGGGACATGGAGGATGTGTGCCGATTGACGTGCCATCAACAATATTACGGGAAAGTATTGACAACCCATCCCTAGATTAGATGACATGCTTGATGAATTGCATGGTTCTTGTGTTTTTTCGAAGATTGATCTTAAGAGTGGATATCATCAAATGAGGATGAAAGAAGGTGATGAGTGGAAAACTGCATTTAAAAAAAACATGGATTATATGAATGGTTAGTTATGCCTTTTGGATTAACTAATGCACCTAGCACTTTCATGAGACTTATGAACCATGTTTGGTGTGCTTACATTGGACAATTTGTGGATGCTACTTTGATGATATTCTGATTTTTAATAAAAACTTGAATGATCATGTGGAACATTTAAAACTTATTTTAGATGTTTTAAGAAAAGAAAAGTTGTTTGCCAATCTGAAGAAGTGTATCTGTTGCACTGATAAGCTTGTATTTCTTGGATTTGTTGTAAGTGCACAAGGTATTCAAATTGACCATGAAAAGGTGAAAGCAATCCAAGATTGGCTTACTCCTACAACTATAGGTCAGGTAAGAAGTTTCTAGGGCATGGCTAGTATCTATGTTTTGTTCAAAACTTTAGTAGTCTTGCCACACCTTTAACTGAAGTGATCAAGAAGAATGCTCTGTTTCAGTGGGGAGAGGAACAAGAGAGGACATTCAAAGTGATTAAGGAGGAGTTAAAAAATGTACCTTTACTTGCTTTACCTTACTTTACTAAAACTTTTGAAATTGAGTGCGATGCTTCAGGTATAAGAGTTGGAGGAGTTTTAATGTAGGAAGGAAAGGCAATTGCATATTTCATTGAAAAGCTAAGTGGAGCAACCCTAAACTATGAAGGGCAATTGCATACTTCATTGAAAAGCTAAGTAGAGCAGCCCTAAACTATCCCACATATGATAAGGAGATGTATGCATTGGTTCAGACTTTAAGGGCTTGTTTGGATTGAGGGGTGAGAAGGTTTATGGAGGTTTATGAAGGTGGAGGTTATGGAGGGTTATGGAGGGTTATGGAGGTTTATAGAGGTGGATGGTTATGGAGGTTTTTGGAGGTTGAGATTATGAACAACCATCTGTAACCCTCCAATATGAGGGGTTGAATAATTGGCTTGGAGGAGGGTTATTCCGTAACCCTCCATAACCCTCCTATTTTAATTTCCCAAAACAAGGGGTGAATAAACGCCATGCTAAATGGGTGGAGTTCATCAAGACATTTCCATATGTGTCAAGTACAAATTAGTTAAAGAAAATTTAGTTGCAGATGCACTATCTCGAAGGTATGCTCTACTTTCCACAATTGATGCTAAGCTGCTTGGATTTGAGTACATTAAGCAATTGTATGCATTAGATTCTGATTTTGGAGATGTGCTTAAAGAATGGACAAAAAGGTCTTTTGAGAAATATTACTTGCTTGATGGGTTTTTGTTTTGAGAAAATAAGTTTTGCTTTCTCCATTCTTCTTTGTGTGAGTTACTAGTTAGGGAAGCACATGGTGGGGTAGCTAGAACATTGGCTATGTTGCATGATCTTTTTTTTTTTTTTTTGCCTCATATGAAGCGGGATGTTAAGAGGATTTCTGAAAAGTGCATTATACGTAGACAAGCTAAATCTAAGTTATCACTACATGGATTATTACACCACTCCCTATTCCTAGTGAGCCTTGGGTTGACATTTCTGTGGACTTTGTTTTAGGATTACCTAGGTCTAAGAGGGGGAGAGACTCAATCCTTGTGGTTGTTGATAGATTCTCTAAATGGCACATTTCATTGCATGTCAAAAGACTAATGATGCATCTTATATAGCTGATTTATTTTTCAATGAGATTGTTAGGTTGCAAGGCATGCCTAGAAGCATTGTTTCGGGTAGAGATGAAAAGTTTTTGCGCTACTTTTGGAAGACATTGTGGGGGAAGGTTAGGTACCAAGTTGCTATACTCTACAACTTGTCACCCACAAACTGATGGTCAAGTCAAAGTAGTGAATTGGACTTTATCTACTTTGTTGCATGCTATTCTTAAGTAGAATTCGAAATCATGGGAAGATTGTTTGCACATATATAATTTGCTTACAATAGGAGTGTTCATTCTACAACCAAATTTTCACCATTTGAGATTGTTCATGGTTTAATCCATTAACACCTTTGGATTTATCTCCTCTGCCTCTGAGTGAACGTGCTAATTTAGATAGAAAGAAGAAAGCTGAATTTGTAAAGCAATTGCATGAGAAGGCACACTTGAACATAGAAAGGAGGACTGAGCAATATGTCAAACAAGCAATCAAAGGATGTAAACATGTGGTGTTTGAACCTGGAGATTGAGTGTCGTTGCACATGAGGAAGGAACGGTTTCCCAACCGGCAATGTTCAAAACTCCTTCGAGGGGGTGACGAACCTTTCCAAGTGCTGGAGCGAATAAATGACAATGCCTATAAGTTGGATTTACCAGGTGAATATGGTGTCAGTGCAAGTTTTAATGTTTCTGATCTATCTCCGTTTGATGCAAATGAAGATTTGAGAATAAATCCTTCAAAAGAGGGGGAGAATAATGCAAATCTAGAGCACGGAGTAAGAGATCCGGCTAGAGTTCCAAACGGGCCAATTACGAGGGCACGGACCAAGAAATTTACAAAAGATCTTAATGGGCTGATTTGAGAAATTTAGACTCAAGCAAATTCAATGAAGCATGTTGAAGCAAGCCCGCATGTGCCATCAACATACATCAACATGATTGAAATTTTCAAAAATTCCAGTCAAAGATGAATAATTCTAGTAAAAAATGAATATTACATTTTTCTAAGTAATATATTTCCTTTCTTTAGTTATTAAGTAAGAATACTAGGGTAATATTCCACTATTTCCTATAGAGTAGTTAGAATATTTTTATTCCCTATAGAAAAGGAGGCAATTTGGCAATATAATATTTCACATACATTGTAATCTTGGCCTATTTATCGGTCAAGGCTAAGGATGAACAAATTTTTCAGATTTCTTTGTTATTCGATACATAATTTCATGAGGAATTCGTTCTTCTTGGTTCTTGAGAAGACTTGTAGAACTTATTAAGGTTTCTTATGGCATTCTACAACCGCACTTATCACTTCGATCCTCGGGGTGTGGCGTCCTTTCCCAACCATAGCTTTGGATCCTATCTCGCTAGGTGGCGGGTTAAAGCTCGCCTTCGAAACTTGTTCTTTGTAGATCTTGGGGTTCTCATCCATATATTGTTGTCGGGTTTTGCCACGTGTTGGTAAGGTTTGCATCAGTTGGTATCAGAGCTTTGGTTCTAAGACAGGTTTCATCTATCCTTTTCATTATTCTCTTCTTCATTCTTGCTAAAATCTATCCTTTCTTGTCTTCGTTCGTTCTTGAGTTTGCTTGCATAAAGAAAAAAATTCGTGCAAAAAAGAGAAGAAAAAAATCAACAGCAAAAAAAAGAAAGGAAAAAAAGAAACAAAGAAACCAAGAAGTAGAAAGAAAGAAACCAAGGGAAGTGAAGAAAGATAATCTTAGCATCAACTCATCACTCATAAATCCACCTAGTTTTCTTGCTCAAAATCATTCCTTTTCCATCATTCTTGAGTTTAAAATTCCTACTCATCTATTTCCTTGACTTTTCACCCTAGGGATATTTGTGATTTGTTTTGGTTGGATTCATACTTGAATTGTTGCAAGTTTCTTGGTTGGTTCCTTGAGTCTAAATAAGAACTAAAGAAGGCAATAAGAGTGGGAAAAGGCCAGAATGATCAGTATATTAGAGGGTAAAAGCTGAATACTTGAGAGCAACACGAGTGAATTGAGTGAATTAGCTTTCGAGTGAAACACTTGAGGGAGCAAGGTGAGGTCCTTTTTCCTATATTCATACTAACCTGGTTGCAGATTTTATACATGGTTCAACAACAAGAAAGAGATACCTCTAAAGAGGTTCAACAACATACCATCCCGAATTTTCAAATGGAAACATTGTTAGGAGAGACGAGGCGAATGATGCGACTCGAATTGGAGTCGATTCAAGACAGGTTGGATCAGGTGAAAGATAGAATATCGAGTGAGCCGCAACAAAGCGACAATAAAAGGCAGCATGGGCGACGTGTTCCATGGGGAGATAAAGAGGATGATGCGGAGTTATAGGGGCCGTACCTGCTGACACGAACCTCACCAACAATAGCGATGAAACCCGGCAACAATGATGGTTAGACCCCCAAGAACAAGAAGACAGGGGTTTGAGGCTTGACCTGTAATCAAGATCTGGAACGAACCAAGACTGCGAAGAGAAGAAATGCCACACCACGAGGATGATAAGTTTCGATTATTTGAACGCCACGAGATAAAACTCGATACGTTTAAAAGTTCTTTCAAGAACCAAAAGAGAGTATAAAGCTTTCAATTCTAAAAATGATCAAAGGTTACTTACAAATTCGTGTCTCTCCCTTATATAATGGAAGCAATCATTTAAAAGAGGCAATGCATGAAATACTCATGGAAACTATTTAGCATCCCATAATAAACAACTCCCTCACATAGAAACTATTTAGAATCCCATAATAAGCAACTCCGCACGTGGAAACTACCGTCATGGATACATTATTCCAATCATGTGGATTAGGTCTTGATCTGCACTTGGGCTTATCTTTGTCTCTCCTTTCCAATAATCTCCCACTGTTCTTGAATTAGTCCATTTAGTGCTTCCTTGAATCGCTTCACCCGAAGTCTTGTAACCGGACCTTCTGGAAGTGACGAATGGTCTCTTGTAGCTCTAGCCTTAAGCTGATGATCAGCACCTTGATGCACATCATTCTCCCCCTCTTGAGATGGATTTGACGTCAAATCATCACCTACATCAAAAGGAGACAAGTCGGCAACATTAATTGTAGTATGTACACCATACTCACCTGGCAAATCAAGCTTGTAGGCATTATCATTGATGCGCTCCACCACTTGAAATGGTCCATCACCACGAGCTAGGAGTTTAGAACGTCATTTCTGGGAAATCGCTCCTTTCATAGGTGCAACCAAACCCAATCTCCCGGTTCCGCTACCTTCTTGCGCCCTTTGTTGGCATGATGAACATATTGCTGAGTCTTTCTCTCAATATTAAACCGTGCTCATTCATGAATTTGCTTCACGAATTCAGCCTTCTTCTTACCATGTAAGTTGACATGCTCACTCAAAGGCAAAGGAATCAAATCTAATGGTGACAACGGATTGAATACATAAACAAGTTCAAATTGCGAAAACTAAGTTGCAAAATTTATGCTTCTATTGTAAGCAAATTCAACATACCGTAAACAATACTCCCATGTTTTCAAATTCCTTTTAATGACAGCACAGAGTAAGAAGGACAAAGTTCAATTGACAACTTCAGTCTGTACATCCGTTTGGGGATGACGAGTAGTAGAGAACAACAATTTAGTCCCCAACTTCCCCCACAAAGTCTTCCAAAAGTAACTCAAAAACTTTGCATCCCTATCAAAGACAATAGTTCTAGGCATACTGTGCAACCTAACAACCTCTCTAAAGAACAAATCAACCACATGTGATGCATCATCGTTTTTATGACATGGAATAAAATGAGCTATCTTGGAAAACCTATCTACCACAAAAAAAAAGGAGTCTCTCCCCCTCTTAGTCTTAGGTAAACCCAAAACAGAGTCCATCAAGATGTCAGTCCAAGGTTCACTAGGGATAGGCAAAGGGGTATACAAGCCATGTGGTTTCAACTTAGATTTAACTTGTTTGCAGGTGATACACTTCTCACAGATTTTCTCCACATCAAGTTTCGTATGTGGCCAAAAGAAATGATCTTGCAAAATCCCTAACGTCTTAGCAACACTGAAATGCCCCATCAGAGAACCACCATGGGCTTCCCTAACAAGCAATTCACGCAATGAACACATAGGCATGCACAATCTATTTTCCTGAAATAAAAATCCATCATGCCTATAGAACTTTCCAAATGCAATCCTTTCGCATGCATTGAACACATCAACAAAATCAACATCTTTAGCATACAAGTCCTTGATATATTCAAATCCAAGCAATTTCACATGTAGAGTGGATAGTAAGGCATACCTCCGAGGTAACGCATCAGCGACCACGTTCTCCTTACCTTGCTTGTACCTGATCACATAAGGAAATGTCTCAATGAACTCTACCCATTTAGCATGGTGCCGATTCAACTTTTGCTGACCCTTCAAATGCTTTAGAGATTGATGATCTGTGTGAATCAAGAACTCCTTCGGCCATAGGTAATGCTGCCACGTCTCCAATGCCCTCACCAATGCGTACAACTCCTTGTCATATGTGGGATAATTGAGAGTGACTCCACTCAACTTCTCATTGAAGTAAGCAATGGGTCTCCTTTCTTGCATAAGCACAACACCTATACCAATACCGGAAGCATCACATTCGATTTCAAATGTTTTAGAAAAGTCTGGTAGGATTAATAAGGGAGTAGAAATTAGCTTTTCTTTTAAAGTGTTGAATGCTTTCTCTTGTTCCTCTCCCCACGTGAATGGCTTGTTTTTCTTGATCGCCTCAGTAAGAGGAGCTGCAATGCTACTGAAATTACGAACAAACTGCCTATAAAAGCTTGCCAAACCATGGAAACTCCTCACTTGGCTGACTGTAGCAGGTGTTGGCCACTCATGGATTGCTTTCACCTTTTCCTCATCCATCTCAACACCTTTAGTACTAACAACAAAGCCAAGAAACACAACTCTTTCTGTGCAGAAGGAGCATTTCTTGAGGTTAGCAAAGAGCATCTCTTCTTTTTAACACACTCAAAACAGATTTTAGATGCATGACATGTTCTTCCAGGCTTTTGCCATAAATCAAAATATCATCAAAATAAACAACTACGAATTTTCCTATGAAAGCATGTAAAACATGGTTCATTAAATGCATAAAAGTGCTTGGAGCATTAGTTAAACCAAAAGACATCACTAACCACTCATATAATCCATTCTTAGTCTAAAAGCAGTCTTCCATTCATCGCCTTCCTTCATCTTAATCTGATGATACCCGCTCCTAAGATCAATCTTTGTGAACACACAAGAACCATGTAACTCATCAAGCATATCATCAAGTCTAGCAATTGGGTGACGACACTTTACCGTTATGTTGTTGATGGCTCGGCAATGAACACACATTCTCCACGTCCCATCCTTTTTAGGAACTAGCACCACTGGAATTGCACAAGTGGCTCATACTTTCCCAAACATACCCCTTCTCCAATAACTCAATCACTTGCCTTTCAAGTTCCTTGGTTTCCTCTAGATTGCTTTTATACGCAGGTCGGTTCGGAATGGATGCACCGGGTATGAAATCGATTTGATGTTCGATCCCTCGAATCGGAAGCAAATCGGGTGGAACCTCTTCAGGAAATACATCCTCGAATTCCTATAAGAGTGAAACAATGACACTTGACAGAGAATTGTTAAGATCATTAGTGCTCAAGAGTGTCTCCTTATACAAAAGTTAAGTAGCAGCTGATTTGAAAATATAGCTCTCTTAATCTCACTTTTTCTTTCATAGAAGTTCTTTCCTTTTCACTCTTTTCTCTCCTCTCTATTCAGAATTTCCTCAATTTTTCTTTCATTCTTTTCAGATACTTTTGACTCTTTTCTCTCAATTTCATTTTTCTCAATTTCTTTTTCTCTCTTCTTTTCATTCGATCTTTGTAGCTTCAACTGATCCTCCATAATCTGTCTTGGAGTCAATGGCACAAGAGTAATAGGTTGTCCCTTCATAGTAAAGGAATACCTATTTGTGAACCCGTCATGTGTTACCTTCCGATCGAACTGCCAAGGTCTCCCCAATAATAGATGGCATGCATGCATTGGCACCACATCCCACAACAACTCATCTTCATATTTGCCAATGGAAATTGCTACCAAAACTTGCTTTGTCACCTTGATTTCACCGCAATCGTTCAGCCACTGTAATCGATAAGGGCGTTGATGTCTCAAGGTTGGTAGTGACAATTTCTCCACCAAATCAGTGCTTGCCACATTGGTGCAACTTTCTCCATAAATGATAACGCTACAAACCTTGTTATTTACAAAGCGACGAGTATGAAACAAGTTCTCCCTCTGGTTACCTGCTTCCTCCTTAACTTGCAAATTGAGAACCCGTCTGGCCACCAATAAATCTCCAACAATAGCATGTTGCTTACATCACTATCCTCAATTAGTGGCACTTCATTTGCTACTTCATCCTCATCTTCCAACTCAAGTTCTCCTTGGGCGTTTATCACCATCACCCTTTTGTTTGCGCATTGGCTTGCTATGTGACCACGTCCCTGACATTTAAAGTGCTTTATATCATGGGATTTCAAAGAAGTGGACTCGTCGTTACCTTGAGTAGCTGATGTCACTGGTTTTAGCTTCTTGAAGGGTTCAAACTTCGGCTTGGTTTGTAGCTGTTCCTCTTTTTTTGGAGCTGCCTTCCATGTGCTATTGGTAGCCATTGGTTGTCCCCTCCTAGCCAAACTTTTGCTCTTGACTTGTTCCTCCACCTTTATTACTTGGTGCACCTTGTCTGACAACTCTACATAATGCTACAATTTAGCAACATCGGCAATTTTTGGGTTTAAACCATGCAAGAACCTTGCCATGGTCGCTTCCCAATCTTCATCCACATTAGCCCGCATCATAGCTACCTCCATCTACTTGAAGTACTCATTCACACTTTTGGAGCCTTGAGTTAACCTCTATAGCTTTTGGTACAAGCTCCTATAGTAATGGCTGGGTACAAATCTCCTTCTCATGAGCATCTTCATCTCCTCCCACTTGGACACAGGTTGCTCTCCATTCCTTCTCCGATTCATCACCACTTGATCCCACCAAACAATAGCATAATCAGTGAATTCGTTGGCAGCTAGCTTAACCTTCTTAATCTCCAAAAAATTATGGCAATCAAACACCATTTCCATCTTCGTTTCCCACTCCAAGTAAGCCTCTGGGTCGTTTTTACCTTGGAAGGATGAGATCTTCAACTTTACACTACCTAAGTCATTATCCCTGTTATTCCCACCAATCCTATCTTCTCTATACCGAATCCCATCTACTCTATATCCAATTATATCTTCTCTATTTCCAAACCAGCCCCGATTGTAATTTTGATCACCAAATCCTTCCACCTCCTCCTCTTCTTCTACATCAGCCCACTGAGCACGCCTTTGTTGTGGCTTGTTAGGACAGCCCTGCTGATCTCTTTTCGGCGTCCTCGCTTCTACTCGATCCGGCCTCTCATGGATAGGCTCCAATTCAGCCCTCAACATACGTCTCCCATCAATGCTTGCAATTGAAGATTTGGAAGTTGTCGAACTTTCTCAGCTGCACCTTCCTCTTGAATTTTGGACATATCTGCAGAAGACTAGAGGAACCTCACCAGCACTCCCTCAGCGTTTTCTCTCAATATTACGGCACTCACACTCGTGTTTGCATGCAATTGGCTTTTACCCTCTAATGATCTCACTCGTTGTTGCCTTTTCCCACTCGATTATGTCTCTTTAGCTCTTAATCGAACTCTAGAACAAATCAGAATATCAAGTAAAAATTCAAAATGAGATAATCCAACCGAAACTCATCATGGCAGAAACTTTAAGGGAAAATGGATGAGTAGAGTATTTGGAAGTTAGAGAAAACAAGAATTGGAATATTGAAGTTACTCTTAGAGATTCAACAATACTTAGACTTGCATCAAGCGAAATCAAGGCAGAAAATATAAGAGAAACTGGAAGATTAGAGGATTTTGAGAATAAGAGAGAACAAAGTGGAATATTGAATTTACTTCCAATGATTCAATGAGACTCAGACTTGCACAATTAGATTATTCATCTTCTTTTTTGCTAATTTGATTTTTTTCTTCTTTTTCTTTTTGACAAATTTTTATTTCTTTTTTTGACGAATTTTTTCTTTTTTTTCGATTTTTTCTTTTCTTTGAACCACAAATAAAAGATAGATATGGCACTTGCCTCTGAATCGAAGCTCTAATACCAGATGACACGAACCCCATCGACAACGGTGATGAAACCCGAGAACAATGATGGTTAGACCCCCAAGAACAAGAAGACAAGGGTTTGAGGCTTGACTCGTAACCAAAATCTGGAACGAACCAAGACTACGAAGAGAAGAAATGCCACACCATGAGGATGATAAGTTTCGATTGTTTGAACGCCACAAGATAAAACTCGATAAGTTCAGAAGTTCTTTCAAGAACCAAAAGAGAGCATAAAGTTTTCAATTCCGAAAATGATCAAAGGTTGCGTACAAATTCGTGGCTCCCTCCCTTATATAATGGGAGCAATCATTTAAAAGAGGCAATGCATGAAATACTCATGCAAACTATTCAGCATCCCATAATAAACAACTCCCCCACATAGAAACTATTTAGAATCCCATAATAAGCAACTCCGCACATGGAAACTACTATCATGGATATATTATTCCAATCATGTGGATTAGGCCTTGATCTGCACTTGGGCTTATATCTGTCTCTCATTTCCAATAATCAGCCCAATATTTTTGAATTAGTCCATTTAGTGCTTCCTTGAATCGCTTTGCCGAAGTCTTGTAACCGGACCTTCTGGAAGTGACAAAGGGTCTCTTGCTTAAGCCGATAATCAGCACCTTGATGCACATCACATGCAACAAGGTAGGTTTGGGCATCGAAATGGGGAAGTTAGGAATCGAGAAGATAATAATTTCGGTAGCATCAAGATGAAGATTCCATCTTTCCAAGGCAAATTTGATCCAGAAGCATATCTTGAGTGGGAGAAGAAGATGGAGTTCATATTTGATTGCCACAACTATTTCGAAGCAAAGAAGGTAAAACTTGTTCTGATTGATTTTTCCGATTGTGCTATTACATGGTGGAAGCAACTTGTTTTGAGCAAGAGACGGAATAGAGAACGTCCGATTGAAACATGGGAGGACATGAAAGCGGTGATGAGAAAGTGGTTCATTCCAAGCTACTATTATCGAGAGTTGCATAAAAAATTGCAATCTCTTAGACAAGGGAGTCGAAGTGTTGAAGATTATTTTAAGGAGATGGAGATTACAATGATACGGGCCAATGTGGAGGAAGATTGAGAAGCCAGTATCGCCATATTTTTGTTTGGCTTGAACCGAGAGATTCATGATAGGGTGGAAATGCATCATTATGTAGAGTTGGAATAGATGGTGCATATGCCCATGAAAGTGGAACAACAACTCAAGAGAGGAGGAGGCACATGATCAGGTCCTAACTCGGGGTCTAATCTTTGGAAGTTGAGCTACTCAATGAAGGAAGAAAGGCCACAAGCATCTTCAAGTCTTAAGGCTAAAGCTTAGCCTAAGTCGGGAAACTCCCGTCGCGATTCCCACGGTACAACCGATATTTCTACTACTCGGAATCGTGATATTAAGTGTTTTAAATGCCAATGCAGGGAACATATGGCTAACTAATGTCTAAACAAGAGGGTGATGTTGATAAATGCCCAAGGGAGAGCTAGAGTCGGAAGATGAAGAAGACGATTCCGACATGCCACCCTTAAAATATGCTTATGATGGGCAGTATGCTGTTTGAAGGACAAATATTGGTGGCAAGATGAGCTCTCAAGGTGCAGATTAGGTGGAAGAAAATAACCAATGGGAGAACTTGTTCCATACTCGATGCTTTGTGAACAACAAAGTGTGCAGTGTCATAATTGATGGAGGGAGTTGCACCAACATGGCCAGCACTGAATTGGTGGAGAAATTGGCATTACCCACCTTGAAACATCCACGACCTTATCGACTCCAATGGTTGAATGATAGTGGTGACATCAAGGTAACAAAGCAAGTTCTGGTTGCGTTTTCTATTGGAAAATATGTGGATGAGGTGCTCTGTGATGTAGTTCCAATACATGCATGTCATATACTATTGGGAAGGCCATGGCAATATGGTCGAAAGGCTTCACATGATGGTTTTACCAATAGATACTCTTTTGTAATGAATAAGCAACCTGTAGCTCTTATGCCATTATGATGTGATCCAAGATACGAGCTCAAAGGGTGCAATCAAAGCCTCTCTTGATCCGATGATGAGAAGTTCGAACAAAACGAAGAAGAGGACATGGATATGCATACAAGTGATGAGCAAGCTAAATGACTCAATATTATCCATGATATTTCAAAATGGGAAAAATAATGGAGGTCACATATTTCCGCTGAATAACAAGAGTGAAAGTGCATAAAGAAATATGTTTCAGCTGAATGTCAAGAGGAAAAAGGAAGAATATTTTCAAGAAAGGAAGTTGAGAGTAGGTACAAGGGTAAGAGCAATACAAGTCAATGATGATATATTTAAGTTAGCTTCAAGAATATATCACTTTCCTCCTTTTACCAAGTCGAATATACTGCCTTTCCTTTTGTTAAGTTATAAAGATATTGGTAATATTTTGTAATTTCTCTGGGGTAACACTTAGATTTGTTTTCTAGTTGGTTTCCTATCCCATGAGAACCATTTAGGAAGGTTATTTTTGATGTAATATTGCACTTTAGCCTATTTAAATGCTGGTGCTTGCCTTTGGACGAATTTTGGATCAAATTATTCATTAATAAAGTGCGAGATTTTATTTTCTTTAGTTCTTTAAAGAACTATTTGAACTTATTGAAGTATTCGGTGGTGTTCATCCCTAACTTATCAATCAACTCTTCCATAGTTCATTGTGGCATCTTCACTGTACCAAGGTTCTTAACTCTTTATAGGTAATGGGTCAAGGTTCCACCATCTGAACTTGACAAGGACACGTTCCCTGGAGACCTTAGTCGTATAGTTTCGTTACGTATTGGTGAGGTTCTTATCATACTTGATATTGGATCTTATCAAGTTGTTGGCAAGGTTCGCAACATTTGGTATCAGAGCCAATGTTCTAAATCAGGTTCAATCTATCCTTTTTGTTTATCTTTGTTTTCTTTCATCTTCATTGTCTTTCTTTATCTTCTTCAAAAAAAAGTTCTAAAAAAAGTGGAAAAAAGAATAAAAAAAGAAAAAAAAGTTACATAAAAAAAGAAAGAAAAGTTGCCAAATAAAAAAATTATAAAAAAGAAAAGAATCAGCAGAAAAAAAAAGTAGAAGAAGTGAGACATTGAATAAGTCCAATAATTATTTGACCATTGATAGAGTTATCAAAGTTCCTCCTTCAAAGTTGTTTCTTTTCCATTGATCTATTATTCTCTAGTCCGTAATTGCCTTGTTACTCGACAGTTGGATAATTTGTGATGCGAACCTCACCAATATCGTGATGAAACCCGATATCAAGTATGATATGAACCTCACCAACTCGTGACGAAACCCGTATTCAACTAAGGTCTACAGGAAACGTGTCCTTATCAAGCTCAAAAGGTGGAACCTTGACCCATTACTTATAGAGAGGTAAGAACCTTGGTATAGTGAAGACGCCACAATCAACTATGGAATGGTTGATTGATAAGTCGATGATGAATGCCATGGAAGACTCCGATAAGTTCGAATAGTTCTTCAAAGAACCAAAGAGAATAAAATCTCACACTTTTATTAATGAATAAACTTATCCAAATTCGTCCAAAGGCAAGCACCAGCCTTTAAATAAGCCAAAGTGCAATATTACATCAAAAATAACCTTCCTAAATGGTTCTCATAGGATGGGAAACTAATTAGAAAGCAAATCTAAGTGTTATCCCAGAGAAATTACAAAATGTTACCAATATCTTCTGAACTAAATAAAGGGGAATGTAATATATTCTACTTGCTAAAAGAGCAAAGTGATATATTCTTGCAGATAACTTCAATATATCAACATCAACTTAGTGCTTCTCTTGCCTCTTTAGTTCTCTCAACTTCCTTTCTTGATGATATTCTTCCTCATTATGTATAGTTAAGATATATTTCTTCAAATACTTTCCCTCTGACATCAACTGAAATATATTTCTTGAAGTACTTTCACTCTTGACATTCAGCTGAAATATGTGGCCTTCATCATTTGTCCATTTTTGAAATATTATGGATAATGTTGAGTCATTTAGCTTGCTCTTCACTTGTATGCATATCCATATCCGCTTCTTCATCGTGCACGAGCTTCTCATCATCGGATCATGAGAGACTTTGATTGCAGCCTTCGAGCTCATATCTTGGATCACATCAATTTGGAACTCGACCCTACATTCTCCTTTCAAATCTTGGTGAAGTCGTGGTGGATTGTTGCGGGACATTCTGATTATAGTTTGTTTAGTTCAAAAAGAACCAAAAGAGGATATACGAGTAGAAAAAGGCAGAATGGTGAGCTTATTAGAAGGTAAAAGCCATTTGAGTGCAAACACGAGTGGAATTGAGTGAAATTTATTCTAGAGAGAAACACGTGAGGGAGTGCTTGTAAGGTCCTAATATCTTTTGTAGATTCTCAACATGTCACACCATCAAGAGGAAAGCTCATCCGATAAGGTACAGCTACATGCATTCATACATAAAGTAGGGATGATGGTGAAAGATGAATTTAAGCAAATCCACAAGAAGATGGATCGGATTGAGGAACAATCAAAAGGAAAAGATTTCAATTTCCACTTAAAGATAAAGAATCGAGAAGATCAAGATGGGATGATGGTTTAGCTAACACAAAGGCGAAGCTTCAACTTTCCAAGGCAAAAACCATCCCAAAGCTTATCTTTTGTGGGAAGAAAGAATGGAGATGGTCTTCAATCATCACAATTACTCCGAAAGGAAAAAGGTATAACTTGCTTCATTTCAATTCTCCAACTATACTTTTATTTGGTGGGATCAGCTTATTACAAGTAGGAGATAGAATTGAGAGTGGCCTGTTGAGACATGGAAGGAGACGAAATCAATAATGAGGCGACGATTCCTTCCAAGTTCCTATCGTCGGGAATTGCACAACAAATTGCAGCATCTCACTCAAGGATCAAAGAGCGTTATCGAATATTACAAAGAGATAGAGATTACAATGAGCCGAGCTAATGTAGAGGAGGATATTGAAGCCACCATGGACAGGTTCTTAAGTGGACTAAATCGTGAGATTGCTGATGTGGTAGGGATGCATTACTATGAGGAGCTCAATGATATGTTGCTCCATGCCATGAAAGTTGAACGACAGTTGAAGCGAAGAAACATGGATGAATGGAGCACAGGCATGGTTGCAACTAGTTCTTCAAGATCAACCTCTCATCAAGTTGAGGTCTCCTCAATGAAGTTCTATTCTAAGCCATCTATGGAAGTCAAACAAGTTGTGAGTATTACATGAATTCGTGAGAACCAAAAGAATAATCAAGAAAAACAGTGTGATAAAAAAAGAGAGAGTAAGAAAAAGAAAGAATGTGATAAAAAGAAAGATGAGTGTCAAGAAACGGAGTGTAATGAAAAAGAGAAGGAAATTGAAGTTGTGGAAAAAGAAAACGAGAGAAAAGAAATTGAGGAAAGAGAAAATAAGAGTGATTTGCCATTAGTGAAGGCAAGAATGGAAAAAGACCACGAGATTGAGAGATCTCTAGTTCTACAGTAGCCTCTTTTGTCTAAGGAGCAAATTTTATTTCCTAACAATCTTGTTGGATTCTGGCCGAGCAATATTATTTCTTATTTGCAGGAATTCGATGGAGTGTATCAAGGATCAAGTCCAAACCGACTAGCCATTACTGTTGATATGATGATTTGTATAATTTATTTGTCCATTCCCGACCTAGAATCGTATGTTTTCGGCCATTTCCCATACATTTACAGGACAATTGCATATCTTTTCTGTACTAGGATTGAATTGCTGTAAATGATAGCTTTTAGAGCTCCACACATGAATTGGATACTGCTGGGAGTTGTTTTATGTGCAGGGAATGATGAAGACATACCATGTCCGATGCGGCAAACTTTGTAGAGAATTTCTCATATTTTCTGCATATAAATGGGGCAAATAATATATCATTGGAAAGCTTGTCAAGTTAGGATTCCAACGCATCAAACAGATCTCAAATTGGAGCTGAAACGAGGAAGTTATGGCTGAAGGAAGAAAACTGCGCGCTGAACAGAGGATAGACCGCGGTCTACTGAGGCAATTTCGCAAAATAGACTTAGACCGCAGTCTATGGACCGTGGTTTACTGAGGCTAAATTCTGGAGACCACTACATCTTATCCCACACTGACCAGACTAAGAATAGAGGAAGTGTACCTCCTCTATATATAGTGGTGCACCCCTACATCAAGAAGGAGGATACAAGAGTAGGAGAAAAAGGCACACACTCTATTACGAGAAGAGGAGCCACAATGACCATTCAGGAAGTTGGGATCTGGATATTCGACTCCACTATCTAGAGTTCTTTCTATCCCTTTTCTTCTGATTTTCAATATGTTGTCTTCTCTTTTAACTCTTGTAATTTATTCGAATATGTGTAACTAAACCCCTAAAATCCTAGGGGGATCAATGGACCCATTTCTATGTCTTAAGTAAAGCTCTTTTATTTCACATGTATGATTCTGTCGAGGTACGCCTCCTTGATATTATTTATGCAATTTCGTACTTGATGCTTTCTTTTAGACTAATCACCCACGAGATTGAACTTGCGACCGCGAGGAGCCTCAGAAGAGGGATTCGATGTCATGCTAGAAGTTGCATAATCTAGGTTAGCTTATGCCGGAAGGTGAGGTTATTCCTGCGAGTGCATCGGAAGATGGTGAGCACCCTAGATAGCCATTTAGGGTTGGTTTAGTTTGGCCTTTCAACATTAATCGCCTAGGAATAGAGTGGATTAGTGTCTTCCGCTTAGGTACATTTGTATGACATCGGAAGGTGTGTACGATGGAAGTGGGGAAACCCTAGAACCACAGGTTAGTAACATGACAGAATTCATCGTGTGAAAGAGGATTCATGCTTAAGACTAGAATTGGTGAAGTTGTGAACCTTAGGAGCTTTCATCAACTGATTTACATCTGTTCATTGTCTGTCTGTTTACTTTTTGTATTTTAATTAATTGCATGCATCACAACTCATTCGATTGACTTGGCTTGGAACTAGTTGTGTCAATTTTAGTGCTTAGCAATAGAGTCCCCGTGGGAACGATACTCTACTCACTGTATATTACTTGTCTACGATACGTATACTTGCGTGCACCATCTTTAACTACGCAACAATTACAAGTAATCATTAGGAGATGAAGGAGTTCAACTACAACCCAACAAGCAAGCGGTAAATCTACAAGCTAGTGAGTACATGTGTCCCTTTATTGTCTTAATGTCACTAGGGCATGAGGATCAAACATGAAGAAGATTTGCTAATTTTAGATTCATTAGTAACATCGAGGTAATGTGCCCTATAATGGTGTGTTAGATGGATTGCATGGTGGATATGTGATTTCAAAACCTAATCTTGTGAAATAATTCTATCATGTCAGAGTGAGAGAAAATCATGAGCTAATTATTGAATGCAAAACACCATGTGATTTTTATAAAAGGTCATTTATGCCTTTTGGAATGATTAATAGGCCAAGTGCTTTCATGAGACATATGAGTCATAATTTGTATGCATTTATCTACCTTGACGGCATTCATTATAGTAAGAACCTAGATGACCATCCTGAATATCTAAGACTTGTTTTAGAAGCATGAAGGAAAGAATGGTTACTTATTAAACTTGAAATAGTACTCTTTGCATGAATAAGGTTGTTTTTCTTGTGAGTGCTATAGAGATTGAAAATCTTGTTGAAGAGAAAAAGACAATCCAAGATTGGCAAATATTTACCTTGGTAAGTCAAGTAAGTGGTTCCAATGGCTTGACTAATATATATAGGTATTTTATTCCATGTCTAGATTATACCACACATGATGATTTGATGTTTAGAATAACCTTGAGGCTACATAGTGTGTTCGTTTGGAGTAAAGAAGTTATATTTTTGAACTACACTTGGAAAAAGTTGAGGAAACTTGGAAACAAATTATTGTTTTTGACTTGTTATGCAAAAATTGATATCAAAGCATGTGAAGAATATTTTTCTCATAATGAGTTTTCTTTTAATAAATTTAATTATTCTATCAGAAAATTTTCATATTGGAAATTCCATATGGGTTTACTTCAAATCCTTTTGATTTAACTAATTTACCTTTGTTTGAGTGTGTGGATTTAGGATTTATATGAACAAAAATACATTGAAGTTGTTTGGCATTTGATAATACAAAAGGAGTTAACATTGGGATCAAGAAGAAGTATTATGTGAAGTATCCTAACAAGTGGCGAGACAAAAAGTTTAGTTTTGATCCAAGAGGTCATAATTCATGGCACTTGAAAAGGAAGAGGTCTAAAGGATCAAGAAATGCAAAGGGACTTCAATTTGAAGATGGACGAACTCAAATACTCAAGCACATTAATGATAGATCCAACAAGTCAGATCTACAAGGTAAGTATAATGTTAGTTTTACATTCAATGTTGATGATTTATCTTTATTTTATGTAGGTCATGATTTGAAGACAAATCCTTGTCAAGAGGAGGGGAATGATGTGATCCAAAATACGAGCTCGAAGGGTGCAATCAAAGTCTCTCTTGATATGAAGATGAGAAGCTCGAACAAAACAAAGAAGAGGACATGGATATGCATACAAGTTATGAGCAAGCTGAATGACTCAATATTATCCATGATATTTCAAAATGGGAAAAATAATGGAGGTCATATATTTCAGCTGAATGTCAAGAGGAAAGAGGAAGAATATTTTCAAGAAAGGAAGTTGAGAGCAGGTACAAGGGCAAGAGCAACACAAGCCAATAATGATTATTTAAGTTAACTTCTAGAATATATCACTTTCCTCCTTTTAACAAATAGAATATATTACATTCCCCTTTGTTTAGTTCTGAATATATTGGTAATATTTTGTAATTTCTCTGGGGTAACACCTAGATTTGCATTCTAATTAGTTTCCTATCCCATGAGAACCATTTAGGAAGGTTATTTTTTTTATGTAATATTGCACTTTGGCCTATTTAAAGGTTGGTGCTTGCCTTTGGATGAATTTTGGACCAGATTATTCATTAACAAAGTGTGAGATTTTATTCTCTTTATTTCTTTCAAGAACTATTCGAACTTATCGGAGTATTCCATAGTGTTCATCCCTGAATTATCAATCAACTCCTTCATAATTGATTGTCGCATCTTCACTATACCAAGGTTCTTACCTCTTTATAGGTAACGGGTCAAGGTTCCACCATCTGAGCTTGACAAGGACACGTTCCCTGGAGACTTTAGTCGTATACAGGTTTCGTTATGTGTAGGTGAGGTTCTTATTATACTTGATATTGAATCTCATCACGTTATTGGTGAGGTTCGCATCACATTAACTCCAAAACAAGTTCTTAATGATCAAATGAAGTTGAAAAGAGCAAGTGAAAAGAAAACAAGGATAAATTCTGAAATTGAGAGAAAAGAAAGTATGAGAGAAGAAAAAGAAAGTGAAAAGAACAAGAAAAAGAGTGAATGAGCAAATTATTCATTAATAACGTGTGAGATTTTTATTCTCTTTAGTTCTTTGAAGAACTGTTCGAACTTATCGGAATATTTTGTGACGTCCATTCCTGACTTATTAATCAACCCTTCCATAGTCGATTGTGGCATCTCTACTATACCAAGGTTTACCTCTTTATATGTAATGAGTCAAGGTTCTACCTTTCAAGCTTGACAAGAACATGTTTCCTAGAGACCTTAGTTGAATACAGGTTTTGTCACCAATTGATAAGGTTCATATCATACTTGGTATTGGGTTTCATTACGGTGTTGGCAAGGTTCACATCACAAACAACTTTTCTTTTCTTAAAACATCTAGAACAAGTTTTACATGTTCTAGATGATCATTCAAGTTTTTGCTATAGATGAGAATATCATCAAAGTAGACAACCACAAGTCCAATGTTAGCACGCAAAACATGGTTCATAAGTCTCACAAAACTGCTAGGTGCATTAGTTAATCCAAAAGGCATAACTAACCATTCATATAATCCATATTTTGTTTTGAATGCAGTTTTCCACTCTTAAGATCAATCTTAGTAAAAACATAAGAACCATGCAATTCATCGTGCATATAATCTAATCTAGGGATGGGATGTCGATACTTTATCGTAATATTGTTGATGGCATGACAATTGACACGCTTCTTCTTAGGTACTAGCGGCACCAGAACTGCACAAGGAGTCATGCTTTCTCGTACATGCCGCTTTTCTAATAGCTCACGTACTTGCCTTTGAAGTTCCTTTGTTTCCTCGGGATTACTCTAGTAGGCTGGTTGGTTTGGGATTGATGCACCGGGTATGAAGTCAATTTGATGCTCAATTCCTCGAATTGGAGGTAAACCTGAAGGCAACTCCTCGGGAAAAACATCATTGAACTCCTACAAAAGGGAAATAACATTGCTCGACAAAGAACCAACAAGATCATTAGTATTTAAAATAATCTCCTTATACATAAGTACTATAAGGGGTTGATCAGAAAATAATACTTTCTTGATCTCACTTTTCTTTGCAATGAAACTCAATTTTTCCTCTCTTGCTCTCCTTATGGCCAAAATTCTCTCTTCTTCTCTTTCACTCTCTTTCTTGTTCTTTTCACTCTCTTTTTCTTCTCTCATACTTTCCTTTCTCTCAATTTCAGACTTTATCCTTGTTTTCCTTTCACTTGCTCTTTTCAACTTCATTTGATCATTAGGAACTTGTTTTGGAGTTAATGGCATAAGAGCTATGGGCTGCTTATTCATTACAAATTAGTATCAATTAGTAAAACCATCAAGTGTAGCCCTCCAATCGTATTGCCATGGCCTTCCCAATAGTATATGACATGCATGCATGGGAACTGCATCACAAAGCACCTCATCCACATATTTTCCAATAGAAAAAGCAACTAGAACTTGCTTTGTTACCTTGATGTCGCCTCTATCATTCAACCATTGGAGTCGATAAGGTCGTGGATGTTTCAAGGTGGTTAATGCCAATTTCTCCACCAATTCAGTGCAAGACACGTTGGTGCAACTCCTTTCATCAATTATGACATTGCACACTTTGTTGTTCACAAAGCATCAAGTATGGAACAAGTTTTCCTGTTGGTTATTTTCTTCCTCCTTAATCTGCAAGTTGAGAGCTCGTCTTGCCACCAATATCTCTCCTTCAACAACATATTTCCCATCATAAGCATCTTCTAAGGGTGGCATGTCGAGATCGTCTTCTTCATCTTCCGACTCTAGCTCTCCTTGGGCATTTAT
The DNA here is from genome assembly GCA_037672795.1 of Lagerstroemia speciosa. NCBI lineage: Eukaryota > Viridiplantae > Streptophyta > Magnoliopsida > Myrtales > Lythraceae > Lagerstroemia > Lagerstroemia speciosa. The sequence continues at coordinate 17,022,398 of CM075288.1, read as the reverse complement.
CACCATCACCCTCTTGTTTGGACATTAGCTAGCCATTTGTCCCCTGCCTTGTCATTTAAAACACTTAATATCATGATTCCGAGTAGTAGAAATATCGGTTGTACCTTGGGAATCGCGGCTGGAGTTTCCTGACTTAGGCTCAGCTTTATCCTTAAGAGTTGAAGATGCTTGTGGCCTTTCTTCCTTCTTTGAGTAGCTCAGCTTCCAAAGATTAGACCCCGAGTTGTGATGTGAAACTCAAGGGGTGGCCCGATTCTCACGACGCAGGTTGAAAAGGGAAAAAGGAGTTGGTTCGAAACCAAGCGGGTGCAAATAGCCAACCAACGGAAGGGAACGTGACCTGCTACTTAGACCACTCGCCTAACCAGGAACACAAAACCAATTCACACAACGACTCACCTGGGTCGAGGCACGAATTGGGGGCTTTGGGAAACTTGGATCACCAAACTAAAATATTAGTTCGATAAAAGCAAGATTTCACAAGAGCAAAAGAGAAATTTACCTCACAAAGATGAATACACCTTCAATTCGATATTCAATTTCAAAACTAATATGTCCATACATGAGCAGAGAAGACCATATGTATGGCCAAAATAATATTCTTTCTATAATTTAAATATGAAAACTTAAATATATAGATAACTAAGCTAATCTGCCCATATATTCTTCCTTTATTTGTGGATGCTTCATTATGGACGAATTTTCTATCTTTAGGCAGAATATTCCTTTCTCCCTTATTGAGTGTGATGGGCTTGGGCTGCATCGTGGGCTGACACCTCCGATGTTCGAGCCTCAACAAATAAGATTAAAGTCTCTTGTCGCTTGCTAGCTTGAACTTTAGCTTCTTGCGCTATCAACCCATTTGTTAGAGCTCCAATAGCATCTTTCCATTTCTTTAGTCTGCCTCTTGTCATTGGGCCTCCTCCATCCAAGATCAAGTCCCTCTCGATATGGGCAGGGTCATGTTTGGCAACCTTGTCTGCATCAAGTTGGGACCTGATCGTGTGCCTCCTCCTCCCTTGAGTTGTTGTTCCACTTTGATCGCCATGTGCACCATCTCTTCCAACTCTAGAAAATGATGCATTTCCACCCTATCATGAATCTCTTGGTTCAAGCCAAACAAAAATCTAGCCATAGTGGCTTCTCGATCTTCCTTCACATTGGCTCGTATCATTGTAATCTCCATCACCTTAAAATAACCTTCAACACTTCGACTCCCTTGTCTAAGAGATTGCAACTTTTTATGCAACTCTCGGTAGTAGTAGCTTGGAATGAATCGCTTTCTCATCACAACTTTCATGTCCGCCCATGTTTCAATCGGACGTTCTCTATTCCATTTCTTGCTCTAAACAAGTTGGTCCCACCATGTAATAGCATAATCAGAAAATTCAATCACAGCAAGTTTTACCTTCTTTACTTCGGAATAGTTATGGCAATCAAATATTAACTCCATCTTCTTCTCCCATTCAAGATATGCTTCTGGATCAGATTTGCCTTGGAAAGATGGAATCTTCATTTTGATGCCACCCAAATTATTATCTTCTCGATTCCTAACTTCTTCATTCCAATGCCCAAACCTGTCCCGTCGCATGTACGATTCTTCTAACTCTGCATCATCTTCTTTATCTCCCATGGGACACATCGCCCATGCTGCCTATTATTGTCACTTTCTCGTGGCTCACTCGATATTCTGTTTTCCACCTAATCCAACCTATCTTGAATCGGCTCCAATTCGAGTCGCATCATTCGCCTCATCTCCCCTGACAATGTTTCCATTTGAAGATTTGGGATGGTATGTTGCTGAACCTCTTCAGAGGTATCTCTTTCTCGATGTTGAGTCATGTATAGAATCTACAACCAAGTTAGTATGAATATAGAAAAAAGGACACCACCTCGCTCCTTCACGTGTTTCACTCAAAAGATGATTCACTCAATTCACTCGTATTTGATACAACTCCAGATCAGCTCTAAACCAATGAAGATGAACTCCAGAGCGAGAGGGACTTGCCGAATCATGAGGAGCATGAGGGAGATTTGCACGTGCCAGCTGGACCAGTCACAAGATCAAAGATCAAGCAAGTTCAACACGCTATACGAGGCTTGACAATTCGTATTCTAGGGAGGCAAGCTATGGAGCTACCATTGGAGCAAGGCTGAATGTTCAATATCATACAAGTCAATCCCAAAAGTGGACCAATCACCTACTGAACTATGAAAAAATATGATGGAGCATATTCCTAACCCAATATCATATTGGAATGCAAGTATTAAGGTGGGAAAACATGTCATTCATGTTGAATTGGTGAGTTATTTAATGCCCTTGCATTTTGGACGAATTCTTAAGATGAAGGACAACTGTGCTCCATGGTGGCTGAAGGCTTGTGCATGAAGACCAACATTAAGTGCTTCTTGTTTCCCATGCTTGGGTAGTTGTAATTTTCAATTTCTGAGTTCTATATAATGTCTTTAGTGGTTAGAATCAAAATTTAGCTAAGTTTATATCTCTAAGAGAGTTCTTCTCCTTTTGTTCTTTAGCAACGCTATAAGGATTGCAAGTGCATATCTTGTGATTATACACTTTTGTATAATATTGGTTCTTGGTTTAGTATAACCATTGGGTCAATATTTTCCACTCGTTTATAATATTGGTTCTTGATTATCTATAATCAACGGGTCAATATTCCGCATCCTGAAACCTCCTTTGGGCGATCCTGGAATTTTGACTTCCATCTTCTTGTCGTCAGGTCTCGCAGCTTTGTTCGTCGAGGTTCGCATCATTTTGGTATCAGAGCTTGGCTCCCAATCAAGTTTTGTCTATCTTTCACTGTGATTGCATTCATCTAATATCCAAATCAGCCTTCACTCACCTTTCAGTCATCGTCATCAAGTTTTATTTTTTGTTGAGAAAAAGGAAAAGAAAATAAAATAAAATAACAAAAAAAAGAATAAAACGAAGAACAGAAAGGAAAAGGAAGAAAAAAGATTGTTTGATTGTTTTGACTGCATCTAGTGTCATTTACCCCTTATCATATTGTGCTGCCTTGATTACATTTCTGTTTCCAGTGCTCTTTTGTTAGTTGCTTTATCCATTTCCATTGTGTTGCCTTGAATTCTGTCTGCTTCACCATATCATCTTTTCATTGTTCGTTTTCTTTGTGATTACCTTAAAATCTTTGCTTCAGTATCCACCTCTCCTTGGTCTAAAAATCTTGAATCAGTGTTATATGTTTGTGGGCTGAACAAGTGACTGCCTTGTTTTGACTTGCTTAGTTTCTCAAGAATTTCTTGTAGAAGAACAAAACAAGCATAGAAGTAATTTAATTTTCTGAGTGAAACACGAGTGATTGTGTGATATCCAATAGAGTGTAAACACGTAAGGGAGTAAGTGAGGATTTTTCCTTGTTCCTGATATTTCATTGTAGCTCACCATGTCTCAAAGGAATGCTGGCGGGACCAATTCAAATGATAAAGGGGCTGATCGGAGCATGACCATGTGGGCTATGCAGCAGCAATTTGAATGCATGAATGTGGTGTTCAATGAGATTCGAGATTGGTTGGATAGGCATGAAGATTGGTTTGAACAACTTCAGCAAGAACCATTGCGTAGGCATCGACGGCCCAACCAGCAGCCACACTTAGCTCCAAATGTTCCAGATGACGTCTATACTGATGGGGCGAGCAATGATGAGGATGACGTGGCCTCAAATGCTACTCGGAGAAAAGCTAGGGCTGTCAGGCCGGAAAGGCCAAGGCTTGTTCAAAGGCAACACTGAGAAAGGGAAATGGTACATCGTAACATGGGAACCATCAAGCTGTCCACTCCCTCATTTCAAGGTAAAAGTGACCCGGATGGGAAAGGAAGGTTGAGCTAGTATTTGATTGTTACAACTACTCGGAGGAGAAGAAGTTGAAGCTTGTTGTGGTGGCCTTGACTGACTATGCCATCATATGGTGGGATCAGCTAACCTTGAGTAGGCGCCGGAACCGCGAGCCCCTCATTGACAATTGGGAGGTCATGAAGGCTGTCATGAGAAGAAGGTTTGTCTCATCTCACTATTATCGAGACTTACATTTGAAATTGCAAGGTCTCATGCAAGGCTCAATGAGTGTGGAGGAGTACCACAAGGAGATGGAGATAGCCTTGATTCAGGCTAACATTGAGGAGGACCGGGAGGCGACCATGGCTTGGTTCATTTGTGGTCTTAACCATGAGATTGCCAACATCGTTGAGTTGCATCACTATGTGGAGCTTGAAGATGTGGTACACATGGCAATGAAAGTTGAGAGACAAGTCAAGAAAGGAGTGCTATCATCTTCCAAGCATGACGCTTCGAGTTCATCATCTTGGAAACAGAAGTGGGGATCATCAACAAAGCCAAATGAGAAGGCTATTTCAAAATCAAAGGGAGAGACGAATGTAGCCAAGATCCAACCTAACAACAAGGATAAGGGTAACTCATCTTCCTAGACTCAAAGAAATCGTGATATCAAATGCTTTCGTTATTTGGGATCAGGTCATATTGCTTCACAATGCCCAAACAAGCAGGCAATGATCATGTTGGACAATGGGGAGATCGAAACTGAAGAGGAAGATGAAGGAAATGAGCCCATTCCATCGGATGAAGATGCTAGTGATGTTGAGCTTGCTGTTGATGGCCAAGCTCTAGTTGTACTGAGGGCTCTCCATGTTCAAGCCAAAGAAGAAGATGATGGGATGCAAAGGGAGAACACCTTCGACACCCGTTGCTACGTGAAAGATCGGGTATGTGGTTTGATTATTGATGGGGGCAGCTATGTTAATGTGGCAAGCAAATTAATGGTAGACAAACTTGGCTTGCCTACTCTAAAGCATCCACGGCTGTATAGACTCCAATGGCTCAATGACTATGGTGAGATGAAGGTAACCAAGAAAGTTCTTGTCTCATTTACAATTGGAAGCTGCACAAATGAGGTTTTGTGTGATGTTCCCATGCAAGCAAGCCATCTGCTTCTTGGAAGGCCATGGCAATTTGACAGACAAACCATACATGATGGACACAAGAACCGTTATAGCTTCAACAAGGATGGTAGGAATATTACATTTGCACCATTGACACCTCGTCAAGTGTTTGAGGAGCAGCTCCAAATCAAGAAATCTATTGCATCAAAAGGAAAAAGTGTGGCTGAGATACAAAAGGAAAATGAGAGTGAAAATGAGAAAAAAGATGGTGGGTTGAGAATGAAAAAAGAGAGTGAAAAAAAGAAAAGAAAAGAGAGAGTTCATCCATGAAAAAGAAAGAAGAAAAATGAATTTTTATGCAAAAGAAAGAGAGATCAAAAGTGCTTTTTTTTTTTGGTCTAGAGATCAAAAGTGCTTTTAATTTTGATAGACCAGTGATCTTATTCTTGTACAAGGAGGTCTATCTCTCTTTTGCTGACCGTAACACTTCTTTGCCTAGGGTTGTGATGTCTCTTTTACATGATTTCAAGTATGTTTTCCCTAAGGAGATACCACCCGAGTTACCACCAAAAAGAGGGATTGAACATCAGATTAATCTCATTCCCAGAGCTTCCATCCCAAACCCACTAGCCTATTGAAGTAGTCCAAAAGAAACCAAGGAGCTTCAAAGACAAGTTGATGAACTATTGACCAAAGGGCATGTTCGTGAAAGCATGAGTTCCTGTGTTGTACCCTTGTTGCTGGTTCCAAAGAAGGACGGGACTTGGAGAATGTGTGTGGATTGTCGAGCTGTGAACAAGATAACGGTAAGATATTGTCATCCTATTCCTTGATTAGATGAAATGTTGGATGAATTGCATGGTTCCACTATATTTTCTAAAATTGATTTGAAGAGTGGATACCACCATATTCGAACTAAGGAAGGGGATGAATGGAAAACGGCTTTGAAGACAAAACATGGTTATGAGTTGTTAGTGATGCCATTTGGATTAACTAACGCTCCTAGCACATTTATGCGTCTCATGAATCAAGTACTGCGTGCATTCATTGGAAAATTTGTTGTTGTTTATTTTGATGATATCCTGATCTATAGCAAGAGTTTGCATGACCATATTGATCATTTGAGTTGTGTGCTAGAAGCTCTGAGGCGTGAAAATTTGTATGCCAACCTTAAGAAATGTAGCTTTTGTGTAGATAGGGTTGTTTTTCTTGGGTTTGTTGTTAGTTCTGGGGAGTGGAAGTTGATGAGGAGAAGGTGAAAGCCATCAAGGAGTGGCCTACTCCGAGCACCATCACGAAGTAAGGAGTTTCCATGGCTTTGTCGGGTTTTATAGGAGGTTTGTGCCTAACCTCAGCACCATCGTTGCTTCTTTGACGAAAATCATCAAGAAGAATGTTGGCTTTAAGTGGGGAAGAGAACAGGAGAATGGCCTTTAACACGTTAAAAGAAAAGCTAAGCTCTGCTCCTTTGCTTCTTCTACCAAATTTTTATAAAGCATTTGAAATCGAATGTGATGCTTCCGATATTGGGATAGGTGCTGTTCTCATGCAAGAAAAAAGGCCAATTGCCTACTTCAGCGAGAAGCTCAATGGTGCAGCATTGAACTACTCAACCTATGACAAGGAGCTCTATGCATTAGAACGAGCTTTGGAGACGTGGCAGCATTATTTGTGGCCCAAGGAGTTCATCATTCACACAGACCATGGGTCATTAAAGCATCTGAAGGGCCAAGGTAAGTTGAATCATAGACATGCATGTTGGATTGAATTCATTGAAATGTTTCCTTATGTGATTCATTGCAAGTAAGGAAAAGAGAATGTGGTAGCAGATGCCTTGTCATGAAGGTACACCCTTATCTTGACCTTAGAATCTAAATTTCTTGGATTTGAGCATCTGAAGGAATTGTATGTGCATGATGCTGATTTTGCTAATATCCATAGAGCATGTGAAAAGGGTGCATTTGAAAGGTTCTATATGCATGAAGGTTACTTGTTTCGAGAAAATAGACTTTGTATTCCTTGAAATTCTATGCGCGAACTGCTTGCTCGGGAATCACATGGGGGTGGATTAATGGGGCATTTTGGGACTGCGAAAACATTGGACATCTTGAAAGAACACTTCTTTTGGCCTCATATGAGAAGATATGTTGAAAGGATTTGCACTAGGTGCATTTCATGTAAGAAAGCCAAGTCTAAGGTAAGCCACATGGACTTTATATGCCTTTGCCTGTGCCTAGCAATCCTTGGACTGATGTGTCAATGGATTTTGTGTTAGGTTTGCCTAGGACTAGGAACGGTTGAGATACTATTCTTGTGGTTGTTGACCGATTTTCGAAAATGGCACACTTTATCCCTTGCCATAAAACTGATGATGCTACACATGGCAAATTTGTTCTTTAGGGAAGTGGTTCGATTGCATGGGGTCCCTAGGACAATTGCTAGTGATCGGGATGCGAAATTCCTCAGCCATTTTTTATGAGTCTTGTGGGGAAAACTTGGGACAAAATTGTTATTCTCGACCACCTATCACCCACAAACTGATGGGAAAACTGACGTGGTTAATCTAATCTTAGGAAATTTGTTGCGTGCTACCATTGGGAAGAATTTTAAAACTTGGGAAGATTGCATACCTTTCATTGAATTTGCATACAATAGGGTTACGCATTCTTCAACTAAGTATTCACCTTTTGAGATTGTCTATGGTTTTAATCCATTAACTCCATTGGATTTAATTCCTTTGCCTATGAATGAGATTGCTAGCCTTGAAGGTCAAGCGAAGGCTAATTTGGTGAGAAGGATCCATGACAAGGCAAGGCAGCACATTTTGAGGAGAAATGAGCAGATTGCAACCCGTGCCAACAAAGGAAGAAAGCTGGTTATCTTTCAACCTAGAAATTGGGTTTGGGTTCATTTTTGAAAGGAGAGATTTCCGAAACAAAGACAATTCAAGCTAAACCCACGTGGTGATGGACCATTTCAAGTGTTGGAGAAAATCAATGACAATGCATACAAGTTGGATCTCCCAAGTGAGTAACAAGTGAGTTCAACCTTTAATGTTTTTTATCTTTCCCCTTTTGATGTTGATTCAGATTCGAGGATGAATCCTTTTGAGGAAGGGGGAATGATACAACTCCAGATCAGCTCCAAACCAATGAAGATGAACTCCAAAGCGAGAGGGACTTTCCGAATCATGAGGAGCATGAGGGAGATTTGCACATGCCAGCTGGACCGGTCATAAGATCGAAGATCAAGCAAGTTCAACATGCTATACGAGGCTTGACAATTTGTATTCTAGAGAGGCAAGCTATGGAGCTGCCATTGGAGTAAGGCCGAATGTTCAATATGATACAAGTCCATCCCAAAAGTGGACCAATCGCCTACTGAACTATGGACAAATATGATGGAGCATATTCCTAACCCAATATCATATTGGAATGCAAGTATTAAGGTGGGAAAACATGTCATTCATGTTGAATTGGTGTGTTATTTAATGCCACCTACATTTTGGATGAATTCTTAAGATGAAGGACAACTGTGCTCCATGGAGGCTGAAGGCTTGTGCATGAAGACCAACATTAAGTGCTTCTTGTTTCCCATGCTTCGGTAGTTGTAATTTTCAGTTTCTGAGTTCTATATAATGTCTTTAGTGGTTAGAATCAAAATTTAGCTAAGTTTATATCTTTGAGAGAGTTCTTCTCCCTTTTGTTCTTCAGCAACTTTGTAAGCATTATAGGTGCATATCTTGTCATTCTACACTTTCGTATAATATTGGTTCTTGGTTTAGTATATAACCATTGGGTCAATATTCTCCACTCGTTTATAATATTGGTTCTTGATTCTCTATAATCAATGGGTCAATATTCCGCATCCTGAAACCTCCTTTTGGCGATCCCGGAATTCTGACTTCCATGTCGGGTCTCGCGGCTTTGTTCGTTGAGGTTCGCATCAGTATTTCTCTCAAATATTTGGCTTTTACCCTCTAATATGCTACCAATATGGACTTTTTCCACTCTCAGTGCCTTCTTTAGGTCTTAATCAAACTCAAGAAACTAACCAAGAAACTTGCAGCAGTTCAAGTATGAATCTAACCAAAACAAATCACAAAAATCCCTAGGGTGAAGAGTCAAGGAAATAGATGAGTAGGAATCCTAAACACAAGAATGATGGGAAAGGAATGATTTTGAGCAAGAAAAATAACTGGGTGGATTTATGATTGATGAGTTGATGCTAAGACAGTATGATACCTTTCTTCGCTTTCCTTGATTTCTTTTCTTTCTGCTTCTTGGTTTCTTTCTTTCTTTCTTTCTTTCTTTCTTTCTTTTTCCTTTTTTTTTGCTGTTGATACTTTCTTTTTAATTTTTTTTGCACGAATTTTATCTCTTTTTTTGTTTTTGCTTTTTTTTTCCAAGCAAACTCAAGAATGAACTAAGAAAAAGGAAGGATAGATTTCAATAAGAACGAAGAAGAAAATAATGAAAAAGGATAGATGAAACTTGTCTTAGAACTAAAGCTATAATACCAACTTATATGAACCTTACCAACACGTGGCAAAACCCGACAACAATTATGGATGAGAACCCCAAGATCTACAAAGAATAAGTTTCGAAGGCAAGCTTTGACCAGCTACCTAGAGAGATAGGAACCAAAACTATGATTTGGAAAAGACGCCACACCCCGAGGATCGAAGTGATAAGTTCGGTTGTAGAACGCCATAAGAAACCTTGATAAGTTCTATGATTCTTCTCAAGAACCAAGAAGAGCGAATTCCTGACGAAATTATATATTGAATAACAAAGAAGTCTGAAAATTCATCCATCCTCAGCCCCGGCCTATAAATAGGCCAAGATTATAATATATGTGAAATATTATATTGCCAAATTGCCTCCCATGTAATAGGCAACAAAAATATTCCAACTACTCTTTAGGAAACAATGGAAAATTACCCTAATATTCTGACTTAATAACTAAAGAAAGGAAATATATTACTTAGAAAAGGTGATATTCGTCTTTGACCAGAATTATTCATCTTTAACTGGAATCTTTGAAAACTTCAATCATGTTGATAGATGTTGCTGGCACATACGGACCCAGTCCATTAAGATCTTCTCTAAACTTCTTGGTCCATGCCCTCGTAATTGGTCGATGTGGAACTCTAACCGGATTGCTTACACCATGCTCTTGATTTGCATCAATTCGGTCTTGATCTTCTTGATTCTTTATCTTTATGTGGAAATTGAAATCATTTTCCTTTTGATTGTTCTTCAATCCAATCCATCTTCTTGTGGATTGGCTTGAATTCATCTTTCACCATCATCCCTACTTTATGTATGAATGCTTGCAGTTGTACTTCATCGGATGAGCTTTCCTCTTGATAGTTTGACATGTTCAGAATCTACAAAAGATATTGGGACCTCAAAAATACTCTCTCACGTGTTTCACTCAAGAATAGATTTACTCAATTTTGCTTGTGTTTGCACTAGCTTTTACCCTCTAATAATCTCACCACTCTTGTCTTTTTTCCTACTCGTGTATCCTCTCTCAGTTCTTTTTGAACTAAACAAACTATAATCAGAATGTCTCGTAACAATGTACCACAACTTCACCAAGATTTGAAAGTAGAACGTAGGGTCGGTTTCCAAAGTACCCAAAATCAAGAGTAATAAGGTAATTATAACCAGAGAATAATAGATCAATGGAAAAGAAATAACTTTGAACGAGAAATTTTGAAAACACCATCGATTGTCAAATAATTCTTGGATTTGTTCAATGTCTCACTTTTTCAACTTTTTTGGCCTTTTTTTTGTTGTTGACACTCTTTTTTTGCTTTTTTTCTTTTTTTATTTATATAACTTTTTTCTCTTGTTTTTGCTTCTTTTTTTTTCTTCTACTTCTTTTCTCTTCCGCTACTTTTTTTTCGAACTTTTTCTGAAGAAGTTAATAAAAAAGAAAGAAGACAAAGAAAGACAACGAAGATGAAAGAAAACAAATATAAACTAAAAGGATAGATTGAACCTAACATAGAACGTTGGCTCTGATATCAAATGATGCGAACCTCGCCAACATCGTAATGAAATCCAATGCCAAGTATGATATGAACATCATCAATTGGTGATGAAACCCGTATTCGACTAAGCTCTCTAGGAAACGTGTCATTGTCAAGCTCGAAAGGTGGAATCTTAACCCATTACCTATAAAGAGGTAAGAACTTTGGTTTGGTGAAGACGACACAATCAACTATGGAAGGGTTGATTGTATGTTAGGGATGAACACCATGGAATTCTCCAATAAGTTCGAATAGTTATTCAAAGAATCAAAGAGAATAAAATCTCACACTTTATTAACGAATAATCTGCTCTCCTAACATTCAACTAAAATACTTCTCGAAACTCTTGCACTCTTGATATTCAGCTAAAAATGTTTGTTGAGAGCAATATTTGTGCTCCATTTTGGCTGCATTTGTATTGAGCTTGATATTGTGGATCTATGATCCTTATTTGTCAACAGCTTCACGTCCACCAATCTTCTTGTTCGAGCTCTTGTCTTCGAATAAAAAGGAACATCATTTGGCATTCTTCAAACCTGTATCTGGGATCACATCATTGCATCCTTCCCAAACTGTAGCTTTGTCAACAGCTAGGTAATGGGTCAAAGCTCGCCTTCGGAATTTGTTCTTTGTAGATCTTGGGGATCCCATCCATATATTGTTGTCGAATTTTGCCACGTGTTGGTAAGGTTCGTATCAGAAATTTCCTGCGATGGCAGATTTGCCCTTATCACGAACCACGAATGATCCATCATAAGTTTCACCGGAAATGACTCCATAGCGATGATGAAGGCTCAATGATTGCCCTCAAGTCATCCAAAACATAAATTGAGAACGAAATTTCCCGCGATGACGAATTTGCTCTTGTTATGAACCATAGACGAATCGTCATAACTTTGGCCGGAAATGACTCCATAGCGATCACCAAGGCTCAATGATAGCCCTCAAGTCATCTGAAACGTAAATTGAGAGTGAAATTTACCGCGATGGCGGATTTGCCCTTGTCAAGAACTGCGGACGATCCATCATAACTTTGGATGGAAATGCCTCCATAGCAATCATCAATGCTCAATGATCGCCCTCAAGTCTTCCGAAATGTCAATTGAGAGCGAAATTTCCCGCGATGATGGATTTGCCCTTGTCATCCGTCGAAACTTTGGCCTGAAATGACTCCATAGCTCAATGATCACCCTCAAGTCGTCCGAAGCATAAATTTAGAGCGAAACTTCCCGCAATGGTGGATTTGATGTGATCCAAGATATGAGCTCGAAGGGTGTAGTCAAAGTCTCTCATGATCTGATGATGAGAATCTCGAGCAAGATGAAGAAAAGGACATGGATACGTATACAAGTGATGAGTAAGCTGAATGACTAATATTGTCCCTGATATTTCAAAACAAATAATAGCAATGGGACAAATAATAGCAAGCACATATTTCAGCTGAATATCAAGGGTGAGAAAGCTTCCAGTAATATATTTCAGCTGAATGTTAAAGGGAAAAGTATTTTGAAGAAATATATATCAACCAGATACAAAGACGAAGAATATTTTCAAGAAAGGAAGTTGAGAGTAGCTACAATGGCAAAGTCAATGATGATCTATTTAAGTTAGCTTCTACAATATATCACTTTCCTCTTTTGAAAAGTAGAATTTATTACCTTCCCATTTCTTTAGTTCTGAAGACATGGGCAATATTTCCTCTTTTCTTATAGAGTAACTATTAGATTTATCTTATTATTGAGTAAATTAACAATTTAGTCCTCGAGAGATGGACTTTTCGTCACTTAGGTCCCTTAGCGATTTTTTACTTTAGTTGACTCCCTCACATATGCATTTTATATCAGTTGAGTCCTTAAGTGGATTTTTTTACCTCAATTATACCCTTTTAGTGTATCAATTGGGTCCCTCATGACTTCAATTGGGTCCCTTATGACTTCAATTGGGTCCTTCATGGCTTCAGTTAGGTCTCTCATGGTATCAATTAGGTCCGTCGTGACTTCAATTAGGTCCCTCGTGACTTCAATTAGGTCCCTCCGTTAAACTAAATACTAACGGCGTGATTATACTGTCAATTAGGTCCCTCTCTCTATTTATTTTTCTTCAATCTAGTCCTCCCATAAATTGATTATTATATTATCAATTAGATCCCATCTTAATTTATTTTTTTCAATTAGGTCCCTCATAAATTTTTAATTTTTTAGATAAAATTTTTTTGAATAACATGACATATCAGAATAATATTTTTAAATAAAAATCTTAAAATTTTCAAATTAGAAAAAAGTTTCAAAAAATTTAGAAAAATTCATCAAATGATAATAAAATATAGGAAAACTAAAAAATAAAAATATTTAAAATATATAAAAGAATGAAGAGCTTGAAAAACTTTTTAAATTTGTGAAAAATATAAAAATTTGGAAATTTTTTATATTTTCTAAAAATAAAGAAATATAGAAAATAAGGAAATTTTAAAAATAATAGAAAAATATAAAAATTTCAATAATATAAATAAAAAATTTAAATTATATGTTCAAAATACATAAAAAAAATTTCTATTTTTTAAATTAAGAAAGCTTAAAAATATAAAAAAAAATTTATTAAATTATGAAGGGTATAAAAGCTTAAAAAACCAAAAAACTTTCATAAAATTAAAAAATTAAAAATTTTCCAAAATCATGAAAATTTGAAATTACTCATAAAATTAGAAATTTATTTGAAATTTGTAAAAATTTAAAAAATAGAGAATATTCTAAAGATTGTACATTATATATAGGGGTGTGAAACCGAACCAGTTTGGGGAGAACCGAACTAGTTAGAACCTGTTCTGTTTTGGTGGAATTTTTTAGAGGAAAAGCGGTTTGGTTAATTTCTAAGTCTAATTGACGCGGTTAACCGGTTCGAACCTAACCGAATTGGTTTTAATTTAAAAACTAATTCAATTTGGTTCGATCCGAATTGAATTGTTCCAAAACCAAATCAATTCATAAAATTAGAAATTTATTCGAACTGGTTAACCGAATTAGTTTAAAACAATACAGTTTTTTCAACATAAACTTGTTCGGTTCTTTGCCTAATGTGCCAAACCAAACATATTTTTTTGGTTATGTTCAGTTCAAAACTTGTTCGGTCGCGAACCGATTTTCAGTACACCTCCTGAAGATATATATTGCAAACGGGATGGACTAATATTTTACTGTCATAGGTGACATAAAGAGATACTTATAGGAAAGATAAAAAATTCTAAAATTCTCTAAAAATTTTAATAAGGCGGAAGTGATGGACAAGTATTTTATATTTAATTTTTAAAATTTTATAGAATATTTGAAAATTATATAAACATTTTTAGAATTTTCTCAAGGTTTTTCAAAATTTTTAGAATTTTCTAAATATATTTAAAAAAATTTAGGAAATTATCTAAAAAATTTTAGAATTTTTGAAAGTTATTTAAAAAATTAGAATTTTTATAATTATTTAAAAATTTTATAGAATTTTAAAAATTTTTAAAAATTGTATAAGGACCCAAATAATGCAAAATTCATCTTTGAGGGACGAAATTGCAAGTATTTCCGTCAAAATTGACATAAAAGTTAATGGAAAATCTCTTAAGGACGAAATTGATATCATGAGGGACGAAATTGATAACATGAGGGACGAAATTGATACCATGCGGGACCAAATTAATGCCATGAGGGACTCAATTGATACCATGAGGGACCAAATTGATACCATGAGGGACTCAACTGATAAAAACTGCATATATGAGGGAGTCAACTGAAGCAAAAAATCTCTAAGGGACCCAAGTGACGAAAAGTCCATATCTCGAGGACTAAATTGTTAATTTGCTCTCTTATTATTAGTTGCCTATCACATGAGGACCACTTAGGAAGGTTATTTTCATGTAAATATTGTACTTTGACCTATTTAAAGACTAGTGCATTGTCTTAGACGAATTTTAGAGCAAATTATTCATTAATAAATTATGAGAATTTATTCTTTTTAGTTCTTTGAAGAACTATTTGAACTTATCAGAGTATTCCGTGGCATTCATCCCCGACTTATCAATCAATTCTTCCATAGTTGATTGTGGCGTCTTCACTATACCATGGTTCTTATCTCTTTATAGGTAATGGGTCAAGGTTCCACCATCTTAGCTTGACAAGGACACATTTCCTGGAGGCCTTAGTCATATAAGGGCACATGTTGGTGATGTTCTTATCATACTTAATACTAGGTTTCATCATGTTGTTAACAAGGTTCGCATCAAGATTTGCCCTTGCCATGAACCACAGAGGATCCATCATAACTCTGGTCGAAAATGACTCCATAGCGATGACCAAGGCTCAATGGTTGCCCTCAAGTCATCTGAAATGTAAATTGAGCGCTAAATTTTCCGCGATTATGGATTTGCCCTTGTACCGAACCACGGACGTTCTGCCCTAACTTTGGCCGGAAATGATTCAATAGCAATCACCAAGGCTCAATGATCACCCTCAACTAGTCCGAAACATAAATTGAGAGCACAATTTTCCACGATGGCGGATTTGCCCTTGTCGCGAACCACAACCGATCCATCGTAACTTTGGCCGTAAATGACTGCATAACTATCACCAAGGCTCAATGACCGCCCTCAAGTCGTCAGAAACGTAAATTGACTATGAAATTTCCCGCGATGGCATATTTGCCCTTGTTGATGCAAACCTCGCCAACATCATGATGAAACCCAATACCAAGCATGATATGAACCTCACCAACTATTGACAAAACCCATACTCAACTAAGGTCTCCAGGAAATGTGTCATTCTCAAGCTCTAAAGATGGAACCTTAACCCATTACCCATCAAGAGATAAGAACCTCGGTATACTGAAGACGCCACAATCAACTATGAAAGGGTTGATTGATAAATCAAGGTTGAACACCACGGAATACTCCAATAAATTCGAATAGTTCTTCAAAAGAACTAAAGAAAATAAAATCTCACACTTTATTAATGAATAATCTGCTCTAAAATTTGTCTAAGATGAAGCACCAGCCTTTAAATAGGCTAAAGTGTAATATTTGCATGAAAATAGCCTTCGTAAATAATCCTAATGGGATAAGAAACTAATTATAAAGCAAATTTAAGGGTTACCCTATGAGAAAATACAAAATATTACCTATATATTCAAAATTGATCAAAAGGAAAGGTAATATATCTTACTTGTCAAAAGAGGAAAGTGATATATTCTTATAGATAACTTCAATATATCAGCATTAACTTGTACTTCTCTTGCCTCTTTAGTTCTCTCAACTTTCTTTCTTAAAAATATTCTCTCTCTTTACATTTGGCTGAGATATATTTCTTTAAGATACTTGCTCTCCTGACACTCAGCTGAAATATTTCTTGAAACTCTTGCACTCTTAATATTCAACTGAAAAATATTCGTTGAGAATAATATTTGTGCTCCATTTTGGGTTGCATTTGTAATGAGTTTGATGTTGTGAATCCATGATCCTCACTTGTCAATAGCTTCACGCCCACCAATCTTCTCGTTCGAGCTCTTGGCTCCGAATAAAAAGAAACATCATTTAGCATTCCTCAAACCCGTACCTGGGATCACATCATTCCCCTCCTCTTGGAAAAATTTTGTCCTCAAATCTTGACCAACATGAAGTAAAGATAAATTACCAACTTGGAACGTATCATTGTTTTTATTCTCACCTCGTTGTTCAGATTTGTAAGCATAACTAGTAATCCGTTGAAGAACTTGAAATGGCCCATCTCCACGAGGAAGTCGCTTTGAACGCCTTTGAATGTGAAACCATTTTTTCCTCATGTGCATTGAATTGCACCTCCTGAATCAAAAACAAAATTCTTGCTGCCACTATTGTGGTGCATCGCTTTCACATGAGTTTACTTAACAAGTTCAACTTTCATAATTCCACCTAAATAAGCACATCCACCTGAAGGTAAAGATGTTAAATCCATAAGAATCGATAAATTAAATCCATATACTTGCTTTGAATGAGAAAACTTGGTGGTAGAAGGAATAACATTAGAATGTGCAACCTCAACATTGGGAAAACTAATGCCCATGCTTTAAAATCAATTTTTGCATCACAACTCAAAAATAATAATTTGTTTCAAAGTTCTCTCAAATTTTCCCAAGTGTAGTTCAAAAGTGCAACTTCTTTAATCAAATTGAACACACTATGCAGCCTCAAAATTATTCTTAAGATTAAATCATCATGTGTGGCATCATCCATTACATGACATGAAATATGGTACCAAAATAAATTTGATAAGCAATGAAAACCACTTACTTGACTTACCAAAGTAGATGATTGCGTATCTCGAATTGCTTTTCCCCTTCAGAATGATTATTAGTCTTTATCACTACAATGAAACCACCAAAAACAACTTTATCTATGCAAAGAGTGCGTGATTCATGTTTAAAAAATAACCATTCCTTCCTTAAGGCCTCTAAAATAAGTCTTGGGTATTTAGCATGACTATTTAGACTCTTACTATAGTGAATATCATTAAAGTAGATGAAAGCATGCAAATTATGGCTCATAAGCCTCATGAAAGCATTTGGCCTATTAATCAATCCAAAAGACATAAACAACATCTTATATAAATCACATGGTGTTTTGCATTCAATGTTTTACATATGATTTTCTCTCACCCTAATATGATGGAATTGTTTCACAAGACCAGTTTTTGAAATCACATATCCACCAGGCAATCCATCTAACATTTCATTTGCATAAAGAATAAGATTGGGGCACAATACCTTGATGTTATTGATAAATCTAAAACTAGTAAATCCTCTCCATGTTTGATCCTCATGCCCTAGTAACATCAAGACAATAAAGGGACTCATGTACTCACTAGCTTGTAAGTTTACCACTAGCTCCTCGGGCTGTAGTTGAATCTCCTTCATCTCCTTATGATTACTTGTAATGGCTAGTTGGTTTGGACTTGATCATTGATGCACTACCTTGACTTCCTACAAATAAGAAATAATATTGCTCAGGAAGAATCCGACAAGATTGTCAGTAAATAACATTGGTTCCTTAGTCATAAGGGGCTGCTGTAAAATTAAAGATTTTGCAATCTCATAGTATTTGCCCTCTCTTGTACTCACTAATGACGTATCACTATCATAGTCTCTCTTCTCACTATCTTTTCTCTCATGCTCTTTTTCATCATATTGAAGATTTATCTCCTTTTCATTACTCTCGTTTTCTTGACCCTCGTCGATATTATTTTCAGCACACTCTTTCTCTTTATGACCCTCTTTTGCTCAATCTCTCTTTTTTCATCGCTCTCTTTTTTATCACTCTTTTTATTCTTATGAGTTTGTGTAACACTCACAGCTCGTTTGTCATCCTTGAAGAGCTCGGAACTAGACGATGGCACTTTGTGTTCTTTATGGGCTGACCTCCATGAGCTTGTAGCAGCCATGCCTGAAGGCCATTTATCCATGTTTCTTTGTTTCAACCATCATTCAACTTTCATGTCATTGAGCAACATATCCTAAAGTCTCCATAACAATGCATCGCCACTTCATCCGAAATCTCGTGATTTAATCCAAGTATGAACCTATCCTCTACATTTGCTCGGACGATCCTCTATAAATTTGGCTGGAAATGACCGCATAGCAATCACCAAGACTCAATGATTGCCCTCAAGTCCGATGTCATCCAAGATACGAACTCGAAGGATGCAATCAAAGTCTATCATGATTTGATGATGAAAGCTCGAACAAGACAAAGAAGAGGACATGGATATGCATACAAGTGATGAGCAAGCTAAATAACTCAATATTATCAATGATATTTCCAAATGGGACAATTAATAGAGGTCACATATTTCAGCTGAATATCAAGAGTGAAAGTGCTTCAAAAAATATATTTCAACTGATGTCAAGAGGGAAAGTATTTTGAAGAAATATATATCAGCTAGATGTAAAGAGATAATATTTTCAAGAAAGGAAGTTGAGAGAACTAAATAGGCAAGAGAAACACAAGTTAATGCTGATAAATTGAAGTTATCTACAGGAATATATCACTTTCCTCTTTTAACGAGTAGAATATATTACGTTCCCATTTGTTTAGTTCTAAAGATATAGGTAATATTTTGTAATTTCTCTAGGGTAACACTTATATTTGCTTTCTAATTAGTTTCCTATCCCATGAAAACCATTTAGGAAGGTTATCTTTAATATAATATAGCACTTTGGCCTCTTTAAAGGCCGGTGCTTGCTTGTAGACGAAATTTGGGAAGTAGATTATTCATTAATAGAGGGTAAGATTTTATTATCTTTGGTTCTTTGAAGAACTATTCGAATTTATCGGAGTATTCCATGGCATTCATCCCCGACTTATCAATCAACCATTCCATAGTTGATTGTGGCGTCTCTTCACTATACCAAGGTTCTTATCTCTTTATAAATAATGGATCGAGGTTCCACCATCTGAGCTTGACAAGGACACGTTCCCTGGAGACCTTAGTTGAATACGAGTTTCATCACATGTTGGTGAAGTTCTTATCATACTTGATATTGGGTCTCATCATAGTGTTGGTGAGGTTCGCATCATTTGGTATCAGAGCCAATGTTCTAAGTTAGGTTCCATCTATCCTTTTAGTTTATCTTTGTTTTCTTTCATCTTTTTTGTTTTTCTTGGTCTTCTTTCTTTTCTATTATCTTCTTTAGAAAATGTAAAAGAAAAAAGGTAGTGGGAGAGAAAAAAGCAAGTAGCAGAAAAGAAAAGAAGTAAAAAAAGAAAAAAAAGTTGCAAAATAAAAAAAAGAATTAAAAAAAGGAAGAAAAAAGTATCAGCAAAAGGAAAGGCAAAAAATATTAATAAAAAAAATAAGATATTGAGCAAGTTCGAGAATTATTTGTCCATTCATAGAGCTATCAACATCTTCATACTCAAAGTTGGTTCTTTTCAAGTAATCTATTATTCTCTTATTCTCTTATTTGTAATCCCTTATTTCTCTTGATCTTTGTTACTTTGGAACCCGACCCTATTCTCTTCTTTCAAATCTTGGTGAATTCGTGGTGGATTGTTGTGGAAAAATCTGATTATCATTTTTTTAGTTCAAAAAGAACCGAAAGAGGATATATTAGTGGAAAAAGGCAAGAGTGGTGAGATTATTAGAGGGTAAAAGCCATTTGAGTGCAAACACGAGTGGAATTGAGTGAACTTATTCTAGTATGAAACACGTGAGGGAGTGATTGT
Source organism: Lagerstroemia speciosa (assembly GCA_037672795.1). Taxonomy (NCBI): domain Eukaryota; kingdom Viridiplantae; phylum Streptophyta; class Magnoliopsida; order Myrtales; family Lythraceae; genus Lagerstroemia; species Lagerstroemia speciosa. Next base: position 17,002,187 of record CM075288.1, on the reverse strand, counting down.
GAGGTCATAATATCTTTTGCAGATTCTCATCATGTCACACTATCGAGAGGAAAGCTCATCCAAAGATGTACAACTACAAATATTTGTACGCAAAGTCGGGAGGATGATGGAAGAGGAACTCCAACAAATCCACAAGAAGATGGACAAGTTGGAGGAACAAGCAAGCAAAGGCAAATTACGATTTGGTTATGAGGATAAAGAACAGAGAAGACCGAGGTGGAATGACAATTTGGGTGACACAAAAGTCAACTTTCCAACTTTCCAAGGTAAAAATGATCCCGAAGATTATCTTTTGTGGGAGGAAAGAATGGAGATGGTCTTTAATCAACAAAATTACTTCGAAAGGAAAAAGGTACAACTTTCTTATTTTCAATTCTCCGACTATGTTGTTATTTGGTGGGATTAGCTTATTACAAGTGGGAGACAGAATGGAGAGCGACCTGTTGAGGTATGGAAGGAGATGAAGTCAATAATGAGGTGATTATTCCTTCCAAGTTCCTATCGCCAGAATTGCACAACAAATTACAACATCTCACTCAAGGATCAAATAGCGTTATCAAATATTACAAAGAGATGAAGGTTGCAATGAGCTGAGCGAATGTAGAGAAAGACATAGGAGCCACCGTGGACAGGTTCATACTTGGATTAAATCATGAGATTGTGGATGAAGTGGCGATGCATTGTTATGGAGACTTCAAGATATGTTGCTCTATGCCATGAAAGTTGAATGGCGGTTGAAGCAAAGAAATATGGATGAATGGTCTTCAGGCATGGCTGCTGCAAGCTCATGGAGGTCAGCCCATAAAGAACACAAAGTGCCATCGTCTAGTTCCGAGCTCTCCAAGGATGGCAAACGAACTGTGAGTATTATAAAAACTTACGAGAATCAAAAGAGTGATAAAAAAGAGAGTGATGAAACAAGAGAGATTGAGCAAAAGAAAGAGGGTAATAAAGAGAAAGAGTGTGCTGAAAAGAATATTGATGAGGGTCAAGAAAAAGAGAGCAATGAAAAAGCGACAGATCTTCAATTTGATGAAAAAGAGCGTGAGGGAAAAGAAATTGAGTAGAGAGAAAAGAAATTGAGGAGAGAGAAAATAAGAGTGATGCTTCATTGATGAGTGCAAGAGAGGAAAAAGATCATGAGATTGAGAGTTCTTTAATTTTATATCAGCCCCTTATGATTAAGGAGCCAGTTTTATTTACTAACAATCTTGTCGGATTCTTGCCTAATAATATTATTTCTTATTTGCAAGAATTCAAGGGAGTGCGTTAACGATCAAGTCCAAACCAACTAGCCACCACAAGTAATCATAAGGAGATGAAGGAGATTTAACTACAACCCAATGAGCAAGTGGTAAATCTACAAGCTAGTGAGCACATGAGTCCCTTTATTGTTTTGATGGTACTAGAGCATGAGGATCAAACATGGAAAAGATTTGCTAATTCTAGATTCATCAATAACATTGAGGTAATGTGCCCTAATCCTATTCATTCTTTAGATGACATGTTAAATGAACTGCATAATGCACACATGATTTCAAAGATTGATCATGAAGGTGAATTCCATCATACTAGAGTGACACAAAATTATGAGTTAACCATTGAATGCAAAACACCATGTGATTTATATAAGATTTTGTTTACGTCTTTTTGATTGATTAATAGACCCAGAGCTTTCATGAGACTTATGAGCCATAAATTATATGCATTTATCTACTTTGATGGCATTGTAGCAAGAGTCTAGTTGATCATGTTGCACATCTGATACTTGCTTCAGATGCTTGGTGGAAAGAATCATTATTTGGTAAACATGAAATTTGTAATATTTGCATGGATAAGGTTGTGTTTCATATTGTGAGTGCTATAAAAATTGAGAATTTTATTGAAGAGAAAAAGGCAATCCAAGATTGGCAATCATCTACTTTGATAAGTAAAGTAAGTGGTTTTCATTGCTTATCAAATTCACACCGATACTATATTCCCAGTCATATAATGGACGATACCACACATGATGATTTCTTCTTTAAAGAGATTGTGAGAATCTATGTTCTATATATTTTACACAAAGTTGCAAACTTCTTGGACTACTCTTGGAAAAAGTTGAGGAAACCTGAAAACAAATTATTGTTTTTAACTTGTTATGCAAAAATTAATATCATAGCATGTGAAGAATGTTTTTCTCATACTGAGTTTTATTTTAATAAATTTGATTATTCTATCAGAAAATTTTTATATTTAGAAATTCCATATGGGTTTATTTCAAATCTTTTTGATTTAACTGATTTAACTAAATTACCTTTGTTTGAGTGTGTGCATTTATATGAACAAAAATATATTGATGTTGTTGAGCATATTGATAATGCAAAAGGACTTAACATTGAGATCAAGAAGAAGCATTATGGGAAGTATCCTAACAAGTGGTAAGACAAAAAGTTTACTTTTGATCTAGGAGATCATAATTCATGGCACTTGAAAAGGAAGAGGTCTAAAAGATCACGAACTGCAAAGGGACTTCAATTTGAAGATGGACGAACTCAAATGCTCAAGCACATTAATGATAGATCCAACAAGTCAGATCTTCACTGATCAAGAAACTTCAGGGAACCGCTTCTCTCACTAACTTTCTAGTGAGAGAAAATTCTCTCTAAGTTAGAGTCTCTTTGGTACCGGCCCCAAGAAGCAAGCCTTATTTTAAAGGAAGGCATGGTAAAGTAACTGCCAAATACTGCAGTAACAGAACCCATACTCTCAAGTTCAGTGTGAAGAAGATGGATGAGGAAGAGCTAGAGGTCCCGCTAGAAGAGATGTTCAAAGATCAAGTGGGAATGAAAATGTCGTGGAGCTCCCAGTGAACGACAACACCAACATGAGGAAGAATATGCTAGCATTATTAGCCAAACCCCACGGATTCAAAACTCCCTCCATCAAGATGGTGGCATAGCACCTTCAAAAAGCATGGAAATTCACAAAAGGGGTCACTATTATGCCAAACAAGTACATAAAGAATACTCCAGTTTGTTTCTTTTGCGACCCAGCCGATATGCAGAAAGTGGAAGAGGCAGGAGCCTGGACTGTAAGGGGTTCGCATATAATGTTAGCAAGGTGGATGGTGGACACGGCACTGGAGGATGTCATCCTAGATTCAGTAAATTTTTGGGTTCAGATCAGAGGCATACCCATTGAACTATTATCCGACCAAAGCATCAGAAAGGTGGCCTCCAGAATAGGAGAAGTGGTTGCAATTGACTGGAAGGATAATGCCTTGCCAGAATGGTTTACTACCCCAAGAGTATTGGTAAAGGTCAAAGTATTCTCACCTCTCAATTATGGATTTTACATTAGAAAGAAAATTGGAGGAATAAGAGAGTAAGCTTCAAGTACAAAAAACTCTCTACTTTTTGTTATCACTGTGGGGTGCTTGGGCATGACCAAGGAGGGTGCCCTTTTGATAGGCCTGCCAAGCAAGATGAATATGGCCCTTGGTTACGATTTGATGAAGGGGCAGACATTCCAACTCCTGAGAAGAAAGTCCCTAGTAGAGAAGACAAGGATCAAAACAGTGCAAAGAATACACACACACCAGCGCTGATTATTGGAGATGAGGGGGAGAGTAGCACAGAAGGTACCAAGGAATCGAACTTCATGACTCCCAAGGACAAAAAATTTAAAATTTTTTGCAGCATACCTGAAGGTTTAAAAACCCTAATCCATGAAAGGGTAAGAGAAGTATTGCAGGAGGAGAATTACAGAAATAGAAGTACAGAGACATTAAATGAGGCGGGAGAAGTAGTGTTGTTAGCCAGGCCGGTTCCAGTCCGGGTTGAGCTGGTTCATGAAACGGCTGGGATGGGCCCGACCCGGACCGGGAAGCAAACTATCTGGTCAAGTCCAGGTTGACGGATCGGGCCTGAGTGACCCAGCCCGGAACTATCACACAGACCGGCCAGTCACGGTTCGGGCCGGGCTGAATTGGCTAAATTTTTTAAAATTTTTCTGAATTTTTTGGGTATTTTTTATGGTTTTATGATTTTAAAATAAAATAAAAGATTTTATTATTAGGATTCGAATCCAAGTCTTCTATTTGAAAGTCAAAAATTAACCAATTAGACTAATCATAGTTTGCTTATATTTTTACATTCAATATTATATAACTAATTTTATTAAGGTATGTTAAATTTTTAGCATTTTCAGATAAACTTGAATTATTTATTTTTAAATAAAATTAAAAATAAATATTTCAATTTAAAAAAATCACCCATTGATAAATATGTTGAGTATTTATAACATTTAGATATAATATAAATTAAATAATATTTTTTTAAAAGAAGGGAGACGTTGGGGGCATGGGGCCCATTTGCCCAATTGCCTTCTATTTGGGTGTGGGGGATGTGGGGCCCACTGGCATTTGACCGCTGGCTTTTGCATTGCAAGCTCTCTCTTTTTTTTTTTTAACAGTTCAAGGTCACAATGTCGGTTTGGTCCGAGCCGGTCACGGTTCCGGTCTGGTTATGGGTCTAACGGGCCAGTCCGGTTTCATTTCAACGGGCCGATTTTGTCGACCCAACCCGTAGGGGGCGGGCTGGTTACGGTTCGTGACCAATCCGGTTTGGTTCAAAGATCACACGGGCCGATTCCGGTCTTGTTCCGGGCTGAACCGGCCATTTAACAACACTAGGGAGAAGGAACTGATGCCATTGACTGCAGGAAAAAAGTAGTTGTTGGTGAAGTCAGAAAAGTAATCAGACTAAAAAGTAAAGTAAGAAATGTTAAGCCCAATCAGCCCATTGACTAGGAACTAGGCCATGCCGAGGCCCACCAAGAAAAGGGTATGGACCAAGAAGCTGAAAACCTATGGCCTATAGTAGTGGAATCGAAAAAAAGGAAAATAGAGATGGCTCTCAAAAATATGTGGGAAGGAAGCTCAGCATACGAATTTTATCTGAATCACCTAAAGAAAAAAGAAGCTTTGAAGATGGAACTGGATACTGATCATGCCACAGCACAAAGCTACCAGAGAAAGAACAATTATATTGTGGAAGAACTTGACCAAGAGCAGATGGCCAAGGAGGCGGGCCTTATCATGCCCCCAAAATTTCCACGAGTATGATATCATGGAATTGTCAGGGTATACGAGGGAACTCGACAATTTGACAATTGAAATCCCTCTAGAATAAGCACAAACCTGGTTTGATTTTTCTTGCAGAAACGAAAGTTAATGAGGAACAGTGCAAACGAGTAGCTCAAAAGCTTAACATGCAGGGAATATGCTGTGTCGAGTCAAACAATATGGCAGGAGGGCTGTGCTTATTTTGGCATGAAGAACTTGAGGTAAACATTCTATTCAAGAATACTTTTATGATTCATGTGAGCATAAACCATGAGATACTTCCCTTTAAATGGCTGTTAACCTGTGTCTATGGTCCTCCATACTCAAATATGAAGCTCTCCTTTTGGGAGGACCTAAATAGAATAGCACACAACATATTAGGACCCTGAGCATTAATCGGGGATTTTAATGAAATAACAAATTCTTCAAAAAAAAGGGGAGGAAGGCATTTTGCTAGCACTTCACGTAACTATTTGGAAAGTTTTATTTCGAACTCTGGATGCATAGATTTAGGTTACCTGGGCAACCCTTTCACCCAGCGAAATAAGAGAATAGGATTGGCACATATCAGACAAAGACTAGATAGGGCTTTGGGAAATGATGAATGGAGACCGCTCTTTCCAAAAGCTGGTGTCATACACCTCCCAGCATCAAAATCTGATCATAGCCCAATCCAACTTAGACTATGGATGGAAAATGAACAAAGACCTAGACCCTTTAAATCCGAAGCCATCTGGACAACATAAAGGAGAGCCAAGAAATAATACAAAATGCCTGGGCTAGAAAAATGAAAGGCTCAAAACAATTCTCCTTTTCTGGAAAGATAAAGAAAACAAAAATAGAGCTCAAGAGATGGAACAAAACCACATTTGGCTGTTGCAACCAGCAAATTGAATAGCTTCAGAGGGACCTGGATGAACTTCAACAAAGAGAACCAATAACTAAAAATAGACAACTAGAAACAGAGCTACAAGCTGACTTGGAAGAACAACTAGCAAGAAAGGACCTTTTACGGAGACAAAATCTAGGGAATTATGGGTGCAAGAAGGCGATATAAATACACAATTTTTCCATCTCTCCACAGTGATCAGAAGGAGAGGTAATCATATTACAGCTACAAAAAGAGCAGATCAAGAATGGGAATATGGAAGAGAGGAGATAGGAGATTATTTTGTCAGTAACTTCAAGGAACTGTACACATCATCCTGCCTAGAATTTCTAGCAGATTTGGAGAACCTATTCCAAGAAGTTATTGGGGAGGAAGATAACATCAATATTACCAAGATCCCAACCGAAGAAGAGGTGCTCAGGACTGTGAAACCAATGCATTCCCTCAAAGCCCCAGGCCCTGATGGTATGTCTCCTATCTTCTATAAACAGTACTGGAACATAATCAGAGAAGATTTTGTTGAGGCTATACAAAGTTTTTTCAGAGGGGGCCACATACTTGAACAATGGAACAACACTTTCATCACAATAATTCCCAAAGCAAAAGGAGCTTGTACTTTTACTGACTTTAGGCCGATTAGTCTAGGAAATGTGTGTTATAAAGTGATATCACAAATCCTAGCAAATAGACTAAAATCGTTTCTGGATAAAATCATAGCACCAAACCAAACTGTATTTGTGGAAGGGAGATGGATAAATGAAAATGGTATTATGGCCCAGGAAGTTTTTCAATTTATGAAAAGATCAAGAGCAAGAAAAGGCTGGGCAGCTATTAAGATTGACTTATCAAAAGCCTTTGATAAAGTAGAATGGAGTTTTCTGCTAGTGATCCTGAAAAATCTGGGTTTCCATACCAAATTTATTCACTAGATTCAGCAATGCATTATGACTACCACTATGTCAGTGCTAGTAAATGGATCCCCTCATGGATACTTTAGCCCAACCAGAGGTTTAAGATAAGGTGACCCATTATCCCCCTATCATTTTAGATTAGTCATGGAAACACTGTCAAGGATGTGATATAGAGCATGGTGCTAGGGAAAAGAAATCATAGCAGTAAAAATCAGTAGAGGAGGACCAACAATTTCCCATCTATTCTTTGCTGATGATCTACTAATAATGGGTGGTGCTAGGGAAAAGCAAATTTCAAAATGTAGATCCATTTTGACTAAATTCTGTCAATGGTCAGGTCAACAGATAAATTTTAGTAAATCTGGGATCCATTTCTCAAAAAATGCATCAGCCAATACCAGAAGGAATATTAAGCAGGTTATGGGGATGAGAAAGTTAAAAATAGACACTAAGTATCTTGGAAACCCTGTTTTTTTAAAAAGGAAAAGGGCTGAATCTTTCCAATATATCATTGAAAAGCTGAAATCAAAACTAGCTTCCCGGAAAGCTAAATCTTTGTCTTGGGTAGCAAGAGTAGCACTCCTAAGAATCTACTTGAATAGTGTCCCTCACTATGCCATGTCGCTTTTCAAATTACCAAAGCAGCTATAAGAAAATAGATCAATTGAGCTGCAAATTCTGGTAGGGGAAGGAGGACACCACTACCCATTACTTAGCCCCAAAAAGCTAGGATTACCTCTGCCAACCAAAACAAAATGGGGGATTGGGGTTCAAAAAGGCAGAAGACTGGAACAAAGCCCTCCTCTCAAAAACAGCTTGGGCATTATCAAGGGACCCATCCACTCTAGCCATGAAAGCAATGAAGACCAGGTATGGGAATTTCTTAGATTCATCTCGCAAAGAAATAGGAAAACAATCAGCAATTTGGAAAGGAATTCAGGAGTGTAGGAACATGCTACAAAGAGGAAGCATCATAAGGATTGGAAATGGAAGATCAACAAAAGTGTGGCTCGACAATTGGATCCCAGGTAACCCTAACCCTACTCTTTCAGCTAGTCAGTCAACAGACATAGATCCAGAACTCAAGGTATGTGATCTCATCCTCTCTAAACGAAACGATGGAATAATGACATGCTAGAGCAGCTATTTACAGAGCCAACCATTAAAGCTATTCAAGGGATACAGTTAAAGCCACATGACATAGAGGATAAGCTTGTTTGGACAGAAAAGGTTGATGAGGAGCACACGGTTAAATCATTTTATCTACTTGACAAAAAACACAGATTTTCAAACGCAAATGTTGATTTTTGGAAAAAATTATGGAGCTTGAAAATTCATGAAAGGTTTAAAATCCATTTGTGGAGAATGGTGAGTGAGTGTCTCCCCTGGTTTGCAAATAAGGACACAACATGTCCTATCTGCAAAATAGGCTCTAACTAGTTTAAGCACCTCTTCAGTGAGTGTTTATTCTATACAGTCAGTTGGAGAGAATCACTATGGAAATTGTGGAATATCCACACCCAGCAGACTCTCTGATTAGTTTGGTCAACTTCATTATAGATCCTCTCAAGCTATTTTTTACCAACATGATTAATCCTGAAGAGTTTACTCGTTTCGGTACAATCTTACTGTACTATTTGTGGGAGTTGAGAAACAAATGCATGCATGACTCGGTGTCTCCCTTAATAACTGAGTTCATTTCCAGATTGTACAGATTATACAGAGAGCACAACAATTTCCACTTCAAGCAGGACTTAGCAAAAGACAAAGCAGACATGAGATACGAAGGCCTTACCTAGTAGGTGAATCCAGAAACAATCCACGTATTCTCAAATGCTTCATGGACAAAGGAAGATGCTGCTCTTGTTAGAATTGCTATGGAACACCAAAGGAAGGTAATCTGTGCCTGGACTCGAAGAACGTACACAAGCAGCCCCCTGCATGCAGAAGCATAAGCAATGCTCTGCTCAATCAAAATGGCGGCATCAAGAAATTGGAGGAAATTCAAGCTCTGCACAAATTCAATGGTGTTGACAAAACTAACCAATGGCTTGGATAGACCTAGCACATCGATTCGAAGCACAGTGAAGGAAATTAAAGTATACCTGCAAGCTTTTGAAACCTGGGAATGTGTAGGGATTTAAAGGCAAGAGAACTCGGTAGCAGATTCACTATCTAGGCTAAGGGATGGAAGGAAATTCCCAAAACTTCCAAACTCTGCCCTGATTGTGTACAAAGGTGAAGGAGAGGGCTCTTTTGTTCTTACAGCCCTGCCCCGAACACAACAGAACTAAGCCTACGATAAAAGGGCTTTTGAACCTCAAGCCCTTTATCAAGCCCCTTAGGCCCATATGTAACTTAAAGTCCTTAATATATGAAATCCCTTTATTTAGCGCAAAAAAACAAGTAAGATCTACAAGGTAAGCATAATGTTAGTTCTACATTCAATGTTGGTGATTTATCTTTATTTTATGTAGGTCATGATTTGAGCACAAATCCTTTTTAAGAGGAGGGGAATGATGTGATCCAAGATACGAGCTCGGAGGGTGCAATCAAAGTCTCTCATGATCCGATGATGAGAAGCTCGAAAAACACGAAGAAGAGGACATAGATATGCATACAAGTGATGAGCAAGCTGAATAACTCAATATTATCCATGATATTTCCAAATGGGGCAAATAATAGAGGTCACCTATTTCAGTTGAATACCAAGAGCGAAAGTACTTCAAGAAATATATTTTAGCTAACGTCAAGACGGAAAGTATTTTGAAGAAATATATCTCAGCTAGATGTAAAGAGAGAATATTTTCAAGAAACGAAGTTGAGAGAACTAAAGAGGCAAGAGAAGTACAAGTTAATGCTGATATGTTGAAGTTATCTATAAGAATATATCACTTTTCTCTTTTAACAAGTAGAATATATTACCTTCCCCTTTGTTTAGTTCTGAAGATATTGGTAATATTTTGTAATTTCTCTGGAGTAACACTTAGATTTGCTTTCTAGTTAGTTTCCTATCTCATGAGAACTATTTAGCATGGTTATTTTTTTTATGTAATATTGCACTTTGGCCTATCTAAAGGCCGGTGCTTTCTTTTAGACGAATTTTGGGAAGCAGATTATTCACTAATAAACTGTGAGATTTTATTCTCTTTGGTTCTTTGAAGAACTATTCAAACTTATCGGAGTATTCCGTGGCGTTTATCCCCGACTTATCAATTAACCCTTCTATAGTTAATTGTGGCGTCTTCACTATATCAAGGTTCTTACCTCTTTATAGGTAATGGGTCAAGGTTCCACCATCTGAGCTTGACAAGGACACGTTCCCTGGAGACCTTAGTTGAATACGGGTTTCGTCACATGTTGGTGAGATTCTTATCATACTTGATATTGGGTCTCATCATGGTATTGGTGAGGTTCGCATCAAAGTCCTCCGAAATGTAAATTTAGAGCGAAATTCCCGCTAGGGCGGATTTGCCCTTGCCACGAAGCACAAAGGATCCTTCATAACTCTGGTCGAAAATGACTCCATAGCAATGACGACCAAGGCTCAATGATAGCCCTCAAGTTGTTCGAAACGTAAATTGAGAGCGAAATTTTTCGCAATGACAGATTTGACCTTGTCATGAACTACGGATGATCTGTTGTAACTTTGGCCGGAAATGACTTCGTAGCGATCACCAAGGTTCAATGATTGTCCCCAAGTCATCCGAAACATAAATTGAGAGCGAAATTTTCCGCGATGGCAGATTTGCCCTTGTCACAAACCAGGGACAATCTATCGTAACTTTGGGTAGAAATGACTCCATCACGATCACCAAGGCTTAATAATCGCCCTCAAGTCGTTCGAAATATAAATTCAGAGTGAAATTTTGCGCGATGGCAGAGTTGCCCTTGTCACAAACCACAGACGGTCCGTCGTAGCTTTGACCGGAAATGACTCCACAAAGATCATCAAGGCACAATGATCACCCTCAAGTCAGCTAAAATGTGAATTGAGAGTAAAATTTTCCGCGATGGCGGATTTACTCTTGTCCCGAACCACGGACGATCCGTCCTAACTTTGGCTGGAAATGACTCCATAGCAATCGCCAAGGCTCAATGAACGGCCTCAACCTGTTCGAAACGTAAATTGAGAGCGTAGCAATTTCCCGCGTGGTGGATTTGCTCTTGTCGCGAACCACGAGCGATCCGTCATAACTTTGACCGTAACTGACTCCATAGTGACTACCAAGGCTCAACGACTGCCCTCAAGTCGTCCAAAACGTAAATTGGCATTGACACGAACCATAGATGATCCGTCGTGACTTTTATCAGAAACGACTCCATAGCAATCACCAAGGCTCAATGATAACCCTCAAGTCATTCGAAACATAATTTTAGAGTGAAATTTCCCGCAATGATGGATTTGTCCTTGTCAAGAACCATGGATGATCCGTTGTAACTTTGTCCATAAATAACTCCATAACGATCATCAGGGCTCAATGATCGCCCTCAAGTTGTCCAAAACATCAATTGAGAGTAAAATTTTCCATGATGATGGATTTGCCCCTGTCACGAACCACAAACGATTGATCATAGCTTTGGCCAGAAATGACTCTATAGCGATCAACAAGGCTCAAAACATCAAGCCTTCTGAACCATAATTTGAGAACGAAATTTCCCGCGATCATGGATTTTCCCTCGTCATGAACCACGGGCGATCCGTCATAACTTTGGCCAGAAATGACTCCATAGTGATCACCAAGGCTCAATGACTGCCCTCAAGTCGTCTGAAATGTAAATTGACGACGAAATTTCCCGCGATGGCGGATTTGCCGTTGTCCCAAACCATGGACAATCCATCATAACTTTGGCCGAAAATGACTCCATAGTGATAATCAAAGCTCAATGGTTGCTATCAAGTCATTCGAAACGTATATTGAGAGCAAAATTTCCCGCGATGCCACATTTGCCCTTATCTCAAACCATTGATGATCCGTCGTAACATTGGCCGGAAATGACTCCATAGCGATCATCAAAGCTCAATAGTTGGCATCAACTCATTCGAAATGTATATTGAGAGAGAAATTTTTCGTGATGATGCATTTGCCCTTGTCTCGAACCACGGACGATTCGTTGTAGCATTGGCCGGAAAAGACTACATAGGGATCACCAAGGCTCAATGATCGCCCCACAAGTCGTACGAAACGTGAATTGAGAATGAAATTTCTTGCGATGGCGGGTTTGGCCTTGTTACCAACCACGGATGATCCATCATAACTTTGGCTGGAAATGACTCCATAGCGATGACCAAGGCTCAATGATCGCCCTTAAGTCGTCCAAAATGTAAATTGAGAGCGAAATTTTCCGCGATTGCGTATTTGCCTTTGTCACGAACCACAGATGATCTGTCATAATTTTGATAGGAAATGACTCCATAGCGATCACCAAGACTCAATGATTGCCCCAAGTCATCGGAAACGTCAATTGAGAGAGAAATTTCCCGCAATGGTGGATTTGCCATTGTCAACAGCCCTGGACAATCTATCGTAACATTGTCTAGAAATTACTCCATAGCAATCACCAAGGCTCAATGATCGCCATCCGGTTGTCCGGAACATAAATTGAGAGTGAACTTTCCTGCGATGGCGGATTTGCCCTTGTCAACAACCCCAGACAATCCATCGTAACTCTGGCCGGAAATGACTCCATAGTGATCACAAAGGCTCAATGAACATCACCTAGTCGTCTGAAATGTTTACTGAATCAGGGATGATTCGTTGTAACTTTATCCAGGAATGACTCAATGGCCATCACCATGGCTCAATGATCGCCCTCATGTCATCCGAATTGTGAATTGAGATCGAAATTTCTCTCCATGGTGGATTTGCCCTTATCAACCGCCCCGAACGATTTGTCGTAACTTTGACCTGAAATGACTTCATAACAATCACCAAGGCTCAGTATCACCCACAAGTCATCCGAAATGTAAATTGAAAGCGAAATTTACCGCTATGACCGACTTGCCCTCGTTAAGAACGACAGACAATTCATCATAACTTTGGTAAAAAAAATGACTCCATAGCGATCGCCAAGCCTCAATGATCGCCATCAAGTCGTTTGAAAGGTAAATTGAGAGCCAATTTTTTTGCAATGACAGATTTTCCATTGTCACGAATAACAGATGATACGTCATAACTTTGGCTGAAAATGACTTCATAGCAATCACCAAGGCTTAATGATCGCCCTCAAGTCGTCTGAAGCGTAAATTGAGAGCGAAATTTCCTGCGATGGCTAATTTGCACTCTCCCAAACCACGAATAATCCGTCATAACTTTGCCCAGAAATGACTCCATAGCGATCATCAAGGCTCGATGATCGCCCTCAAGTAGTTTGAAACGTAAATTGAGAGCTCTATTTCCTGCGATGATGGATTTACCATTATCACGACCCACGGGCAATCAGTCGTAACTTTGGCCATAAATGTCTCCACAGTGATTATCAACGCTCAATGACTGCCCTCAAGTCATCCAAAACGTAAATTGACGATGAAATTTCCCGCAATGGCAGATTTGCTCCTGTCCCGAACCATGGATGATCGTTGCGATGAAATTTGATAAGCAAGCAAAGCTAGCACGCAAGTATACATATCGCTCAAGTAGTATAATGAATGAGTAAGAGGTCATTCCCACGAGGATCTAGTTCAATCAAAACTAAGCAATCAAGCCAAGCTAGGCAATTTGAAATTGGATAGGAATTCAATGAAAATAAGAAAAGTAAATTGAAAGCAAATAGAAGAAATTTAATCAAGTTGAATGGTCCTAAAGCTCACAACTTCCCTCGATCCTACTTCTAAACCCAAACCTAATCTCTATATGTAATCAATTACGGTATTACTATCCTAGGGTTTTGTGCCTCCTTACTTACCTCTCGGTTTAACAAAAAAGTGTTTCTAGGATGATACCAATCACTCTATCTTTAGGTAATTAATATTAAGAAACCCATTGAGTTCGAACCCTAGTTTGGATACCTAGGGTGATCGGCTAATCTCTCGATGCTTCTCACAAATAATCCCAACCTCTTGGCATGAATTATCTTAAGTTATACTATCTCCAGCGTGATTTCGACTCTGTCTCTCACATTTGTCGATCTCTCCTATTCGATCTAATTGGTGCCCAGTCAATCAGAAAACATTAAGGATGGGAATAGTATAAGTAATACGGATGTAATTGATCACATACTCGAGAAAAGGGATGAATTTAGAAAATAGAAAAGAGTTCCATTGCTTACCTTAGGAATAAAGGAATTAGTTCATGATGGAATTAAAATTAACTAGCAAGAAGAAGTTGGAATACATCGTGAGTTGATAGAAAAGAAAAGAGAAAGAGAAAACTCTAGGTAAGCTGATGCTGATCTCTCGAGCCTCGAGCCGTCTTGAAGTGCTCATATTCTTTCCTCTTGATCACAAGCTTCTCTTGATCTTCGAGGTAGTAAAAGAATTCTGAAACTGATTGTTGGATGGATTGAATTCTCCTCGGAACTTGCTTGCTGGTCTCTTTTTAAAAGATTGACAAAATATCTTTGCAAGATATCGTATCCTTCTTCAAATCTCGAAAGGTTCTCTTTCCCGGCTGAGTTGCATCAAAATATTTTTGTCTTCCAAATATTTCTAATTTAGCCGAGAAATATTATGTGTAATATTTGGGGTTGACTGACTTCGATTTGGCAATGAATCTTCAAAGTTCGCTGTTGAACTGTCCGGGACCACGATCCTGTGCCGCGGTCCCTTTTCACTGTCTCCATTGGAGTCGTGATCCCATTGTTCTGCTCTTCTAATTAGCTACATGTCTTTAGTCGGGATTCATTTTCGAGGCTCGGTTGATCTTCCAATATGTATCTGTATCACAAGATGGCTCGAAAGTATCAACATTCTTCAAATAAACCTGACTTTTAACACTTGTTCAATTCCAACTCCGCTGCATTCAACAAAGAAAGATTGCACAATCATGCACATGAACCAACTCAAACTTGGCTACTTCGTTTAAATCTAGGCCCGAAAAGCATGCAAATAATCAATCTTTTACACAATTAACAATGATCCGTCGTAACTTTAGCCGGAAATGACTCCATAGGGATCACCAAGGCTCAAGATCGCCCTCAAGTTATCCGAAATATGAATTGAGAGAAAAATTTCCCGCTATGGCCGATTTGACTTTGGCACGAACCACGGACGATCCATCATAACTTTGGCCGGAAATGACTCCATAGATCACCAAGGCTCAATGATCACCCTCAAGTTGTTCGAAACCTTAATGGAGAGCAAAATTTCTTGCAATGACGGATTTGCCCACGTCACAAACCACGGATGATCCATCGTAACTTTGGCTAGAAATGGCTCCATAGCAATCAACAAGGCTCAATGATCGCTATCAAGTCATACGAAAAGTGAATTGAGAGCGAAATTTCCCAGGATAGCAAATTTGACCTTGGCAATGATCGGTCGTAACCTTGCCTGGAAATGACTCCCTAGCAATCACCAAGGCTCAATGATCGCCCTCAAGTCATCTGAACAGTAAATTGAGAGCAAAATTTCTAGCGATGACGGACTTGCCTTTGCCACAAACCATGGACGATCCGTCGTAACATTGATTGAAAATGACTCCATAGCAATCAACAAGGCTCAGTGATTGCCCTCAAGTCGTCTGAAGCGCAAATTGAGAGTGAAATTTCTCGCGATGGCGGATTTGCCATTGTCCCAAATCATAGACAATCCATCGTAACTTTGGCCGGAATAATTCCATAGTGATCAACAAGGCTCAATGATCGCCATTAAGTCGTCGGAAACGTGAATTGAGAGCGAAATTTCCTGTGATTGCCAATTTGACCTTGGCACGAACCACGGACGATCCATCGTAGCTTTGGCCGGAAATGGCTCCATAGCGATAATCAAGGCTCAATAATTGCCCTCAAGTCGTCTGAAACCTTAATTGAGAGCAAAATTTTCCACGATCACGAATTTGCCCATGTCACGAACCACAAACAATCTATCATAACTTTGGCCGGAAATGGCTCCATAGCGATCATCAATGATGCGAACCTCGCCAACATCGTAATGAAACCAAATTTTAAGTATGATATGAACCTTATCAACTAGTGAAAAACTTGTATTCGACTAGGGTCTCCAGGAAACGTGTTCTTGTCAAGCTCAAAAGGTGGAGCCTTGACCCAGTACCTATAAACAGGTAAGAACCTTGTTATAGTGAAGACACCACAACCAGCTATGGAAGGGTTGATTGATAAGTCGAGGATGAATGCCACAGAATTTTCCGATAAGTTCAAATAGTTCTTCGAAGAACTAAAGAGAATAAAATCTCACACTTTATTAATGAATAATTTGATCCAAATTCGTCCAAGACTATGCACCAGACTTTAAATATGTCAGAGTGTAATATTTACATGAAAATAACCTTCATAAATGGTTCTCATGGGATAGGAAACTAATTAGAAAGCAAATCTAAGTGTTGCCGCAGAGAAATTACAAAATATTATCAATATCTTCATAACTATATAAAGGGAAAGGTAATATATTCTACTGGTCAAAAGAGGAAAGTGATATATTTTGAAAGCTAACTTAAATATATCATAACTAACTTTTGTAGCTCTTGCCCTTTAAGCTTCTCTCAATTTCTTTTTTTGAAAATATTCTTCCTCTTTATATGTGGTTGAGATGTACTTCTTCAAAATAATGATCCTCTTATCAATCAGCATTGCACTCTTGATGTTTAGCTAAAACATATGGCCTTCGTCGTTTGTCCCCTGTTGAAATATTATGGATAATGTTGAGTCGTTCAACTTGCCCATCACTTGTATGCATATCTATGTCTGCTTCTTCATATTGCATGAGCTTGTCATCATCGAACCATGAAATATTTTGATTGCACTCTTCCAGCTCGTATCCTGGATCACATCATTCCCCTCCTCTTGGAAAGGGTTTGTCCTCAAATCTTGCCCTGCATTAAATGAAGATAAATTACAAACTTGGAAAGTATTATTGTTCTTTATACTCACCTTATTGTTCAAATTTGTAAGCATCATTAGTAATCTGCTCAAGAACTTGGAATGGTCCATCTCCATGAGGAAGTCGCTTCGAACGCCTTTGAATGTGAATTCTCTTCTTCCTCATGTGTAATGAATTACAACCACCGGGATCAAAAACAAAATTCTTGCTGCCATTATTGAGGTGCATGGCTTTCACATGAGTCGACTTAACAAATTCACCTTCCATCATTCCACCTAAGTAAGCACATCCACTTGAAGATAAAGATGTTAAATTCATAATAATCAATAAACTAAAGCCATATACTTGCTTTTAATCAGAAAACTTAGTGGTAGAAGGAATAAAACTAGAATAAGTAACCTCAACATTGGGAAAATAATATTCTCATACTTTAAAATCAATTTTTGCATAACAACTCAAAAACAATAGTTTGTTTCCAAGTTCTCTCAAATTTTTCCAAGTGTAATTTAAAAACATAACTTCTTTACTCAAAATAAACACACTATGCAACCTCAAAATCATTCCAAATATCAAATCATCATGTGTGGCATCATCCATTATATGACATGGAATATAGTACCAATATAAATTTGATAAGTAATGAAAACCACTTACCTAACTTACCAAAGTAGATGATTGCCAATTTTGGATTGTCTTTTGCTCTTCAACAGGATTCTCAATCTCTATAGCACTCACAAGAAAAACAACCTTATCCATGCAAATAGTACTAATTTCAAGCTTAATAAGTAATCATTCTTTCCTTAAGCCCTCTAAAATAAGTCTTGGATGTTCAGCATGATCATCTAGACTCTTGCTATAATGAATATCATTAAAGTAGATGAAACATGCAAATTATGGCTCATAAGCCTCATGAAAGCATTTGGCTTATTAATCAATCCAAAAGATATAAACAAATTTTATATAAATCACACGGTGTTCTACATGCAATGTTTAACTCATGATTTTCTCTCACCCTAATATCATGGAATTGTTTCACAAGACCAATTTTTGAAATCATATATCCACTTTGCAATCCATCTAACATGTCATCTGCATAAAGAACAGGATTAGGGCACATTACCTTGATGTTATTGATAAATCTAAAATTAGTAAATCTTCTCCATGTTTGATCCTCATGCCCTAGAAACAACAAGACAATAAAGGGAGTCATGTACTCACTAGCTTGTAGGTTTATCACTAGTTCATTGGGCCGTAGTTGAATCTCCTTCATCTCCTTATGATTACTTGTAATGGCTAGTTGGTTTAGACTTAATCCTTTATGCACTCCCTTGACTTCCTGCAAATAGGAAATAATGTTGCTCGGCAAGAATCTGACAAGATTATTAGTAAATAAAATTAGTTCCTTAGTCATAAGGGGCTGATGTAAAATTAAAAATCTTTCAATCTCATAGTATTTTCCCTCTCTTGCACTCACTAACGATGTATCACTGTCATAGTCTCTCCTCTCACTTTCTTTTCTCTCATGCTCTTTTTCATTAGATTGTAGATTTGTCTCTTTTTCATTGCTCTCGTTTTCTTGACCTCATCGATATTCTTTTCAGCACACTCTTTCTCTTTATTACCCTCTTTCTTTTGCTCAATCTCTCCTTTTTCATGACTCTCTTTTTGATCACTCTGTTGATTCTCATGAGTTTGTGTAATACTCACAGCTCGGTTGTCATCCTTGGAGAACTCAGAACTAGATGATGGCACTTTGTGTTCTTTATGGGCTGACCCTCCATGAGCTTGTAGCAACCATGCCTGAAGACCATTCATCCATGTTTCTTTGCTTCAATCGTCATTCAACTTTCATGGCATAGAGCAACATATCTTTAAAGTCTGATGTGATCCCAGATGCGGGCTTGAAGAATGCCAAATGATACTCCTTTTGATTCGGAGCCAAGAGCTCGAACTAGAAGATTGATGGCTTGAAGCTGTTGACAAGTGAGGATAATGGATTCACAATATCAAACTCATTACAAATGCAGCCCAAAATAGAGCACAAATATTATTCTCAATAAATATTTTTCAGCTAACTATGAAGAGTAGAACTTCCAGAAATATTTTAGCTGAATGCCAGGAGAGCAAGAGCAAGTATTTTGAAGAAATATATCTCAGCCAGACGTAAAGAGAAAGAATATATTCAAGAAAGGAAGTTGAGAGAACTAAAGAGGTAAGAGAAGCATAAGTTAATGCTGATATATTGAAGTTATCTATAAGAATATATTACTTTCCTCTTTTGATCAGTTTTTAATATATAGGTAATATTTTGTATTTTCTCATAGGATAACTCTTAGTTTTGCTTTCTAATTAGTTTCTTATCCCATGGGGATTATTTAGAAAGGTTATTTTGATGCAAATATTACACTTTAGCCTATTTAAAGGCTAGTGCTTCATCTTAGGTGAATTTTGGATCAGATTATTCATTAATAAAGTGTGAGATTTTATTCTCTTCAGTTCCTTGAAGAACTATTCGACTTTATTGGAGAATTCCATAGCGTTCATCCGATCCCGAAGCTTATTTTTTGTGGGAGGAAAGAATGGAGATGGTTTTCAATCATCACAATTACTCCGAAAGGAAAAAGGTACAACTTGCTTCTTTTCAATTCTTTGACTATGTTGTTCTTTGGTGGGATCGGCTTAATACAAGTAGGAATAGAATGGAGAGTGGCCCGTTGTGACATGGAACGAGATGAAGCCAATAATGAGGCAGCAATTCCTTTCAAGCTCCTATCCATGGGAATTGCACAACAAATTACAACATCTCACTCAAGGATCAAATAGCGCTATTGAATATTACAAAGATATGGAGGATGCAATGAGCCCAGCTAATGTAGAGGAGAATATTGAAGCCACCATGAACAGGTTCTTAAGCAGACTAAATTGTGAGATTGCTAATGTTGTGGGGATACATTACTACGAGGAGCTCAATGATACGTTGCTCCATGAAGTTGAATGACGGTTGTAGCAGAGAAACATGGATGAATGGAGCACAAGCATGGCTGCAACAAGTTATTCAAGATCAACCTCTCAGCAAGTTGAGGTCCCCTCAATGAAGTTCTATTCTGAGCCATCTATGGAAGTCAAACAAGCTGTGAGTATTACACAAATTCATGAGAACCAAAAGAATAATCAAGAAAAAGAGTGTGATAAAAAATTGAGAGCGAGCAAAAGAAAGAGCATGATGAAATTAATATCGATGATTGTCAAGAAACAGAGAGTAATGAAAAAGAGAAAGAGATTGAAGTTGTGGAAAAAGAAAAAGAGAGAAAAGAAATTGAGGAGAGAGAAAATAAAAGTGATGTTTCATTGGTGAGTACAAGAGAGGAAAATGATTGTGAGATTGAGGGTTCTTTAATTTTATATCAGCCCCTTATAATTAAGGAGCCTGTTTTATTTACAAAAAATCTTATCGGATTCTTGCCGAGCAATATTATTTCTTATTTGCAGGAATTCAAGGAAGTGCCTCAAGGATCTGGCCCAAACCAACAAGTCATTACATGTAATCATGGGGAGATGAAGGAAATTCAACAACAACCCAATGAGCTAGTAAATATACAAGTTAGAGAGTAAATGGGTCCTTTGATGTTACTAGGGTATGAGGATCAAATGCGGAGAAAGTTTGGTGATTTTCAATCCATCAACAAAATGACAGTAATGTGTCATAAGCTTATTCCTTATGAGAATGACATGTTAAATGGACTGAGTTATACATATATGATTTCAAAGATTGATCTTGAAAGTGAATTTCATCATGTTTGGTTGAAAGAGGAATATGAGTTCAACAATACATTCCAAGGAAAACTTGATTTGTTTGACTGGTTGGTGATTCCTTTTGGCATGATTAATAGGCCTAATGCTTTTAGGAGACTTATGAGCCATAATTTGTATGCTTTTATATACTTTGATAATATTCATTATAGTAAGAGCCTATATGATCATGTTGAACACCCAAGACTTATTTTAGAGGCCTTAAAGAAAGAATCATTGTTGAATATACTTGAAATCTGTACTCCTTGCATAATAATGTTGCGTTTCATGATGTTATTGTGAGTATTGATATGATCGCAAATACAGGTTTGGAGAATGCCAAATGATGTTCCTTCTTATTCAGAGACAAGAGCTCGAACGCGAAGATTGGTGGGCGTGAAGCTGTTGACAAGTGAGGATCATGGATTCACAATATCAAACTCATCACAAATGCAGCCCAAAATGGAGCACAAATATTATTCTCAACAAATTTTTTTTAGTTGAATATCAAGAGTGCAAGAGCTTCGAGAATATTTTAGCTGAATGTCAGGAGGACAAGTTTTTTGAAGAAATATATCCCAGTCAGAAACAAAGGGAGAATATTTTTAGGAAAGAAAGTTGAGAGAACTAAAGAAGCAAGAGAAGCACAAGTTAATGCTGATATATTGAAGTTATCTACAAGAATATATTACTTTCCTTTTTTAACAAGTAGAAGATATTACCTTCCCTTTTGTCTAGTTATGAAGATATTGGTAATATTTTATAATTCTCTGGGGCAACACTTACTTTACTTTCTAATTGGTTTCCTATCCCATGAGAACCATTTAGAAAGTTTATTTTTGATGTAATATTGCACTTTGGCCTATTTAAAGGCTGGTGCTTGCCTTTGGACGAATTTGGAAGAGTAGATTATTTATTAATAAAGTGTGAGATCTTATTCTCTTTAGTTCTTTGAAGAACTAATCAAACTGATGGGAGTATTCCGTGGCGTTCATCCCCGACTTATCAATCAACCCTTCCATAGTTGATTGTGGTGTCTTCACTACACCGAGGCTCTTACCTCTTTATAGGTAATGGGTCAAGATTCCACCTTTAGAGTTTGAGAAGGACATGTTTCCTAGAGATCTTAATTGAATACAGGTTTCGTCATGAGTTGGTGGGGTTCATATCATACTTGGTATCAGGTTTTATCACGGTGTTGGCGAGGTTTGCATCATTTGGTATTAGAGCCAATGTTCTAAGTCAGGTTCAATCTATCCTTTTAGTTTATCTTTGTTTTCGTTCATCTTTGTTGTTCTTCTTTATCTTCTTCAGAAAAAGTAAAAAAAAAAAGTAGTGGGAGAGAAAAAAAAAGTAGCAGAAAAAAAAGAAGCAAAAAAATGAAAGAAAAGTTGCAAAATAAAAAAGGTAAAAAAAAGAATCAGCAGAAAAAAAAAAGCAGGAAAAAACTAGAAGTGAGACATTGAACAAGTCCAAGAATGATTTGACCATTCATAGAGTTATCAAAGTTCCTCACTCAAAGTTTTTTCTTTTCCATTGATCTATTATTCTCCAGTCCGTAATTGCCTTGTTACTCAATATTTTGGTAATTTGGAACCCGACCCTACATTCTCCTTTCAACTCTTGGTAAAGTCGTGGTGGATTGTTGCGGGACATTCTGATTTTTGTTTGTTTGGTTTAGAAAGAACTAAAAGAGAATATACGAGTGGAAAAAGGCAAGAGTGGTGAGATTATTAGAGGGTAAAAACCGTTTGAGTGCAAGCACGAGCGAAATTGAGTAAATCCATTCTTGAGTGAAATACGTGAGGGAGTGTTTGTGAGGTCCTAATATCTTTTGCAGATTCTCAACATGTCACACCATCAAGGGGAAAGCTCATCCGATGAAATACAACTGCAAGCATTTATACATAAAATAGGGATGATGGTGAAAGATGAACTCAAGAAAATCCACAAGAAGATGGATCGTTGAGGAACAATCAAAGGAAAAAGATTTCAATTTCCACATAAAGTAAAAAGATCAAGAAGATCAGGACGAGGTGATGGTTTAGCTAATACAAAGGTGAATTTTCCAATTTTCCAAGGCAAAAACGATCCTGAAGCTTATCTTTTATGGGAGGAAAGAATGGAGATGGTCTTCAATCATCACAATTACTCCGAAAGGAAAAAGGTACAATTTGCTTCTTTTTAATTCTCCGACTATGTTGTTATTTGGTGGGATCGACTTATTACTAGTAGGAAATGGAATGGAGAGTGACCTGCTGAGACATGGAACAAGATGAAGTCAATAATGAGGTGACGGTTCCTTCCAAGTTCCTGTCGCAGGGAATTGCACAATAAATTGCAACATCTCACTCAAGGTTCAAAGAGCGTTATTGAATATTACAAAGAGATAGAGGTTGCAATGAGCCAAGCTAATATAGAGGAGGATATTGAAGCCACCATGGACAGGTTCTTAAGCGGACTAGATCGTGAGATTACTGATGTGGTGGGGATGCATTATTATGGGGAGCTCAATGATATGTTGCTCCATGCCATGAAAGTTGAATGACGGTTGAAGCAAAGAAACATGGATGAATGGAGCACAATGATGCAAGTCAAGAGCATGGTACAAGCGATTCGATTAGAGTTCCAAACGGGCCAATTACAAGGGCATGGGCCAAGAAGTTTAGAGAAGATCTCAATGGGCAGTTCTAGTAATTTGGACTCAAGCGAATTCAATGAAGCACGTTGAAGCAAGTCCGTATGTGGCAGCAACATACATCAACACGATTGAAGTTTTAGAAGATTCCGATCAAGGATGAATAATTTTGTTCAAAGACAAATATTACCTTTTCTAAGTAATATATTACCTTTCTTTAGTTATTAAGTCAGAATATCAAGGTAATATTCCATTATTTCCTAGAGAGTAGTTACAATATTTTGGTTACCTATTATATAAGAGGCAATCTAGCAACAGCATATTTCATATATATTGTAATCTTGGCCTATTTATAGGCTGGGGATGAGGATGGATGAATTTCGAACTTCTTTGTTATTCAATACATAATTTTGTGAGGAATTTGCTCTTCTTAGTTCTTGACAAGACTCGTAGAACTTATCAAGGTTTCTTGTGGTATTCTACAACCGGACTATCACTTCGATCCTCGAGGTGTGGCGTCCTTTCCAAACCATAGCTTTGGTTCCTATCTAGCTAGGTGGCAGGTCAAAGCTCGCCTTCGAAACTTGTTCTTTGCAGATCTTGGGATTCTCATCCATATATTGTTGTCAGGTTTTGCCACATGTCGGTAAGGTTTGCATCAGTTGGTATAAGAGCTTTGGTTCTAAGACAGGTTTCATCTATCCTTTTTCATAATTTTCTTCTTCATTCTTGCTGAAATCTATCCTTTCTTTTCTTAGTTCGTTCTTGAGTTTGCTTGCATAAAGAAAAAAAGAAAAAAATTCGTGCAAAAAGAAAGAAAGAAAAAAAGTATCAACAGCAAAAAGAAAGAAAGAAAGAAAGAAACCAAAAGTAGAAAGAAAAAAATCAAAGGAAGCGAAGAAGATATCATACTGTCGTAGCATCAACTCATCAATCATAAATCCACCTAGTTTTCTTACTCAGAATCATTCCTTTTCCATCATTCTTATGTTTAAGATTCCTACTCATCTATTTCCTTGACTCTTCACCCTAAGGATCCTTGTGATTTGTTTTGGTTGGATTCATACTTGAATTGCTGCAAGTTTCTTGGTTGTTCCTTGAGTCTGATTAAGAACTAAAGAAGGCAACAAGAGCAGAAAAAGGCTAGAGCGGTGAGTATATTAGAGGGTAAAAGCTTAATATTTGAGAAAAATATGAGTGAGTTGAGTTGAATCATCTTTTGAGTGAAACATGTGAGGGGGTCAGGCGAGGTCTTTTTCTTTCTATATTCATACTAACCTGGTTACCGAATCTATACATGGCTCAACATCGAGAAAGAGATCCATCCGAAGAGGTTCAACAACATACCATCCCGAACCTTCAAATGGAAGCATTGTTGGGGGAGATGAGGTGGATAATGTGACTTGAATTGGAGCCTATTCAAGATAGGTTGGATCAGGTGGAAGGTAGAATATTGAGTGAGCCGCGACAAAGCGACAACAATAGGCGGCATGGGCGACATGTTCCATGGGGAGATAATGAGGATGATGAGGAGTTAGAAGAATCGAACATGCGACAAGGCAGGTTCGGGCATCGGATTGGAGAAGTTAGGAATCGAGAAGAAAATAATTTGTGACGCATCAAGATGAAGATTCCATCTTTCCAAGGCAAGTCCGATCTAGAAGCATATCTTGAGTGGGAGAAGAAAATGGAGTTCATAATTGATTGCCACAACTATTCTGAAGCAAAGAAGGTAGAACTTGCTGTCATTGAATTTTTCAATTATGCTATTACATGGTGGGACCAGCTTTTTTTGAGCAGGAGACGGAATAAAGAACGTCCGATTGAAACATGGGAGGACATGAAATCGGTGATGAGAAAGCAGTTTGTTCCAAGCTACTATTACCGGGAGCTAGATAAAAAGTTGCAAGCTCTTAGACAAGGGAGTCGAGGTGTTGAAGATTATTTTAAGGAGATGGAGATTACAATCATACGAGCCAACATGGAGGAAGATCGAGAAGCCACCTTGGCTAGATTTTCATTTGGCTTGAACCAAGAGATTCATGATTGAGTGGAAATACATCATTATGTAGAGTTGGAAGAGATCGTGCACATGGCAATCTAA
Organism: Lagerstroemia speciosa; assembly: GCA_037672795.1. Lineage (NCBI taxonomy): Eukaryota > Viridiplantae > Streptophyta > Magnoliopsida > Myrtales > Lythraceae > Lagerstroemia > Lagerstroemia speciosa. The sequence goes on along the minus strand of CM075288.1, from coordinate 16,976,752 downwards.
GTGGAACAACAACTCAAGAGAGGAGGCACACGATAAGGTCCCAACTCGGGGTCTAATCGCTAGAAGCTAAGCTCCTCAAGGAAGGAAGAAAAGTCACAAGCATCTTCAACTCTTAAGGCTAAAGCTGAGCCTAAGTCAGGAAACACCAACCGCGATTCCTAAGGTACAACTAATATTTCTTCTACTCGGAATCGTGATATTAAGTGTCCAAACAATGTCCAAACAAGACGTTGATGGTGATAAATGCCCGAGGAGAGCTAGAGTCGGAAGATGAAGAAGATGATCCTGACATGCCACCCTTAGAAAATGCTTATGATGGGCAGTATGCTATTGAAGGAGAGATATTGGTGGCAAGATGAGCTCTCACTGTGCAGGCTAAGGAGGAAGAAAATAACCAACGGGAGAACTTGTTTCATACTCGATGCTTTGCGAACAACAAAGTGTGCAGCGTCATAATTGATGGAGGGAGTTACACCAACGTGGCTAGCACCAAATTAGTGGAGAAATTGGCATTACCCATCTTGAAACATCCACGACCTTATCGGCTCTAATGGTTGAATGATAGTGGCGACATCAAGGTAACAAAGCAAGTTCTAGTTGTTTTTTCTATTGGAAAATATGTGGATGAGGTGCTTTGTGATGTCGTTCCCATGCATGCATGTCATATACTATTGGGAAGGCCATGGCAATATGATCGAAGGTCTACACATGATGGTTTTACCAGTAGGTACTCCTTTGTAATGAAGAAGCAGCTAATAGCTCTTATGCCGTTAACTTCAAAACAAGTTCTTGATGATCAAATGAAGCTAAAAAGAGCAAGTGAGAAGAAAACAAGGACAAAATCTGAAGTTGAGAGAAAAGAAAGTATAAGAGAAGAAAAAGAAAGTGAAAAGAACAAGAAAAAGAGTGAAAGAGAAGAAGAGAGAGTTTCAGCCATAGGGAGAGCAAGAGAGCAAAAATTAAGTTTTAATGCAAAGAAAAGTGAGATCAAGAGAGTATTATTTTATGATCAACCCCTTATAGTACTTATGTACAAGGAGCTCCTTTTAAATACTAATGATCTTGTCAGGTCTTTGCCGAGCAATATTATTTCCCTTTTACAGGAGTTCGATGATGTCTTTTCGAAAGAGTTGCCTTCAGGTTTGCCCCCGACTCAAGGAATTGAGCATCAAATTGATTTCATACCCGGTGCCTCAATCCCAAACCGACCAGCCTACCGGAGTAATCCCGAGGAAATAAAGGAACTTCAAAGGCAAGTAGGTGAGTTACTGGAAAAGGGCTACGTACGAGAAAGCATGAGTCCTTGTACGGTTCCGGTGTTGCTAGTACCCAAGAAGGATGGGACATGGAGGATGTGTATCGATTGTCGTGCAATTAACAATATCATGGTAAAGCATCAACATCCCATCCCTAGATTAGATGATATGCTTGATGAATTGCATGGTTCTTGTGTTTTTACTAAGATTGATCTTAGGAGTGGATATCATCAAATTAGGATGAAAGAAGGTGATGAGTGGAAAACTGCATTCAAAACAAAATATGGATTATATGAATGGTTAGTTATGCCTTTTGGATTAACTAATGCACCTAGCACTTTCATGAGACTTATGAATCATGTTTTGCGTGCTTACATTGGACAATTTGTGGTTGTCTACTTTGATGATATTTTGATCTATAGTAAAAACTTGAATGATCATGTGGAACATTTAAAACTTGTTTTAGATGTTTTAAGGAAAGAAAAGTTGTTTGCTAATATGAAGAAATGTATCTTTTGCACGGATAAGCTTATATTTCTTGGATTTGTTGTGAGTGCACAAGGTATTCAAGTGGACATGGGTCCTTCAATGTTACTAGGGCATGAGGATCAAATGTGGAGAAAGTTTGGTGATTTTCAATCCATCAACAAAATCATGGTAATGTGTCCTAACCCTATTCCTTATGAGAATGACATATTAGAAGAACTGAGTGATACATACATTATTTTAAAGATTGATCTTGAAAGTGAATTTCATCATGTTTGGTTGAAAGAGGAATATGAGTTCGTCAATACATTCCAAATAAAACTTGATTTGTTTGACTGGTTGGTGATTCCTTTTGGAATGATTAATAGGCCTAATGATGCATCCCACATCGGTTGTGGAGTGCCTCCTGGGCTAGAATATAAGGCCAGGGCCAACCCTCCACTCCTGAGCTAGCTTTTGAGTGGAGTTAGGGCTTGGGTTCTTGTCATATGGTATCAGAGTCACCACTCTACGATTCTGCCGGTGTCGCTTGGGGTTCAACGGATCGCTGACTGGGGTGGGGATGATGCGTCCCGCATTGGTTGTGGAGTGCCTCCTAGGCTGGAATATAAGGCCAGGGCCAACCCTCTACTCCCGAGCTAGCTTTTGAGTGGAGTTAGGGCTTGGGTTCTTATCACTTAATGCTTTCATGAGACTTATGAGCCATAATTTGTATGCTTTTGTCTACTTTGATAATATTCATTATAGTAAGACCTTATATGATCATGTTGAACACCCAAGACTTATTTTAGAGGTCTTAAGGAAAGAATCATTATTTGATATACTTGAAATCTATACTCCTTGAATAGATAATGCTGTGTTTTATGATGTTATTGTGAGTACTTTAGAGATTGAGAATCATGCTTAAAAGGAAAGTTCAATCCAAGACTGGCAATCATCTTCTTTGGTAAGTCAGGTAAATATATTTCATTGCATAACTAATTTATAATGACACTTTGTTCCTTGCCATATAATCAATGATACCACACATGATGATTTCTTATTTAAAGAGATTGTGGGAATACATGTTATATATATTTTACACAAAGCTACTAGCTTCTTGAACTACTCTTGGGAAGATATGAGAGAACATGGAAACAAATTATTGTTTTTGAATTGCTATGCAAAAATTGATATTAAAGCATGGGAATATTGTTTTCTCAATGTTGAGGCTTCTCATTCTAGTGTCATTCCTTCTGCCACTAAGTTTTCTCATTCAAAGCAAGTATATGGTTTTAGTTTATTGATGCTTAAGAATTTAACATCTTTACCTTCAAGTGGATGTGCTTACTTAGATGGAGTGATGAAAAGGTGAATTTGTTAAGTCAAATCATGTGAAAGCCATGCACCCCAATGGTGACAACAAGAATTTTGTTTTTGATCCGGGTGGTTGTGATTCATTGCACATGAGGAAGAAGAGGATTCACATTTAAAGGCATTCAAAGCAACATCATTGTGGAGATGGACATTCCAAGTTCTTGAACATATTACTAATTAAGCGTACAAATCTAAGCAATAAGGTGAGAATAACAACAATGATACTTTCCAAGTCAGTAATTTATCTTTATTTCATGCAGGTCAAGATTTGAGGACAAATCCTTTTCAAGAGGAGGGGAATAATATGATCCCAGATATAGGTTTGAAGAATGCCAAATGATGTTTATTCTTATTTGGAGACAAGAGCTCAAACGAAAAGATTGGTGGGCGTGAAGCTGTTGATAAGTGAGGATCATGGATTCACAATATCAAACTCATTACAAATTAGCCCAAAATGCAGCACAACTATTATTCTCAACAAATAGTTTTTAGCTGGCTATCAAAAGTGCAAGAGCTTCGAGAAATATTTTAGCTGAATGTCAGGAGAGCAAGTATTTTGAAGAAATATATCTTGGTCAGAAATAAAGAGAGAATATTTTCCATAAAGAAAGTTGAGAGAACTAAAGAAGCAAGAGAAACACAAGTTAACACTGATATATTCAAGTTATCTACAAGAATATATCACTTTCCTCTTTTAACGAGTAAAATATATTACCTTCCCCTTTGTTTAGTTCTGAAGATATTGGTAATATTTTGTAATTTTTCTAGGGTAACACTTAATTTGCTTTCTAGTTAGTTTCCTATCTCATGAGAACCATTTAGGAAGGTTATTTTTTATATAATATTGTCCTTTGACCAATTTAAAGGCTGGTGCTTGCCTGTGGATGAATTTGGAAGAGCATATTATTTATTAATAAAGTGTGAGATTTTATTATCTTTAGTTCTTTAAAGAACTATTCGAACTTATCGGAGTATTCCGTGGCGTTCATCCTCGACTTATTAATCAACCCTTCTATAGTTGATTGTGGCATCTTCACCATACCAAGGTTCTTACCTCTTTATAGGTAAATGGGTCAATGTTCCACCTTCAGAGTTTGAGAAGGACACGTTTCCTGGAAACCTTAGTTGAATACGAGCTTCATCACGAGTTGGTGAGATTCATATCATACTTGGTATCGGGTTTCATCATGATGTTGGCAAGGTTCGCATCAAGTACTTTAGAGATTGAGAATCATGCTGAAAATGAAAATTCAATCCAAGACTGGTAATCATCTTTTTTGGTAAGTCAGGTAAATATATTTCATTACAAAACTAATACATAGTGGTACCTTGCTCCTTGCCATATAATCCATGATACCACACATGATGATTTCTTCTTTAAAGAGATTATGAGAATACATGTTATATATATTTTCCACAAAATTGCAAACTTCTTGGACTACTCTTGGGAAAATATGAGAGAACAGGGAAACAAATTAATATTTTTGAATTGCTATGCACAAATTAATATTAAAGCATAGGAATATTGTTTTCCCAATGTTGAGGCTGCTCATCTAGTTTCATTGCTTCTACCACTAAGTTCTCTCATTCAAAGCAAGTAATGGTTTTAGTTTATTGATTCTTATGAATTTAACATCTTTACCTTGAAGGGGATGTGCTTACTTAAGTGGAATGATGAAAGGTGAATTTGTTAAGTCAAATCATGTGAAAGCCATGCACCCCAATAGTGGTAGCAAGAATTTTTTTTTTGATCTGGGTGGTTGTGATTCATTGCACATGAGGAAGAAGAGGTTTCACATTCAAAGGCGTTCAAAACGACATCCTCATGGAGATGGACATTTCAAGTTCTTGAACAGATTACTAATTATGCTTACAAATCTAAACAACAATGTGAGAATAAAAACAATGATACTTTCCAAGTCGATAATTTATCTTTATTTCATGCAGGTCAAGATTTGAGAACAAATCCTTTTCAAGACGAGGGGAATGATGTGATCTCAGATATGGGTTTGAAGAATGCCAAATGATGTTCCTTTTGATTCAAAGACAAGAGCTCGAACTAGAAGATTGATGGGTGTGAAGCTGTTGACAAGTGAGGATCATGGATTCACAATATCAAACTCATTAAAAATGCAGCCCAAAATAGAGCACAAATATTATTCTCAACAAATATTTTTTAGTTGAATATTAAGAGTGCAGAGTTTTGAGAAATATTTCAACTGAATGTCAGGTAAACAAGTATTTTGAAGAAAAATATATCTCAACCAGATGTAAAGAGAAATAATATTTTCAAGAAATGAAGTTGAGAGAACTAAAGAGGCAAGAGAGCATAAGTTAATGCTGATATATTAAAGTTATTTAAAAGAATATATCACTTTCCTCTTTTGATCAATTTTGAATATATAAGTAATATTTTGTATTTTCTCATAGGGTAACTCTTAGAATTGCTTTCTAATTAGTTTCCTATCCCATGGGGATTATTTAGGAAGGTTATTTTCATGCAAATATTGCACTTTAGCCAATTCAAAGGGTGGTGCTTCATCTTAGACAAATTTTGGATCAGATTATTCATTAATAAAGTGTGAGATTTTATTCTCTTTTATTCTTTGAAGAACTATTTGAACGGATCTGAGAATTTCATGGCATTCATCACCGACTTATCAATCAACCCTTCCATAATTGATTGTGGTGTCTTCAGCATACTAAGGTTCTTACCTCTTTATAGGTGATGGGTCAATGTTCCATTTTTCGAGTTTGACAAGGACACGTTTCCTCGAAACCCTAGTTGAATACAAGTTTCATAATGAGTTGGTGAGGTTCATATATACTTGATATTGGGGTTCATCACAATGTTGGTGAAGTTCGCATCAAAGTCTCCATAACAGTGCATCACCACTTCGTTCGCAATCTCATGATCCAAGTATGAACCTGTCCATGTTAGCTCCTATGTCCTCCTCTATATTCGCTCGGCTCATTGTAACCTTCATCTCTTTGTAATATTTGATAACGCTCTTTGATCCTTGAGTGAGATACTGCAATTTGTTGTGCAATTCCCGGCGACAGGAACTAGGAAGGAATCATCGCCTCATTATTGAGTTCATCTTGTTCCATGTCTCAATGGGTCGCTCTCCATTCTATCTCCTACTTGTAATAAGCTGATCCCACCAAATTACAGCATAGTCGGAGAATTGAAAAGAAGCAAGTTGTACCTTTTTCCTTTCGGAGTAATTGTGATTATTGAAAACCATCTCCATTCTTTCCTTCCACAAATGATAAGTTTCAAGATCGTTTTTGCCTATGGAAAGTTGGAAGCTTCACCTTTGTGTTAGCTAAACCATCATCCCGTCTTAATCTTCTTGACTCTTCATCTTTATTTGGAAATTGAAATCTTTTTTCCTTTTGATTGTTCCTCAATCCAATCCATCTTCTTGTGGATTTGCTTGAATTCATCTTTCACCATCATCCCTACTTTATGTATGAATGCTTGTAGTTGTACATCATCGGATGAGCTTTCCTCTTGATGGTGTGACATGCTGAGAATGTGTAAAACATATTAGCACCTTACAAACACTCCCTCACGTGTTTTATTCAAGAATGGATTCACTCAATTTCGCTCGTGTTTGCACTCAAATGGCTTTTACACTGTAATAAGCTCACCACTCTGCCTTTTTCCACTCGTATATCCTCTTTTAGTTCTTTTTGAACTAAACAAACTATAATCAGAATGTCATGGAACAATCCACCATGACTTTACCAAGATTTGAAAGGAGAATGTAGGGTCGGGTTCCAAAGTAATGAAGATCAAGAGAAATAAGGGGATTACGGACAAGAGGATGATAGATCAATTGAAAAGAAACAACTTTGAACGAGAAATTTTGATAACACTATCGATGGTCAAATAATTGTTGGATCTATTCAATGTCTCACTTTTTCTACTTTTTTCTGCCTTTTTTTTGTTGTTGATACTCTTTTTTTTGCTTTTTTCATTTTTTATTTATGTAACTTTTTTTCTTTTTTTTTTCCTTCTTGTTTCTTTTCTCTTCTACTACTTTTTTTTTCAGAACTTTTTCTGAAGAAGATAATAGAAAAGAAAGAAGATAAAGAAAAACAACGAAGATGAAAGAAAACAAAGATCAACTAAAAGGATAGATTGAGCTTGACTTAGAACGTTGGCTCTTACACCAAATGATGCGAACCTTGCCAACACCATAATGAAACCCAATATCAAGTATGATATGAACCTCATCAACTGGTGACAAAACTCGTATTCGACTAAGGTCTCTAGGAAACGTGTCCTTGTCAAGCTCGAAAGGTAAACCTTGACCCATTACCTATCAAGAGGTAAGAACATTGGTATAGTGAAGATGCCACAATCAACTATGGAAGGGTTGATTGATAAGTCGGGGATGAACACCACGAAATTCTTCGATAAGTTCAGATAGTTGTTCAAAGAACTAAAGAGAATAAAATCTCACACTTTATTAATGAATAATCTGATCCAAATTCGTCCAAGACTATGCACCAGCCTTTAAATAGGTCAAAATGCAATATTTACATGAAAATAACCTTCCTAGATGTTTCTCATGGGATAGGAAACTAATTAGAAAGCAAATCTAAGTGTTGACTTAGAAAAATGATAAAATATTACCAAAATCTTCAGAACTATATAAAGGAGAAGGTAATATATTCTACTTGTCAAAAGAGGAAAGTAATATATTTTGAAAGCTAACTTAAATATATCATAACTAACTTTGGCAGCTCTTGCTCTTTAAGCTTCTCTAAACTTCCTTTCTTGAAAATATTCTTCCTCTTTATATCTGGATGAGATATATTTCTTCAAAATATTTATCCTCTTATCAATCAGCATTGCACTCTTGATGTTTAGCTGAAAAATATGGCCTTCATCATTTGTCCCCTTTTGTATATTATGGATAATGTTGAGTCATTTAGCTTGCCCATTACTTGTCTGCATATCCATGTCCGCTACTTCGTATTGCACAAGCTGCTCATCATAGAACCATGATTTGCACTCTTCCAGCTCGTATGATCACATCAACCAGGGCTCAATAATCTCTCTCAAGTCATTCAAAATCTAAATTGAGAATGAAATTTCCCGTGATGACAAATTTGCCCTTGTCAAGAACTACAGACGATCCACCGTAACTTTGGTTGGAAATGACTCCATAGTGATCACCAAGGCTCAATGATCGACCTCAAGTCATTGGATACATCAATTGAGAGCGAAATTACCCGTGATGGCGGATTGCCATTGCCAACAACTCTGAAGGATTCGTTGTAACTTTATCTAGAAATGATTCCATAGCAATCACCAAGGCTCAATAATCACCGTCCAGTCATCCGGAAAGTAAATTGAGAGCCAAATTTCCCGCAATGGTTGATTTGCCCTTGTCAGTAACCCCGGATGATCCGTTGTAACTTTAGTCGGAAATGACTCCATAGCGATCTCCAAGGTTCATTGATTGCCATCCAGTCATTCCAAATGTAAATTGAGAGCGAAATTTCCTGTATTGGTGGATTTGCCCTTCTCATGAATCAGGGATAATCCCTCCTAATTTTGGCTGGAAATGACTCCATAGCGATCACCTTGGCACAATGATTAACCTCAAGTCGTTCGAAACATAAATTGAAAGTGAAATTTCCCGCGATGGCATATTTGCCTTTGTCTTGAACCATGGACTATCCTTCGTAACATTGACCAAAATGACTCCATAGCAATCACCAAGGCTCAAAGATTGCCCTCAAGTCGTCTGAAATGTGAATTGAGAGCAAAATTTCTCGCGATGGCTAATTTGCTCTTGCACGAACCACGGATGATCCGTCATACCTTTGGCCGAAAATGACTACACAGTGATCACCAAGGCTCAATGGTCGCTCTCAAGTGGTCTAAAACATAAATTGAGGGTGAATTTGCAGCAATGGTGGATTTGTCCTTGTCATGAACCACGGACAATCCATTGTAACTTTTACCGGAAATGACTCCATAACTATCACCAAGGCTCAATGATTGCCCTCAAGTCGTCCGAAACATGAATTGAGAGCGAAATTTCTCGCGATGGCCAATTTGACCTTAGCACGAACCACAGACGATCCATCGTAACTTTGGCCAGAAATGATTCCATAGCAATGACCAAGGTTAAATGACCGCCTGCAAGTTGTCCAAAAAGTGAATTGAGAGCGAAATTTCCTGCAATGACGGGTTTGTCCTTGTGACGAACCACGGACGATCTACCATAACTTTGGTCAGAAATGACTCCAGAGCGATCAACAAGCCTCAATGATCGGTCTCAAGCCATCTAAACTGTAAAATGAGAGCGAAATTTCTCGCAATGATAGATTTACCCTTGTCAACAACCACGAGGGATCTATTGTAACTTTGGCCTGAAATGACCACATAGCGATCACCAAGGCTCAATGATTTCCCTTAAGTCCTCCGAAATGTAAATTTAGAGTGAAATTTCTAGCGATGGCGAATTTGCCGTTGCCACAAAGCATGGAGGATCCACCATAACTCTGGCCGAAAATGACTCCATAGCAATGACCAAGGCTCAATGATAGCCCTTAAGTTGTCCGAAGCGTAAATAAAGAGCAAAATTTCCCGCGATGACTGATGTGCCCTTATCACGTATCATGGACTGTCCATCATAACTTTGGTTGTAAATGACTCCATAGCGATCCAATCATCCTCAAGTTGTTTGAAATGTAAATTGAGAGCGGGATTTCCCGCGATGGCAGATTTGCCCTTGTCATAAACCAGGGACGATCCATCGTAACTTTGGGCAGAATTGACTCCATAGCAATCATTGAGGCTCAATGATCACCCTCAAGTCGTCCGAAACATAAATTTAGAGCGAAATTTTCCATGATGGTGGATTTGCCCTTGTCACGATCCATGGACGGTCCGCCGTAACTTTGGCTGGAAATGACTCCATATCGATCACCAAGGTTCAATGATCTCCCTCAAGTCGTTCGAAACGTAAATTGACAATGAAATTTTCCGTAATGCTAGATTTGTCCTTGTCCTGAACCACGGATGATCCTTCGTAACTTTGGCCAAAAATGACTTTACAGGGATCACCAAGGCTCAATGATCACTCTCAAGTCATCTGAAACGTGAATTGAGAGCGAAATTTCCCACGATGGAGGATTTGCCATTGTCAATAACCCCAGACGATCCATCGTAACTTTATCAAGAAATTACTCCATAGCGATCATCAAGGCTCAATGATCGCCGAGCGAAATTTCCCGCAAAGACGGATTTGCCCTCATCACGAACCACAGGTGATCTGTCATAACTTTGGCTAGAAATGAGTCCGTAGTGATCATCAAGGCCTAATGGTTGCTGTCAAGTCGTCGAAATGTACATTGAGAGCAAAATTTTCTGCGATGGCGGATTTGCCCTTGTCTCGAACCATGGACGATCTGTCATAACATTGGTCGAAAATGACTCCATAGCGATCATCAAGGCTCAACTGTCACTAGCAAGTCATCCAAAACGTAAATTGAGAGCGAAATTTCTTGTAATGATGGATTTGCCCTTGTCATGAACCATGGATGATTTGTCCTAGCTTTGGTTGGAAATGACTCCATAGCAATCACCAAGGTTCAATGATTGTCCTCAACTCATTCGAAACATAAACTAACAACGAAATTTCTCGCAATGGTGGACTTGCCATTGTCACAAACCACGGACGATCCGCTGTACCTTTGGTCGGAAATGACTCCATGGTGATCATCAAGACTCAATGGTCGCCATCAAGTCATCCAAAACATAAAGTGAGAGTGAAATTTCCTGCAATGATGGATTTGCCCATGTCACGAACCACGGATGATCTGTCCTAACTTTGGCTAGAAATGACTCCATAACAATCGCCAAGGCTCAATGATCACCCTCAACTCATCCAAAACGTAAATTGACGGTGAAATTTCCCGCGATAGCGGATCTGCCCTTGTCCCGAATCACGAACGATTCATCGTAACTTTGGTCAGAAATGACTTCATAGGGATCACCAAGGCTCAATGATCGCCCTCAAGTCGTCCGAATCATGATTTGAGATCGAAATTGCCTACATTGGCCATTTTGACCATGGTATGAACCACGGACAATCCATCATACATTAGCCTGAAATGCCTCCCTAACGATCACAAGGCTCAATGATCCCCTCAAGTCGTCCGAAATATGAATTGAGAGTGAAATTTTCCATGATGATAGATTTGCCCATGCCATGAACCACGAACGATCTGTCGTAACTTTGGCCGGAAAAGGCTCCATAGCGATCACCAAGGCTCAATGACCGCTCTCAAGTCGTTCGTAATGCAAATTGAGAACGAAATTTCCCGCAATGGCGGATTTGCCCTTGTCACGAACCACAAATGATCCCTCGTAACATTGGCCGGAAATGACTCCATAGTGATCACCAAGGCTCAATGATTGCCCTCAAGTCGTCTAAAATGTGAATTGAGAGTGAAATTTTTTGCGATGACAGATTTGCCCTTGCCAAGAGCCACGGATGATTCGTTGTAACTTTGGCTAAAAACGAATCCATATGATCACTAAGGCTCAATGACCGCCCTCAAGTCGACCGAAATGTAAATTGATGGCAAAATTTCCCGCGATGCCGTGTTTGCCATCATCCCCAACCATGGATGATTGATCGCACCTTTGGCTGGAAATGACTCCATAGCGATCCTCAAGGCTCAATGGTCACGATCAAGTCATCCGAAATCTAAATTGAAAGCAAAACTTCTCGCGATGGCAGATTTGCCCTTGTCTCGAGCCACGGACGATCCATCGTAACATTGCCCAGAGATGACTCCATAGTGACACCAATGCTCAGTAATCGCCCTCAAGTTGTCCGAAGTGTAAATTGAGAGCGAAATTTCCCGCGATGGCGGATTTGCTTTTACCACGAACTAGGGGTGATCCATCGTAGCTTTGGCTGGAAATGATTACATAGCGATCACCATGGCTCAATGATCACCCTCAGGTCATCTGAAACGTGAATTGAGAGTGAAATTTCTCGCAATGGCAGATTTGCCCTTGTCACGAACCACGGACAATCTATCATAACTTTTGCCGAAAATGACTCCATAGCAATCACCAATACTCAATGATCGCCCTCTAGTTCTCCGAAACGTGAATTGAAAGCAAAATTTCCTGCAATGGCGGATTTGGCCTTGTCACGAACCAAGGATGATTTGTCATAACTTTCTCCGAAAATGACTCCATAGCGATCATCAAGGCTCAATGATCGCCCTAAAGTCATCCGAAACATCAATTGAGAGCGAAATTTCCCACTACAATGGAAATGCCCTTGTCACGAACCACAGACGATCTACCATAACTTTGGCAGGAAATGACTCTAAGCGATTAACAAGGTTCACTGATTGCCCTCAAGCCGTCCGAACCATAAATTGAGAGTGAAATTTCCTGTGATGATGAATTTGCCCTTATCAACAACCACGGATGATCCATCGTAACTTTGGCCGGAAATGACTCCATAGCGATCACCAAGGCTTAATGATCGCTCTTAAATCGTCCGTAACGTAAATTGAGAATGAAATTTCCCGCTATGGCAGATTTGCCCATGTTGCGAACCACTGACGATCTGTCATAATTTTGGTCGGAAATGACCCCATAGCGATCAACAAGGCTCAATGATCGCCCTCAAGTCATTCAAAGTAAATTGAGAGTGACATTTCCCACGATGCCGGTTTTGCCCTTGTCCCGAACCACGGATGATCCATCATAACTTTTGCTCAGAAATTACTCCATAGTGATCACCATGGCTCAATGATCGTCCTCAAGTCGTGGAAAATGTAAATTGAGACCGAAATTTTTTGCAATGACGGGTTTGCCATTGTCACGAACCACGAACAATCTACTATAACGTTGGCCGGAAATGACCCCATAGTGATCACCAAGGCTGAATGATCGCCCTTAAGTCGTCTAAAGCGTAAAATGAGAGTGACATTTCCTGCGATGGCAGATTTGCCCTTCTCCCGAAGCATGGACAATCCGTCCTAACTTTGGTTGGAAATGACTCCATAGCGATCACCAAAGCTCAATGAATGCCCTCTAGTCCTCTGAAATGTAAATTGACAGCGAATTTTCCCGTGATGACGGATTTGTCCTTGTCTTGAACCACGAACCATCTCTCCTAACTTTGGCCGAAAATGACTCCATAGCCATCACCAAGGATCAGTGATCGCCCTCTACTCGTGCACAACGTAAATTGAGAGTGCGATTTCTAGCAATAATGGATTTTCCCTTGTCGCAAACAATGATCGATCCGTCATAACTTTGGTCGTAAATAACTCCATAGCAATCACCAAGGCTTAATGACCACCCTCCAGTCGTCTAAAATGTGAATTGAGAGTGAAATTCTCATAATGATGGATTTGCCCTTGTCCCAACCCATGGACGATTCGTCGCAACTTTGGTTGGAAATGGATCCATAGCATACACCAAGGCTCAATGGTCGCTCTCAAATTGTTCGAAACGTATGTTGAGCACAAAATTTCCGACAATGGTAGATTTGCCCTCGTCTAGAACAACGAACGATACGTCATAACTTTGGCCTGAAATGGATCCATAGTGAGCCATAGGGCTCCGTGATTGCTCTCAAGTTGTCTGAAATATTAATTGAGAGCAAAATTTCCCGCAATGGTGGATTTGCCGTTGTCATGAACCACAGATGATAGGATTTAACTTTGGCTGGAAAAGACTCCATAGTGAGATCAATAAGGCTCAATGATCGGCATCAAGTCATCTGAAACGTCAATTGAGAGCAAAATTTCCCACGATGGCGGATTTGCCCTTGTCCTGAACCACAGACGATCTATCGTAACTTTGGCCGGAAATGATTCCATAGAGATCACCAAGGCTCAAAGATCATCCTCAGGTTATTCGAAATGAGAATTGATAGCGAAAGTTCCTGCAATGACGGACTTGCCTTTGTTAAGAAGCACATACATCCGTTGTAACTTTGGTCGAAAATGACTCCATAGCAATCACCAATGCTCAGTGATCACTCTCATGATGCCCGAAGTGTAAATTGACAGTGAAATTTTTCGCGATGGCAGATTTGCTTTTCTCCCGAGCTAGGACCAGCCATCATAACTTTGGCCAGAAATGACTCCATGTCAATCACCAAGGCACAATGGCCCCCCTCAGGTCGTCCGAAACGTCAATTGAGTGCGAAATTTTCTACGATCGCGGATTTGCCCTTGTCAACAACCACTGACTATCTATCGTAACATTGGTTGGAAATGACTCCACAACAATCACCAAGGCTCAATGATTGCCCTGAGGTTGTCCAAAACATGAATTGATAGTAAAACTTCTATTGATATATCAATTTGTACGATTTGTTTATCCATTCCTGACCTAGAATTCTAAGTTTGAGGCCACTTCTCATAAATTTAGAGGTCAATTGCATAGCTTTTCATCAATGGGATTGAATGGTTATAAATGACAGCTTTCAGACCTCTAAATATGGATTAGATACTACTGGGAGTTGTTCGATGTACAGGGATGGAAGAACATGTGCAGAAAGATGATGAAGACTCGGCTTATTCGATGCAGCAACTTTTGAAGGGAATTTCTCATACTTCATATGCAAGAAATATCACAAATAATATGCCATCAGAAAGCTTGTCGAGTCAAGATTCTTACACATCAAACAAATCATGAATCGGATCTGAAACGAGGAAGTTGTGGCCGAAGAAGAAAACTGCACGTAGAATAGGGGATAGACCGCAGTCTACCGAGGCAAAATTTTGGGATCCACTACCTCCTATCCCACATGACCAGACCAAGAATAGAGGGAGTATACTTGCTCTATATATAGTGGTGCACCCCTACAAGTGATACATACATACATACATATATATACATATATATATAGATATACAAGAGTGGAAGAAAAAGTCACCTACTATAACACGAGAAGAGAGACCACAACAACAATTCGTAAAGTCAGGATTGGGAGATTTGACTTCACTATCTAGAGTTCTTTCTGTCCATTTTCTTCTGATTTTCATAATGTTGTCTTCTCTTCTAACTCTTGTAGTTTATTCGAATGTGTGGAACTAAACGCCTAGATTCCTAGGGGGATCAATGGAACCTTTTCTATGTCTTAAGTAAAACTCTTTTCTTTCACATGTATGATTCTGTCGAGGTACACCTCCGTATTGTTATTTATGCAATTTCTACTTTATGCTTTCTTTTGGATTGGCCACCTATGAGATCGAACTTGAGACAAAGAGGAGCCTCTGAAGAGGGAATCGATGTCACGCTAGAAATTGCATAATCTAGGTTAGCTTATGCCGGCAGGTGAGGTTATTCGTGCGAGCGCACCGGAAGATGGTGAGCACCCTAGATAGCCATTTAGGGTTGGTTTAGTTTGGCCTTTCAACATTAATCGCCTAGGAATAGAGTTGATTAGTGTCTTCCGCTTAGGTACATTCGTGTGACATCGGAAGGTGCGTACGATGGAAGTGGGGAAACCCTAGAATCCTAGGTTAATAACATGACAGACTTAATTGTGTGAAAGAGGGATCCTTGCTTAAGACTAGAGTTGGTGAAGTTGTGAACCTTAGGATCTTTTCATCGACTAATTTCTGTTTGTTTACTTTCTGTCTTTTTAATTACTTGCAATCCACTCAACTGACTCGATTGACTTGGCTTGGAACTAGTTGTGCCAATGTTAGTGCTTAGTAGAAGAGTCCTCGTGGGAACGATACTCTACTCACTCTGTATTACTTGTTTGCGATACGTATACTTGCGTGCATTACCCATAATTATCTCGCAACAAGTTTTTGTCGCCGTTACCGGGGACTCTTTTTCTGCTAACCTAATACCAGGCAGCTGTTCTTGGACCAAATTCTTTTTTATTTCTATTTTTCCTAACTTTCTAGTATAATATATCTTTTCTTCTTTCTTGCTTTTATCTTTTGTTTGTTTTTCTTTCTTTTGTGATATGCACTTTAATTTCACCTTTTGATAGATCTTGAAGCAATCCTTTTAGAATATGTGGAAGATCATTTCAATTGGGTAGGTGGACCCTACAGAGATTCAATTAATGAAAGTTATAATATATTCGTACAAAACTATTGCATCTCTTGTGGCTATTGTGGAAAGCTTCACCTACCCAATTATTGTCCCGATTATGTTGAGTTGATGAATCGTGTTGAGCACAATGCATGGAATAATTCCCCTTATGATATGTGTGATTCAGGATTGGGAGCTCACCATGATTATGAGTAAGAACATCAGCAACATGGTAATCGGAGTGGAATAATGCTTCAAATTTCGATCGACAATATTCTGACCAAGATTCTTCCTTTAGATTTGAGGAAGCGCTCCACAATTTCATGAATTCCTAACAAAATCTTCCACAACAAGCTTTTGAACAACAATCGACTTCAGATCGCATTTCTAAACTTGAAGAAAGTTTAATTAGTTTTATGAATTCCTCTCAATTGACTCATGATGCTATTCAAGCTAATTCTAATCAAATTGCTGCTTTATAGTTGCAGATGTACAACGTGGAGACTCAAATTTGCCAAATTTCAAGCAATCAAATCTCAACCATATAGAACATTGCCTACCGAAATTGAGGTCAACTTACAAGCAGAGGATAGTAAGCATAATGAGATGATCAATTTTTGGAGCAATTTAGAGTTAGAGGACGAGGAAAAAGCTGATGGAATCGAGACATAAAGCACAGAATTCTCAAGGGAGGAGGAGAATGACACCACTAGCAATTCAATGGATGAGGTGGATATGACTTCACCAATATCAAGTAGTGGAATATGTGAAGAAGCCATAGAAGTCCAAAGTTGCAATTCTGACCCTTCTATCGATCTTATGGCCAATCCTAAACAAGGTAATGAGACACTATTCATTGAAAATCATTTACCTAATGATTGTTTCAATACATTGACAGAAGAAGCACATGCTACATGGATACTTGATAAGCCAAAAGAGCACATGGATTTTCTTGGCATCTCCCAATGGTTAGAGCCTAATCAAATACCAATGAAGCAATTAGTTCTTATGGAAGCATTGCGATTCTCCAAATCGACAAAGAGAGCATACAAGTTACCACCAAGATACCAACAATTCCATAAACATATCAACTACCTTGGAGGATTGTTGAACCTTCTTCATCAAGATCTAAAAGAGAGAGTCTATCAACTGAGGAAGGTGATCAAGTGGCAAACAAGAAAGGGCAAGTGCTAGTTCATTGAGGAGGATCCCTACTTCATTCTAGGGGAGTAATCTATATTTCCTTTAATTTTTGTTATATCATTTTAATGATGATTCATGGATTAGTTTTAGGTGGAATTATGCCTTACTGTCTTGATTGTTTTCCTTTCTCTAGATGACATTTTATTTTATTTTGTTTGTTTTTGTTGCATTTAGGAAACATGGGTCAGACTTATAAAGCAAAAATTGAAAAATTTCACAGATCGTGACACAAGGGAAAGAGATCACGATCTATTGAGGTAGCCACAACATTGAAGTGTTAGACCGTGATCTATAGACCGAGGTCTAAATAGAAGAACAAGAATCAAGGCTCCATCAACAAACTAGCAAGGCAAGTTTCTATACCCTTACTCTTATTTCACATTCGGGGCAATGCTAAGTTTAGGTTTCGGGGTGCAAACATATACCTTGCTTGTGGGATTCTCTATCTAATTGTTGGTTTTCTCATGCACTCTGATCTATGTTTTAAGATTAGGTTTGCATTTAGATAGTAGTTGCATAATAGGTTAGTCTAGGTTGCATGGTGTGATTTGCTATTATGTAAAATATATATATATATGCAAAAAGCAGAAAAGCTCTTGAAAAACCGATTGGTCCTTGTTCTATGATGACTACTAATGGCGAAAAATGGGAAAGATGATTGGATTTGAGATTGTAACAACCTTAGGACATGTTCTATAAAATTGTCAGGATGCCCAAACTTCATTACTTTCACGACACTCTTGCAATAGGGATAGCTTAAAATTACCCTTGAAATTGCTTGGTTGTATGGCTCACATGAGAATGGATCAGACTATGAACCTAGATATCCTACAAAAGGCAAAGAGAAAAAGAAACAAAACGTTGAAAAAGTGAAAAATCATATAAAGTGCATAGTTATGAGCTTAATAAAAAGATGTGCCAAGGCTCTGAGCACCACTATACGGGCTTGAGTGGAATTTAGTGCAAAAAACATACGCAATACAGCCTGGCATGTGCTTGTAGTGAAAATTGTCCACTAGTCGAAACTCGAGGATAGATCCAAATGGGTATCTCAAAACCTAATACCTTGGACCAACTGGGACCGGAGCCATTGGTCGATTCCTCGCTACATAGGCCTAGCTCTTGGACATGACACTCAGAGTCGTGCACCACCAAAAAGAACAAAGTTAAAAGAAACAAGCGGAATTGTCAAGGACAATGTCTAGGGAAGTGTTTGTTTGATTGTTTGCTTGACCAACTTAGCTATTGAATGGGTGCTTGAACTATGTTAAGAGTGTTTTGCACTAACACCGCACAAGTGAGGGCTGAATGATTTTGGAAATTTGATATCTTAAGGTAGAAGCATTTGAGGTGAAGATTGTGTGACGAGTAAGGAGCCATTTCCAAGAATGTTTTGGGACCAATTTGGTTTAAATCTTTTGATTACATAACTTAATTTTTGCTCGGGATGAGCAAAATTCTAGGTTTGGGGGTGTGTTGATATAATGATTTGTACGATTTGTTTATCCATTCCCGACCAAGAATGCCAAGTTTGAGGCCACTTCCCATACATTTAGAGGTCAATTGCATAGCTTTTCATCAATGGGATTGAGTGGCTATAAATGATAGCTTTCAGACCTCTACATATAGATTAGATACTGCTGAGAGTTCTTTGATGTGCAGGGATGGAAGAACGTGTGCAGAAAGATGATGAAGACTCGGCTTGTTCGATGCAGCAAATTTTGAAGGAAATTTCTCATACTCTATGTGTGAGAAATATCATGAATAATATGTCATCAGAAAGCTTGTCGAGTCAGGATTCCTATGCATGAAACGGATCATGAATCGGATCTGAAACGAGAAAGTTATGGCTGAAGAAAGAAAACTGCGCGTAGAACATGGGATAGACTGTGGTCCACTGAGGCAAAATTTTGGGACCCACTACCTTCTATACCACATGACCAGACCAAGAATAGAGGGAGTATACTTGCTCTATATATAGTGGTGCACCCCTACAAGTGATACATACATATATATACATATATATACATATACAAGAGTGGAAGAAAAAGGCACCTACTACAACACGAGAAGAGGGACCACAACAACAATTCGTAAAGTTGGGATCGGGAGATTCGACTTCACTATCTAGAGTTCTTTCTGCCCCTTTTCTTTTGATTTTCATAATGTTGTCTTCTCTTCTAACTCTTGTAATTTATTCGAATATGTGGAACTAAACCCCTAGATTCCTAGGGGGATCAATGGAACCTTTTCTATGTCTTCAGTAAAGCTCTTTTTTTTTCACATGTATGATTCTGTGGAGGCACGCTTCCGTGGTGTTATTTATGCAATTTCGTACTTCATGCTTTCTTTTGGATTGGCCACCCATGAGATCGAACTTGAGACAAGGAGGAGCATCGGAAGAGGGAATCGATATCATGCTAGAAATTGCATAATCTAGGTTAGCTTATGCCGGCAGGTGAGGTTATTCGTGTGAGCGCACCGGAAGATAGTGAGCACCCTATATAGCCATTTAGGGTTGGTTTAGTTTGGCCTTTCAACATTAATCACCTAGGAATAGAGTTGATTAGTGTCTTTCGCTTAGGTACATTCGTATGACATTGGAAGGTGCGTACGATGGAAGTGGGGAAACCCCAGAACCCTAGATTAATAACATGACATAATTAATTGTGTGAAAGAGGGATCCTTGCTTAAGACTATAATTGGTGAGTTGTGAACCTTAGGAGCTTTTCATTGGCTAATTTCTGTTTGTTTACTTTCTATCTTTTTAATTACTTGCAATCTACTCAACTGACTCGATTGACTTAGCTTGGAACTAGTTGTGCCAATGTTAGTGCTTAGTAGAAGAGTCCTCGTGAGAACGATACTCTACTCACTCTTTATCAGTTGTCTGCGATAGTATACTTGCATGCATTACCCATAATTATCTCACAACAACTTCCTACAATGACGGACTTGCATTTGTCAAGAACCAAGGATGATCCATCGTAACTTTGGCTGGAAATGACTACATAGTGATCACCAAGGCTGCCCTCAAGTCGTACAAAGCATAAATTGAAAGCGAAATTTCCCGCGATAGTGGATTTGCTCTTCTCCCGAACCATGGATGATCCATTATAACTTTGGCAGGAAATGACTCCATAGCGATCACTAAGACTCAATGATTGCCCTGAAGTCGTTCGAAACTTAAATTGACAGCGAAATTCCCAGCGATGATGGATTTGCCCTTATCATTAACCATGGACGATCCGCCGTAAGTTTGGCTAGAAATGACTCCATAGCGATCACCAAGCCTCAATGATCGCCCTCAAGCCATTAGAAACGTAAATTGAAAGCGAAATTTCCCACAATTGCGGATTTGCCCTTTTCAAGAACCGCAGAAGATCCGTCGTAACTTTGGATGGAAATGACTCCATGACGATCATCAAGGATTAATGATCGCCCTCAAGTTGTTCAAAACGTCAATTGAGAGAGAAATTTCCCGCGAGGATTTGCCCTTGTCACGAACCACAGGTGATTTATCGTAACTTTGGCTGGAAATGACTGCATAGTGATCAACAATGCTCAATGATCGCCCTCATGCCATTCGAACCATAAATTGAGAGCGACATTTCCCGTGATGATGGATTTTCCCTTGTCATTAACCACAGACGATCCATCGTAACATTGGCCAGAAATGACTCTATAGTGATCACCATGGCTCAATGATCGCCCTTAGGTCATCCGAAAGGTGAATTACTAGCAAACATTCCCGCGATAACGGAGTTGCCTTTGTCACGAACCACAGACGATCCAGCGTAACTCTGGCCGGAAATGACTCGATAGAGATGACTAAGGCTCAATGATTGCCTCAAGTCGTCCAAATCATAAATTGAGAGCAAAATTTCTTGAGACGACAGATTTGCCCTTGTCACGATGATACAGACAAGGCTGCCAGACAAGGCCCTACCCATATCGCAATGGACTTGATATTGGATGGAGGAGGCCCAATAACAAGAGGTAGACTAAAGAAATGGCAAGATGCTATTGGAGCTCTAACTAATGGGTTGATAGCCCAAGAGGTTTAAGTTCAAGCTGATAATAGACAAGAGTCCTTAATCTTATTTCTTGAGGCTCGAACACAAGCCCAATTGAAGGTGTAAGCCCACAATGCAACCCAAGCCCATGACACTCAATAAGGGAGGAAGGAATATTCAGCCTAAAGACAAAAAATTCGTCCATAATGAAGTATCCACAAATAAAGGAAGAATATATGAGCAGATTACCTTAATAATCTATGATTTTAAGTTTCCATATTTAATTATAGAAGAATATTATTTTGGCCGATTACTAGCAATATATCTAGAAGGATATGAACAGCCAATTGACCATATATATGGTCTTCTCTACTCATGTATGGGCAAATTAGTTTTGATTAGAATATCGAATTGAAGGTGTGTTCATCTTTGTGAGGTAAATCTCTCTTTTGCTCTTGTGAAATCTTGCTTTTGTCGAACTAATATTTTAGTTTGGTGATTCAAGTTTCCCAAAGCCCCCAATCCGTGCCTTGACCCAGGTGTGATGCAAATCAAGAGCATGGTGCAAGCAATCCGATTAGAGTTCCAAGTGGGCCAATTATGAAGGCACTAGCCAAGAAGTTTAGAAAAGATCTTAATAGGCTAGTTCGAGAAATTTGGACTCAAGCACATTCAATGAAGCATGTTGAAGCAAGTTCGTATGTGCCAGCAACATACATCAACATGATGAAGTTTTCAAAGATTCCGATCAAAGAAGAATAATTCTAGTCAAAGACGAATATTACCTTTTCTAAGTACTATATTTCCTTTCTTTAGTTATTAAATATGAATATTAGGGTAATATTCCATTGTTTCCTAAAGAGCAGTTAGAATATTTTTGTTGCCTATTATATAGGAGGCAATTTGGCAACATAATATTTCACATATCTTGGAACATTGGCCTATTTATAGGTGAGTTGAGGATGGACGAATTTTTCATACTTCTTTGTTATTCAATACATAATTTCGTGAGGAGTTTGCTCTTCTTGGTTCTTAAGAAGACTCGTAGAACTTATCAAGGTTTTTTGTAGCGTTCTACAATCGGACTTATTACTTTGATCCTCGGGGTGTGGCGTCCTTTCCAACTGTAGCTTTGGTTCCTATCTCGCTAGGTAGCGGGTCAAAGCTCTCCTTCGAAACTTGTTCTTTGCAAATCTTGGGGTTCTCATCCATATATTGTTGTCGGATTTTGCCACATGTTGGTAAGGTTCACATCAATCTGACTGAGATATATTTCTTCAAAATACTTTCCTTCTTGACATCAGCTGAAATATATTTGTTGAAGCACTTTCACTCTTGATATTCAGCTGAAATATGTGACCTCTATTATTTGTCCTTTTTGAAATACCATGGATAATGTCGAGTCATTTAGTTTGCTTGTCACTTGTATGCATATCCATGTCCGCTTCTTCATCATGCACAAGCTTCTCATAATCGGTCTATGAAATATTTTGATTGCACTCTTCCAGCTCGTATCCTAGATCACATCATTCCTCTCTTCTTGAAAAGGATTTGTCCTCAAATCTTGCCTTGCATTAAATGAAGATAAATTACAAACTTGGAAAGTATCATTATCTTTATAGTCACATTGTTGTTCATCACTAGTAATATGCTCAAGAACTCAAAATAGTCCATCTCCATGAGGATGTCTCTTTGAACACCTTTGAATGTGAATCCTCTTCTTCCTCATGTGCAATGAGTTCAACTGCCCCGGATCAAAAACAAAATTCTTGCGCCACTATTGGGATGCATGGCTTTCACATGATTTGACTTAACAAATTCACCTTTTCTCGTTCCACCTAAGTAAGCACATCCACTTGAAGGTAAAGATGTTAAATCCATAAGAATCAATAAACTAAAGCTGTATACTTGCTTTGAATGACAAAGCTTAGTAGTAGAAGGAATGATACTAGAATGATACCAAATGATGCGAACCTCAACATTGAGAAAATAGTATTCCCATGCTTTAAAATCAATTTTTGCATAGCAATTCAAAAACAATAATTTGTTTCCAAGTTCTCTCAAAATCTTCCAAGTGCAGTTCAAGAACTTGGCTTCTTTATTCAGAATAAACACACTGTGTAATCTCAAAATCATTTTAAAGATCAAATCATCATGTTTGGCATCATCTATTAAATGACATGGCATAAAATACCAATATATTTTAGTCAAGCCATGGGAATCACTTACCTGACTTACCAAAGTTGATGTTTGTCATTTTTGGATTGCTTTTCCCTTTCAACAAGATTCTCAATCTCTATAGAACTCACAATAAAATGAAGGAAGACAACCTTATCCATGCAAAGATTACCTATTTCATGTTTACCGAACAACAATTCTTTCTGCAAAGCATCTAAAGCAAGTATAGGATGTTCAACATGATCAACTGGACTCTTGCTATAACCAATGCCATCAAAGTAGACAAATGCATATAAATTATGACTCATAAGTCTCATGAAAGCACTAGGCCCATTAATCATTCCAAGAGACATAAATAACATCTTATATAAATCACATGGTGTTTTGCATTCATTGTTTTAGTCATGATTTTGTCTCACCCTAGAATGATGGAATTCACCTTTAAAATCAATCTTTGAAATCATATAACTCAATCCATTTAATATGTCATTCTCATTGGGAATAGGGTTAGGACGCATTATTGTGATTTTATTGATGGATTGAAAATCACTCAACTTTCTCCACATTTGATCCTCATGCCCTGTTAACATCAAAGGACCCATGTACTCTCCAGCTTGTATATTTACTAGCTCATTGGGTTGTTGTTGAATTTCCTTCATCTCCGCACGATTACTTGTAATGGCTAGTTGGTTTGGGCTAGATTCTTGGTGCACTTTCTTGAATTCTTGCAAATAAGAAATAATATTGCTCGGCAAGAATCCGACAAAATTGTTAGAAAATAAAACCAGCCCCATAATCATAAGGGGTTGATTAAAATTAAAGAACTCTCAATTTCACAGTCTTTTTCCTCTCTTGCACTCACCAATGAAACATCACTTTTATTTTCTCTCCCCTCAATTTCTTTTCTCTTGTTTTCTTTTTCCACAACTTCAATCTCTCTCTTTTTCATTACTCTCCATTTCTTGACAATCATAGATATTAATTTCATCACACTCTTTCTTTCGTCTTCTCTCAATTTTTTCATCACACTTTCTTTCTTGATCATTCATTTGATTCTCATTAGTTTGTTTAATACTCACAATTTGTTTGACTTTCATAGAAGGTTCATAATAGAACTTCATTGAGGGGACCTCAACTTGCTGAGAGGTTGATCTTGAAGAACTTGTTGCAACCATATTTGTGCTCTATTCATTCATGTTTCTTTGCTCCAACCATCGTTGAACTTTCATGGCATGGGGCAACATATCATTGAGCTCCTCATAGTAATGCACCCCCACAACATCAACAATCTCACAATTTAGTCCACTTAAGAACTTGTCCATGGTGGCTTCAATATCCTCCTCTACATTAGCTCGGATCATTACAACCTCCATCTCTTTATAATATTCGATAACGCTCTTTGATCTTTGAGTGAGATGCTACAATTTGTTGTGCAATTCCCGGCAATAGGAACTTGGAAGGAATCGTCGCCTCATTATTGACTTCATCTCATTCTATGTCTCAACAAGTCACTCCCCATTCCATCTCTGACTTGTAACAAGTTGATCCCACCCAATAATAGCATAGTCGGAGAATTGAAATGAAGCAAGTTGTACCTTTTTCCTTTTGGAGTAGATATGATTTTGAAGACCATCTCCATTCATTCCTCCCACAAAAGATAACTTTTAGGGTCGTTTTTGCCTTGGAAAGTTGGAATCTTTACTTTTGTGTCACTCAAATCATTGTTCCACCTTGGTCTTCTTGATTCTTTATCTTCATACGGAAGTTGAAATCTTTTTCTTTTTGCTTCATCCTCAATTCGATCTGTCTTCTTGTGGATTTATTTGAATTCAGCTCTCACCATCCTCCTTACTTCATGTGCAAATGCTTGTAGTTGTATATCTTCGGATGAGCTTTCTTCTTGATAGTGTCATATGATGAGATTCTGTAAAATATATTAGGACCTCACAAGCACTCCCTCACGTGTTTCTCTCTAGACGGCTTTTACTCTCTCATAAGCTCACCACTCTGCCTTTTTCCACTCGTATATCCTTTTTTGGTTCTTTTTGAACTAAAAAAACTATAATCAGAATGCCCCACAACAATCCACCACGACTTCACCAAGATTTGAAAGGAGAATGTAGGGTTGGGTTCCAAAGTATGAAAATCAAGAGAAATAATGGGATTACGAACTAGAGAATAATAGATCATCAATTGAAAAGAAACAACTTGGTAGCTCTATGAATGAATAAATAATTCTTGAACTTGCTCAATATCTCATTTTTTGATTGATTTTTTTTGCCTTTCTTTTTATTGATACTTTTTTTTCCTTTTTTCTATTTTGCGACTTTTTTCTTTCTTTTTTGTTGCTTTTTTTTCCTACTACTTTTTTATTACTTTTTTTTATTACTTTTTCTGAAAAAGATAATAGAAAAGGAAGAAGACAAAGAAAAACAACAAAGATTAAAGAAAACAAAGATAAATTAGACGGATAGATTGAACTTGACTTTGAACGTTGGCTTAGATACCAAATGATGCGAACCTCCCCAACACCATGATGAAACCTGATACCAAGCATGATATGAACCTTACCAACTCATGACAAAACCCGTATTCAACTAAGGTCTCCAAGAAACGTGTCCTTCTCAAGCTCTAAAGGTGGAACCTTGACCAATTACCTATAAAGAGGTAAGAACCTTGGTACAGTGAAGACGCCATAATCAACTATAGGATTAATAAGTCGACGCTAAATGCCGCGAAATGCTCTGATAAGTTCAAGCAGTTCTTCAAAGAACTAAAGAGAATAAAATCTCGCACTTTATTAATGAATAATTTGCTCTAAAAATTCTTCCAAGATTATGCACCAACCTTTAAATAGGTCAAAGTGCAATATTTACATGAAAATAACCTTCCTAAGTGGTTCTCATGTGATAGTAAACTAATAATAAGGTAAATCTAATAGTTACTCTATAAGAAAATAGGAAATATTGCCTATATCTTCAGAACTAAACAAAGAGAAATGTAATATATTCTACTTATCAAAAGAGGAAAGTGATATATTCTTGTAAATAACTTCAATATATCAGCATTAACTTGTGCTTCTCTTGCCTCTTTAGTTCTCTCAACTTCCTTTCTTAAAAATATTCTTTCTCTTTACATCTGGCTGAGATATATTTCTTCAGAATACTTTCCCTCTTAATATCAGCTTAAATATATTTTTTGAAACACTTTCACTCTTGATATTCGGCTGAAATATGTGACCTCTATTATTTGTCGCATTTTGAAATACCATGGATAATGTTGAGTCATTTAGCTTGCTCATTACTTGTATGCATATCCATGTCCGCTTCTTCATCGTGCACGAGCTTCTCATCATCGGTCTATGAAATATTTTTATTGCACTCTTCCAGCTCATATCCTGGATCACATCACAAGGCAAGGTGTGTAGTGTCATCGTCGATGGAGGAAGTTGCAGCAATGTTGCCAACACCGAGCTAGTGGAGATGCTGGGGTTTCTAACCTTCAAGCATTGTAGACCATACAAACTACAATGGCTCAATGATTGTGGCGAGCTAAAAGTAACAAAACAAAATAAGGTGTTGTTTAGCATAGAAAAGTATAAAGATGAGATTTTATGTGATGTTGTTCCTATGAAGGCATGTCATCTTTTGCTTGGTAGGCCATGGTAGTTTGATAGGCGTGTTACTCATGAAGGTTTCCTAAACCATTATTCTTTTGTACTACGGGGCAGGGGGGATCCATAACCCTCCTTCCATTGTCTCCAAAGCAAATATTGGAAGATCAAATAAAACAAGAAAAGAAGATCAAATAAAACAAGAAAAGAAAAGGGTGAGTGGAGAGGACAAATAGAGTGAAGAGAGAAAAGAAAGAGAGCAACCAAGAGGAAAAAGGGAAAAAGATTAAAGAACATGAGCAACAAAAAAGAGATTGGGAGGAAAAATGAGAAAACAATATTAGTGGCAAGAAAAAGTGAGGTTAAGCAAGCTCTTTTATCTCAACAAAACCTCTTAGAACTTGTGTACAAAGAGGCAATGTTAGCTACTAACGACATAATCCCTATCTTGCCAAGTGTTGTTCTATCTCTCTTGCAGGAATTTGAGGACGTGTTTCCCGAAGAAGTACCGTCAGGTTTACCACCACTAAGAGGGATCGAGTATAAGATTGACTTCATTCCCAATTGTCCATACCTAACAATTATGCATATCGCACCAACCCCGAAGAGACGAAGGAGATCCAACGACAAGTCCATGAGTTGATGGACAAGGGTATGTGAGGGAAAGTCTTAGTTGATGCGAACCTCACCAGCATTGTGATGAAACCCATTATCAAGTATGAAATGAACCTCACCAACTCGTGATGACACCTATATTTAACTAAGGTCTCCAGGAAACATGTCCTTGTCAAGCTCGAAAGGTGGGACCTTGAAATTTTCCATAACCTGCCCTTTCTTATGACTCAAATTTCCTTTTTTTGTCTTTCCTTTTTTTCCTTTCTTCTTTTCTCTCTCTTTTTTCTTTTTTCTTTTTTAAGAAGGCAAAAACAAAGAATGATGAAAAAAAACAAAGATAACCTAAAGGATAGATAGAACCTGACTTAGAACGTTAGCTCTGATTCTAAATGATGCGAACCTTGCCAACACCGTGATGACACCCAATATCAAGTATGATGTGAACCTCACCAACTCGTGACGAAACACATATTCAACTAAGATTTCCAGGAAACCTATCCTTGTCAAGCTCGAAAGGTGGAACCTAGATCCATTACCTGTAAAGAGGTAAGAATCTTGGTATACTGAAGATGTCACAATCAACTATAGAAGGGTTGATTGACAAGTTGGGAATGAACGCCACAGAATACTCCGATAAGTTCGAATAGTTCTTCAAAGAACTAAAGAGAATAAAATCTCACACTTTATTAATGAATAATCTGCCTCCCAAATTTGTTCAAGACTTTGCACCAGCCTTTAAATAGGTCAAAGTGCAATATTTACATGAAAATAACCTTCCTAGGTGATCCTCATGTGATAGGAAGCTAATAATAAGGTAAATCTAAGAGTTACTCTATAAGAAAACAAGAAATATTGCCTATATCTTCATAACTAAACAAATGGGAAAGTAATAAATTATAGTTGTCAAAAGAGGAAAGTGATATATTATCATTGACTTGTGTTAACTTAAATATATCATCATTGACTTGTGTTGCTCTTGCACTTGCTATTGCTCTCAACTTCCTTTCTTGAAAATATTCTTCTTCTTTATATCTGGTTAAGATATATTTCTTCAAAATATTTTTCCTCTTGATATTCAGTTGAAATATGTGACCTCCATTATTTTTCCCATTTTGAAATATCATGGATAATATCGAGTCATTCAGATTGCTCATCACTTGTATGCATATCGATGTCCTCCTTTTCGTCTCGTTCGAGCTTCTCATCATCAGATCATGAGAGACTTTGATTGCCCCCTTCAAGCTCGTATCTTGGATCACATCATTAGCCCTTGTGCAGTACCGGTTTTGCTCGTGCCCAAGAAGGATGGCACATGGAGGATGTGTATTGATTGTCGAACCATCAATAACATAACAGTAAGATATCGACACCCTATTCCTAGGCTAGATGAAATGCTTGATGAGCTGAATGGCTCAACCATCTTTTCACAAATTGACCTAAAGAGTGGCTACCACCCGATTAGAATGAAAGAAGGAAATGAATGGAAAACAACATTTAAGACTAAACATGGACTTTATGAATGGTTAGTAATGCCCTTTGGTCTGACAAATGCACCTAGCACATTTATGAGGTTAATGAATCATGTCTTATGTGCCTATATTGGAAAATTTGTGGTAGTTTATTTCAACGATATCCTTATATGTAGTAGGACTTTAAGAGAACAAGTAGATCATCTTAGACAAGTCCTAGAAATGTTAAGGAAGGAGAAATTGTTTGGAAATCAGAAGAAATGTGATTTTTGTACAAACAAAGTTATTTTTCTTGGCTTTGTTGTGAGTGGCGAGGGCATTGAAGTAGACAAAGAAAAGATCAAGCCAATCCAAGAATGGCCAACTCCTACTACCATTGGACAAGTGCGAAGTTTCCATGGATTGGCAAGCTTCTACAGGAGGTTCATGAAAGATTTTAGTACCATAGCCATTGAACGAGTTAACCAAGAACGTGTCCTTCAAGTGGGGAGAAGTACAAGAAAGGGCCTTCCAGGTTATTAAGGAGAAACTTACACATGCACCTGTCCTTGCCCTCCCTAACTTTGGTAAGACTTTTGAAGTGGAATGTGATGCAAGTGGAATTGGTATCGGTGGAGTTCTCATGCACGGAGGTAAGCCTATTGCTTATTTTAGTGAATGATTAAATGGTCCAACTCTTAACTATTCTACATATGATAAAGAATTGTATGCCTTAGTTAGAGTTTTGGAGACGTGGCAACACTACTTGTGGCCAAAAGAATTTGTTATACATTCTGATCATGAGGCTTTGAATCATCTTAAAGGACAAAATAAGCTTAATCGAAGGCATGCCAATGGATCGAATTCATTGAGTCATTCCCTTATGTGATCAAGCACAAGAAAGGTAAGGATAACATAGTTGCTAATGCACTTTCCTGAAGGTATGTTCTTCTGTCTACCTTAGATGCTAAAATTCTTGGATTTCAGTTCATAAAGGAATTGCATGTCGGTGATGTAGATTTTTCTGAGGGTTATGGCAATTGCAAATCTGATAGTGGATGGGAGAAGTTTTTCTTGCATGATGGATTTCTATTTCGGGTTGATAAACTTTATATTTCCAATTGTTCCATACGCATGTTATTGATGAAAAAAGCACATTCTGGTGGCCTAGTGGGACAATTCGACATTGCTAAAACTTTAGGTATATTGAGTGAACATTTTTGTTGGCCTAAGATGAGAAGAGATGTTGAGAACTTTGTGGGAAAATGCATTACATGTCTTAAAGCTAAATCCAAGCTTAATCCACATGGTTTATACACCCCACTTCCTACTCCTATTGTGCCATGGGAAGATATTTCTATGGACTTTATTTTAGGTTTACCAAGGTTTCAAAGAGGTATGGATTCCATATTTGTTGTTGTAGACTAATTTTCTAAGATGGCACATTTTATTGCATGTCGCAAAAACTAATGATGCATCTTACATTGCTTCCTCATTTTTTAGGGAAATCGTGCGACTTCATCACTATAGTTTCCAATCGAGATGCTAAGTTCCTTAGCTATTTTTAGAAGACCTTATGGGGAAAGATTGAAACCAAGTTGCTATTTTCAACTACATGGCATCCACAAACTGATGGGCAAACTGAAGTCTTGAACAGGACATTATCTACTCTACTTCGGACTCTTGGGAAGAAGAATTTGAAGAATTGGGAAGAATGTCTACCTCATTCTAAGTTTGCATCTAACAGGGCAATTCATTCCACTACAAAATATTCTCCCTTTGAAATTGTCTATGGATTTAATCCCTTAGCACCTATTGATTTGATTCCATTGCCTGTGCAGGAAAGAGTTAGCATGGATGGAGTGAAAAGTGCTAAGTTTGTAAAGCAAATCTATGAGAAGGAAAAACTCAATATTGAAAGGATGAATCAACAAATATATGGAACGTGTAAACAAGGATTAGAAGAAAGTCATTTTCGAACCAGGAGACTTAATATAGGTGCACCTTAGGAAAGAGAGATTTCCAGAAAAAACGAAAGTCCAAACTTATGCCAAGAGGAGATAGACCCTTCCGGGTTCTTGAACAAATCAATGACAATGCATATAAGATTGACTTACCAAGTGAGTATGGGATAAGTGCTACTTTTAATGTCGTTGATCTATCTCCTTTTCTTGATGTAGACATTGAAGAGTTGAGGACGACTCCTTTTCAAGAGGGGGAGAATGATACAGACAAGGTTGCCATACAAGACTGTACCCATATCGAGATGGACTTGATCTTTGATGGAGGAGGCCCAATGACAAGAGGCAGACTAAAGAAATGGCAGGATGCTATTGGAGCTCTAACTAATAGGTTGATAGCCCAAGAAGTTAAAGTTCAAGCTAACAAGAGACAAGAGGCCTTAATCTTATTTGTTGAGGCACGAACACAAGCCCAATCGGAGGTGTAAGCCCACGATGCAGCCTCAGCCCATGACAGTCAATAAGGTAGGAAAGAATATTTAGCCTAAAGATAGAAAATTTGTCCATAATGAAGCATCCATAGATAAAGAAAGAACATATGGGCAGATTACCTTAGTTATCTATGATTTTGAGTTTCCATATTTAATTATAGAAAGAATATTATTTTGGCTGATTACTAGTAATATATCTGGAAGGATATGAACAACCAATTGACCATATATATGGTCTTCTCTACTCATATATGGACAGATTAGTTTTGATTAGAATATCGAATTGAAGGTGTGTTCATCTTTATGAGGTAAATCTCTCTTTTGCTCTTGTGAAATCTTGCTTTTGTTGAAATAATATTTTAGGTTGGTGATTCAAGTTTCGCAAAGCCCCCAATTTGTGCCTCGACCCAAGTGAGTCGTTGTGTGGATTGGTTCTGTGTTCGTGGTTAGGTGAGTGGTCTAAGTAGCAAGTCATGTTCCCTTTCGTTGGTTGGCTAGTTGCATCCGCTTGGTTTCAAACCAAATCCTTTTTCCCTTTTCAACCTATGCAGTGAGAATCGGGCCACCCCTCAAGTCCCACATCACACGAATCACGGACGATCCATCGTAACTTTGGCTAGAAATGATTGCCCTCAAGTCGTCCGAAACGTAAATTGAGAGGGAAATTTCCTGCGATGACGAATTTGCCCTTGTCACTCACAATGGACGATTCGTCATAACTTTGGGCAGAAATGACTCCATATCGATCACCAAGTCTCAATGATTGCCCTCTAGTCGTTCGAAACATAAATTCAAAGTGAAATTTTTCGCAATGGCGGATTTGTCCTTGTCACAAACCACGGGCAATCTATCGTAATTTTGGCAGGAAATGACTCCGTAACGATGACCAAACCTCAATGATCGCCCTCAAGTCGTCCGATGAATAAAATGAGAGCAAAATTTCTCGCGATAGCGAATTTACCCTTGTCCCGAACCACAGATATTTTGTCCTAACTTTGGCCGGAAATGACTCCATAGCGA
Organism: Lagerstroemia speciosa; assembly: GCA_037672795.1. Classification (NCBI taxonomy): domain Eukaryota; kingdom Viridiplantae; phylum Streptophyta; class Magnoliopsida; order Myrtales; family Lythraceae; genus Lagerstroemia; species Lagerstroemia speciosa. The sequence goes on along the minus strand of CM075288.1, from coordinate 16,944,037 downwards.
TCACCAAGGCTCAATGATCACCCTCAACTCGTTTGAAACGTAAATTGATAGTGAAATTTTTTGCAATGCCAGATTTACCCTTGCCCCGAATCACGGACGATCCATCGTAACTTCGGCCGGAAATGACTCCATAGGGATCACCAAGTCTCAATGATCACCCTCAAGTCGTCCGAAATGTAAATTGAGGGCAAAATTTCCTACGATGGCTGATTTGACCTTGGTACGAGCCATGGACGATCCATCGTAACTTTGGCTGGAAATGGCTCTGTAGCGATCACCAAGGCTCAATGAATGCCCTCAAATAGTCCAAAACGTAAATTGAGAGCTAATGTGATCTAAGATAATAGCTTGAAGGGCGCAGTCAAAGTCTCTCATGATCCGATGATGATAAGCTCGAGTAGGATGAAGAAGATGACATAGATATGCATACAAGGGATGAGTAAGTTAAACAACTAATATTATCCATAATATTTCAAAATGGGACAAATAATAGATGCCACATGTTTTTGCGAATATCAATAGTGAAAGTACTTCTAGCAATATATTTCAGCTGAATGTCAAGAGAAAAAGTATTTTGAAGCAATATATCTCAACCAGATATAAAGATGAAGAATATTTTCATGAAAGGAAGTTGAAAGCACCTATAAGGGCAAGAGCAACACAAGTCAATGATGATATATTTAAGTTAACTTTTGTAATATATCACTTTCCTCTTTTGGCAAGTAGAATTTATTACCTTCCAATTGTTTAGTTCTGAAGATGTGGTCAATATTTCCTATTTTCTTATAGAGTAACTATTAGATTTACCTTATTAATAGTTTCCTATCACATGAGGACCACTTAGGAAGGTTACTTTAATGTAAATATTGCACTTTGACCTATTTAAAGACTAGTGCATAGTCTTGAACGAATTTTAAAGCAAATTATTCTTTAATAAAGTGTGAGATTTTATTCTCTTTAGTGCTCTGAAAAACTATTCGAACTTATTGGAGTAGTCCATGGCATTCATCTCCGACTTATCAATTAACCCTTCCATATTTCATTGGGGCGTCTTCATTATACCAAGTTCTTACCTCTTTATAAGTATTGGGTCAAGGCTCCACCTTTAGAGCTTAAGGAGGACATGTTTCCTGGAGACCTTAGTTGAATACAAGTTTCGCCACGAGTTGGTGAATTCAAATCGTACTTGGTATCGGGTTCAATTTATCCTTTTAAAGTTTATCTTTGTTTTCATTCATCTTCATCACTTTTTCTTTATCTTCTTTCTTTTCTATTATCTTCTTTAAAAAGAGTAACAAAAAAAAAAGTAGCGAGAGAGTGATGATATAATGATTTGTATGATTTGTTTATCCATTTCCGACCTAGAATCTTAAGTTTTAGGCCACTTCCCATACATTTAAAGGTTAATTGCATAACTTTTCATCATTGGGATTGAATGGATATAAATGATAGTTTTCATACCTTTGCATATGGATTAGATACTACTGGGAGCTATTTGATGTGCAGGGAGGGAAAGAACTTGTGCAGAAAGATGATGAAGATTTGGCTTGTTCGATGTAGCAAATTTTGGAGGGAATTTATCATACTCCATTTGCGAGAAATAAGGCAAATAATGTCATCGGATTCCAACGCATCAAACGGATCATGAATTGGAGCTAAAACAAGGAAGTTATGGCCGAAGGAAGAAAAATGTGCGCAGAACAGGGGATGGACTGCGGTCCATAGAACGCGGTCTACTGAGGCATTTTAAAGAAGCAGACTTGGATCGCAGTCTATAGAGGCAAATTACTAGGACCCACTACCTCCTATCCCACACTGATTAGACTAAGAATAGAGGAAGTATACTTGCTCTATATATAGTGGTGCACCCCTACAAGTGAGAGACAGATACATATAGATAAGAATTGAAGAGGAGAAGAAAGGCAACACTGAAAGAATATGAAGAAGGGATCATGGCAACAAATCATAAAGTCATGATCGGAAGATTAGACTTCACCAACTAGAGTTCTTTTTGTCCTCTGTCTTCTGATTTTATAATGTTGTCTTCTCTTTCAACTCTTGTATTTCTTTCTAGTATGTTGAACTAAACCCCTAAATTCCTAGGGGGATCAATGGAACCATTTCAATGTTTTAAGTAAGGACTTTCTTTCATACATATGATTCTATCAAGGTACGCCTCCTATGTGTTATTTATGCAATTTCGTACTTCATGCTTTCTTTTGGATTGGCTACCCACGAGATCGAACTTGAGATAGAGAGAAGCCTCGGGAGAAGAAACTGAAGTCACGCTAGAAATTGCATAATCTAGGTTAGCTTATGTCGGAAGGTGAGGTTATTCGTGCAAGCACATCGGGAGATGGTGAGAACCCTAGATAGCCATGTAGGGTTGGTTTAAATTGGCCTTTCAACATTAATCGCCTAGGAGTAGAGTGGATTAGTGTCTTCCACTTAGGTACATTTGTATGACATCGGAAGGTGCGTACGATGAAAGTGGGTAAACCCTAGAACCCTAGGTTAATAACATGACAGAATTAATTGTGTGAAAGAAGGATTCTTGCTTAAGACTAGAATTTGGGAAGTTGTGAACCTTAGGAGCTTTTCATCAATTGATTTCTGTCTGTTTACTTTCTGTCTTTTCAATTACTTGCACTCTACTCTACTTATTCGATTGACTTGGCTTAGAATTAGTTGTGCCAATTTTAGTGATTAGTAAAAGAGTCCTCGTGGGAACGATACTCTACTCACTCTGTATTATTTGTCTGTGATATGTATACTTGTGTGCACTACCTTTAACTACGCAACAGAGAGCAAAAAAAATAGAAGCAAAAAAAGAAGCAAAAAACGAAAAAAAGGGTGAAAAAAAAGCCAAAAAAAGGCACAAAAATCAATCAAAAAATCGAGATATTGAGCAAGTTCAAGAATTATTTGTACATTCTTAGAGCTATCAGTGTCTTCTTACTCAAAGTTATTTCTTTTCAATAGATCTATTATACTCTAGTCCGTAAATCCCCTTATCACTCTTGAATTTTGGTACTTTGAAACCCGACCCTACATTCTCCTTTCAAATTTTGGTGAAGTCGTGGTGGATTGTTGTGGGACAATCTTATTATAGTTTCTTTAGTTCAAAGAGAACCGAAAGAGGATATACGAGTGAAAAAAGGCAAGAGTGGTGAGATTATTAGAGGGTAAAGCCAATTGAGGGCAAACACGAGCGAAATTGAGCAAATCTATTCTCGAGTGAAACACGTGACATAGTCTTTGTGAGGTCCTAATATTTTTACAGATTTTCATCATATTACACCATCAAGAGGAAAGCTCATCCGAATAGGTACAACTACAAACTTAGGAGGATGGTGAAAGTGGAATTCAAGCAAATACATAAGAAGATGGATCGGCTTGAGGAAGAAGCGAATGGTAAAAGGTTTCAATTTACACATGAAGATAGTGAATCAAGGTAGGACAATGGTTTAGCTAACACAGAGGTGAAGCTTCCAATTTTCCAAGGTTAAATTGATCCTGAAGCTTATCTTTTGTGGGAAGAAAGAATGGAGATGGTCTTCAATCATCACAATTACTCTGAAAGAAAAAGGAACAACTTGCTTCATTTCAATTCTTCGACTATATTGTTATTTGGTGGGATCAACTTTTTACAAGTAGGAGACAAAATAGAGAGCCACCTATTCAAACGTGGATTGAGAGGAAGACAACAATGAGGTGAAGATTCCTTTCAAGTTCCTATCATCGGGAGTTATACAAAGTTGCAACAAGTAACTCAGGGATCGAAGAGTGTTCTTGAATACTACAAAGAGATGGAGGTTGCAATGACGCAAACCAATATAGAGGAGGATATCGAAGCCACCATGGACAGGTTCTTACGCAGATTAAATCTTGGAATTGCTGATGATGTGTCGATACATTATTATCAAGAGTTCAAAGATATGTTGCTCCATGCTATGAAAGTTGAACGGCGGTTAAAATAAAGAAACATGGATGAACGGAGTACAAACATGGTTGAAACAAGTCCTTCAAGATCAACCTCTAGGCAAGTTGAGGTCCCCACAATGAAGTTCTATTCTAAACTTTCTATGGAAGTCAAACAAGTTGCAAGCATTACAAAAATTCATGAGAATTAAAAGAGTGATAAAGAAAAAGAGAATGATAAAAAAGGCGAGAGTGCGCAAAAGAAAGAGTGTAATGAAGAGCGAGAGTGTTAAGAAAAGAATAAGAAAGTTGAGAATGAGCAAAAAGAGAAGGATGAAAAAGACATAGAGTTTGAAGTTGTGAAAAAGGAACAATGGAAAAAGAGAATGAGAGAAAAGGAAGTGAAACGAGAGGCAATGAGAGTAATATGTCATTAGTGAGTGAAAGAAAGGAAAAAGACCATGGGATTGAGAAGCCTTTAATTTTACAACAGCCGTTTACATTTAAGGAGCCGATTTTACTGACTAACAATCTAGTCGGATTCTTTCTGAGCAACATCATTTTTTATTTGTAGGAATTCGAGGGAGTGAATAAAGGATTATTGTCAAACCAGCCAACTTATAGGAGCAATCATGAGGAAACAAAGCAGCTTCAAGGGCATGAGGATTAAACATGGAGAAGGTTTGCTGATTTTCAATCCAACAAACATTGGTAATGTATCCTCATCCTATTCCTTATTTGAATAACATGTTAAATAGATTGCATGATGCTTGTATGATTTCAAAGATTGATTTTGAAGGAGAGTTCCATCATATTAAGGGGAGAGAATATCATAAATTGAACATTGTATTTAACGTAACACATGATTTGTTTGACTAGGTGATGCCTCTACCTAGTACTTTCATGAAACTTATGAGCCATAATTTATTTGTACTTATCTACTTTGACGACATTCATTAAGTTGATCAACTTGAATATTCGATACTTGTTTTCGATGCTTGATCACTATTTAGTAAGCGTTAAATCTATAATATTTGCATGGATGAGGTTGTGTTTCTTATTGTGACTGCTATAAATTTTGAGAATCTTGTTGAAGAGAAAAAGGCAATCCAAGATTGGCAATAATCTATTTTGGTAAGTCAGGTAAGTAGTTCCCATTGCTTATCTAGTTTATATTGGTACTTTATTCCTTGTCATATAATGGATGGTGCCACACATAAAGAAGCCAAGTTCTTGAACTACACTAGGAAGAATTTGAGAGAACTTGGAAACAAAATAATATTTTTGACTTGTCATGCAAAAATTGATAGCAAAACAAGGGAAGAATACTTAGTGCATATTTAGTTTTCTATCCATAGTATTGACTGTTTGATCACAAGATTTTCACATTTGGAGATTACATATGGGCTTGATCCATATCTTTATCTTTTGGCTAACTTATCTTCGTTTGAGCGTGCGAACTTATTATATATTCAGATAGTTGCTCAAGATGCTGAGAAGATTCATGATAAAAAAGGACTTAACATTGAGATGAAGGTAAAGTATTGCGTGAAACATTCCATAATGGGGTAAAATAAGAAGTTTATTTTTGATCCAGGAGATTGTGATTTGTGGCACAGGAGGAAGAAGAGGATTCACGCTGAAAGGCGTTCAAAGCGACTTCCTCGTGGAGATGGAACGTTCCAAGTTCTTGAATGGACTAATAATGATGCCTACAAATCTGATCAACAAGGTGAGTATAAAGATATTGATACTTTCAGAATTAGTAATTTATTTCTATTCAATGCAGGTGAAGATTTGAGTACAAATCCATTTCGAGAAGAGGGGAATGATGTAATCCAAGATAGGAGCTCAAACGGTACAGCCAAAGCTCTCATGACTCTGACTGCACCATTTGATGAGCAAGACGAAGAAGAGGACATGGATATGCATACAAGTGATGAGCAAACTGAATGACTAATATTATCCATGATATTACAAGATGGGACAAATAATGGAGGCCACATATTTCCGCTGAATATCAAGAATGAAAGTGCTTCCAGCAATATATTTTAGCTGAAGCAGCTACAAGGGTAAGAGCAATACAAGTCAATGATGATATATTTAAGTTAGCTTCTAGAATATATCACTTTCCTCTTTCAACAAGTAGAATTTATTACCTTCCCATTTATTTAGTTCTGAAGATATAAGTAATATTTCTATTTTCTTATAGAGTAACTATTAGGTTTACCTTATTATTAGTTTCCTTTCACATGAGGACCACTTAGGAAGGTTATTTTTATGTAAAATATTGCACTTTGACCTATTTAAAGGTTGATACATAGTCTTTGACGAATTTTAGGGCAGATTATTGATTGATAAAATTTGAAATTTTACTCTCTTTAGTGCTTCGAAGGACTATTCGAACTTATCGAAGTATTCAGTGGCGTCCATCCCGGACTTATCAATCAACTGTTCCATAGTTAATTGTGGCTTCTTCACTATACCAAGTTCTTACCTCTCTGTAGGTAATTGTCACGACCCGAAAATTCGGCAGAGTTTCCCCTAAAACTTGGATATCCCAAAATCAGAAAAACAAATACCTGTAAAATAACATCAGAAAATCTCCAACATAACTATTATAAAACTGTACCACAATTTCCGGGTCGTAACGTACCTTTACAAAACCATAAACATTAAAATTAACTTCTATGTACTACGGAATTCAGCTAACCAAAATCTCACGTCGATCCCCGCTAACTAACTCTGTTCGCCGTGTTCGTCAAGCTGACTTCAACTTTATCTGTAAAGATTTATATATAAAAGGGGTGAGACAACTCTCAGTGAGCAAATTATTCCAAAATAAAATGACTTCTATATATTAAACATTTAAATATTTTGGTTACATAATTTGCACTTATCGGTACGTGGATGCACATATATCGTAGAATTCCTCATATTTTTGTCCTGCATGTACTTGCAGACATATATATACACATATCTATATACATAATGTCTCTTACCAATACTCATGAGTACACGTACAAGAATCCAATACAACAATAAGTAGCCATAGGGCCGCATTAACCTCGTGGAGAGTTATGACGGTACCGTGAACGGTCGTCCGTTTTATAATCCGCCGGATCAGCGGTCGGTCGTCCATTTTATACCCCGCCGGATCAGCGGTCGGTCGCCCATTTTGTATCCCGCCGGATCAGCGGCACTACACCCATGGCCACATCAACCAATCAATCATAACTCATTTCAATAACTATAATTCATCATTTTCAAATCCTATTATTACAATGGTCATGTATTATGATTGATATATATATACACACACATATTACTAATTATTTTCCATATCTTTCCTCTCCACATATATATATACACACATCATAGTTTCTTACTCACCAGTTCAATCTATATATATCTAGAAATTTCAACATCTCATAACGATTATACTAATATAAGAGTGACATAGCATATTTAATATATAGTTTTATAGCACATTTAACATATAGTTCCATTTCATAATGGAATAAAATACTCACCACCCCTTCGAGAAATTCCATTGCTAAGCTGAATATCCAACATATCTAGTTTCGGCCTCCGGAGTTCCTATAATATCATTCACAACAAATTAAAATACATCATACATATTTATATCGAAAATGATTCCAAAAATTATTTTAGGACATTATCCATTTTACTTGTATTGGCTCCGTACATATTTATATCGAAAAGGATCCCAAAAATTATTCTAGGATGTTATTCATCGTATTTTTATTGATCGTATGACTTTCACCTATCATGTTAAAATTCATGGGGATGTGTCATTCTAATTAAATCCTACAAAGTTATATATATAACATTGAGTAATATAATTTATTTGATTCGAATTGAACCCCAAATGCATTCCACTCCTTCACGATTTCCTCGTCCGCTCTCTGTGCTTTAACCCAAAATCTCCTTTCTCTCTTTTTTTTTTTTCCGTAACAATCTTGATATATATACACGGATGAATCTAATCCGTTCTATAATAATCAATCATATTTCTTTCACATATCCTATTAACTGTATTTTTATACCCAAATCATACCAAAAATAATATCCTATCACGTAATAAAATCTACTAAACTTAAAATTGATATTATTTACATCATATTTCTTACCTTCTTCTCCGTGCTCTTCGTCTCCGTTCCTCCTTCTCTCTCTATGTCTTACGCTCTGTTCGGTGAATTTTGGGTGAAAGGTACCAGAATGCCAAAAATAAAAGAATGAGAGGATATATATGTGGGGTTGTCAGGTCGGTGGAGCAGAGCCTTTTTTTTTTTTTTTTGGCTAGTGGGCTTTCACAATCTTAATGGGCTTGTCTATTGGGTTTTATGGCCAGCCCAGTCCATGGGCTCACAATTCTTCCCCACTAATTAAAATTTCGTCCCCGAAATTTCTTACACGCACTAAAAGATAAAAACAGTCGAGGTTCAGGGCATACTCAAGTTCTCATATACTCCTTCTTTCACTTGCATGGATCGCGATGCTTCCGCTACACCACTCTGATAATCAGTCTGACTCTATCATAGTCTATCAAATAGAACTTGCTGATCACCCACTTCTTGAAATGTAAAACTGAATACCAGATGGCGGGACATATAGATCAAATAAAGAAATTATTATCTTCCCACTGATATTAGATGCAAAGATCCTGAATAATTCCAACTGACTGGAGTCTAATATAGATGTATATATAGAACATAAAAATCCTCAATGAACTCCCATAATAACATGAAGTCTGAAAATACTCAACCCAATATATTTTTGAGCCATGTTTATGTTATCTTCCACACTCCAAATACCAAATATGAGACTCATAATAAACTCCCATTGAAATAATAAGGCCAAGGAAAATAGTTGCTGCAATATTGTTGAAGGCTTGCTTCTATCATCTTTTGTACTTGTCACTATAAGATACGAAATCCAAGAACAGGAACAACAATGGAAATAGACAATCACCCTTCGATGCAAAATATCTATGTGAAATAGCACCTCTCTCAAATACCTCGCTAAATACCTCATGATGTAGCATAACTTCCCAACTTGTTACAGATGTAAAAGAACCAATTCTAGAAATAATCCACCAAATGTCAATAAATGTAGAAGAAGGTCTCGTGCATGGATTAGCCCACAAATCACATGTGTCTTTCATGCAATTCTCCATCAGGATAATCCCAACATTTTTCTCTCGTACACTGAATTCATCACATAAATAGTGATAATGTCCTCATAATGGGCTCCATTACTTGCATCTCTAGTCTGAATATAGGAAAAACAATTCTTCTTTGATATCGAGGCAATTCAGATAACTTCTCAAACATTTCAAGAATAGCTGTCAATGCCAATACAGAGGAAGGCCACGGATACAGAAAACCACCAACTAAATTAATTCATCATGTCTGAGAATATTTCTTTGCTTCGAAAATCTGCTTGAGGGGCCGTGATATTGAACCTGAAAATCTCGACTTTTATGGGAACTTGAGTTGCCTCTGAACACCCCATATTCATAAACTATGTGTCATGTAAAACGATGTCATATCTAATTTCTAGAATATCAGCAGGCTTTTGGTCAAATTGACTTGTATGGTATGCGGCACCACTATTCATATCTTAAAATAAATCAAATTCTTATTTTATTCCACTGTTTTTATAAACTAAAGGAGCTAGGTCCACCATATGTCAAGTATCAAGTTTTACATCCCTTAAATAAGATCAGACCAAATTATAAATAATTACTTTAGTTTTCCGCCACTCATCACTTAAACGACTATTTCAGTAGAAAGTACTATATGTGTATATTTAATTAAATATATCGGTAATACTACACCTCCCCATCCTTATATTCAACAATTACACAAGTAGGAAGCGAAATTATAATAATTATTAAATAATCTTATTGCTCACCCCGAATAATAGATGTAATGTAATCCAAAATAATCTCAATTGGTTAAAATCATTACCATGTTTTAATATCTCGTTTCCATTACCGACTTATATATTAAATTTATTAAATATCCCATGATAATTTACCCGCTTATCCTACATATTTATTGTAAGTAATGACTCACCTATCTCAAGAAACGAATTATTACTCAGCCTATGTTACACTAATAAATTCATTAGCTCCATTAAGTAATGTGATCATAGTAAATGAGAATTATATAATTTCTTCATGTCCATTTAAGAACACAATAACATTTATATAATTTACTACTCATGGTTCTTCATTTATATTCTCAACAAGAACATAATATATTTTACAAATGCACTTTCCAATTCCATCTCTGTTGTTTTTTTTTTTCCGCTATTTAGACTTTATGATCACATAGATATACGCAATATGCAAAATCATCTCAATATTAATAATTATAACTCAACATATATCAGACATAGTTTTTTTTTTCTCCATCTTATTTCACTTTGATTCATACTATATATGTATACTTTTTACTTATACAGTACGCATAACATAAGAAAAATTATTATTCAATTTACTTTAACTACTGTAACTAACATCCATTACACATTGTCTTCTGCCAAATTATCAAGTTAAAATGATGACTCACTAATTTAGTTGATTCCCTTCATTGAAGAACTTGCCAACCATGTAATTTAGCACTTTAACTCTCTAAACAACAAGGCACAATATATCTTACATCTATTCAACATAATAATAATATAAATCTTAACTCAAAACTATCAAACTCTCTCTTAAAATCTATCGGGGATCGACTAGAGTCTACAGAATCTATAACCTATACTCTGATACCAAATTGTCACGACCCGAAAATTCGGCAGAGTTTCCCCTAAAACTTGGATATCCCAAAATCAGAAAAACAAATACCTGTAAAATAACATCAGAAAATCTCCAACATAACTATTATAAAACTGTACCACAATTTCCGGGTCGTAACGTACCTTTACAAAACCATAAACATTAAAATTAACTTCTATATACTACGGAATTCAGCTAACCAAAATCTCACGTCGATCCCCGCTAACTAACTCTGTTCGCCGTGTTCGTCAAGCTGACTTCAACTTTATCTGTAAAGATTTATATATAAAAGGGGTGAGACAACTCTCAGTGAGCAAATTATTCCAAAATAAAATGACTTCTATATATTAAACATTTAAATATTTTGGTTACATAATTTGCACTTATCGGTACGTGGATGCACATATATCGTAGAATTCCTCATATTTTTGTCCTGCATGTACTTGCAGACATATATATACACATATCTATATACATAATGTCTCTTACCAATACTCATGAGTACACGTACAAGAATCCAATACAACAATAAGTAGCCATAGGGCCGCATTAACCTCGTGGAGAGTTATGACGGTACCGTGAACGGTCGTCCGTTTTATAATCCGCCGGATCAGCGGTCGGTCGTCCATTTTATACCCCGCCGGATCAGCGGTCGGTCGCCCATTTTGTATCCCGCCGGATCAGCGGCACTACACCCATGGCCACATCAACCAATCAATCATAACTCATTTCAATAACTATAATTCATCATTTTCAAATCCTATTATTACAATGGTCATGTATTATGATGATATATATATACACACACATATTACTAATTATTTTCCATATCTTTCCTCTCCACATATATATATACACATCATAGTTTCTTACTCACCAGTTCAATCTATATATATCTAGAAATTTCAACATCTCATAACGATTATACTAATATAAGAGTGACATAGCATATTTAATATATAGTTTTATAGCACATTTAACATATAGTTCCATTTCATAATGGAATAAAATACTCACCACCCCTTCGAGAAATTCCATTGCTAAGCTGAATATCCAACATATCTAGTTTCGGCCTCCGGAGTTCCTATAATATCATTCACAACAAATTAAAATACATCATACATATTTATATCGAAAATGATTCCAAAAATTATTTTAGGACATTATCCATTTTACTTGTATTGGCTCCGTACATATTTATATCGAAAAGGATCCCAAAAATTATTCTAGGATGTTATTCATCGTATTTTTATTGATCGTATGACTTTCACCTATCATGTTAAAACTCATGGGGATGTGTCATTCTAATTAAATCCTACAAAGTTATATATATAACATTGAGTAATATAATTTATTTGATTCGAATTGAACCCCAAATGCATTCCACTCCTTCACGATTTCCTCGTCCGCTCTCTGTGCTTTCACCCAAAATCTCCTTTCTCTCTTTTTTTTTTTCCGTAACAATCTTGATATATATACACGGATGAATCTAATCCGTTCTATAATAATCAATCATATTTCTTTCACATATCCTATTAACTGTATTTTTATACCCAAATCATACCAAAAATAATATCCTATCACGTAATAAAATCTACTAAACTTAAAATTGATATTATTTACATCATATTTCTTACCTTCTTCTCCGTGCTCTTCGTCTCCGTTCCTCCTTCTCTCTCTATGTCTTACGCTCTGTTCGGTGAATTTTGGGTGAAAGGTACCAGAATGCCAAAAATAAAAGAATGAGAGGATATATATGTGGGGTTGTCAGGTCGGTGGAGCAGAGCCTTTTTTTTTTTTTTTTTGGCTAGTGGGCTTTCACAATCTTAATGGGCTTGTCTATTGGGTTTTATGGCCAGCCCAGTCCATGGGCTCACAGTAATGGGTCAAGATTCCACCTTTAGAGCTTGAGGACACGATTCCTAGAAACCTTAGTTGAATACAGGTTTCATCACAGTTGGTGAGGTTTAAATCATACTTGGTACCGGTTTCATCGCGGTGTCGGCGAGGTCTGCATATTTGGTATCAGAGGCAATGTTCTAAATCAGGTTCAATTTATCCTTTTAGTTTATCTTTGTTCTCTTTCATCTTCGATTTTTTTTCTTTATCTTCTTTCTTTTCTATTATCTTCTTTAGAAATAGTAACCAAAAAAAAGTAGACGGAGTGAAAAAAAAGTGGAAGAAAAAAAAGAAGGAAAAAAAAGAAAGAAAAAAGTTGCAAAATAAAAAAAGGAAAAAAATAAAAAAAGAGGCAAAAAATAGTCAAAAAAGTGAGATATTGAGCAAGTTCAAGAATTATTTGTACATTCATAGAGCTATCAGCGTCTTCGTACTCATTTATATCTTTCCAACTCATCTATTGTTCTCTAGTCCGTAATCCCCTTATTACTATTAATTTTCGGTACTTTGAAACCCGACCCTACATCCTCCTTTCAAATTTTGGTGAAGTAGTGGTGGATTGTTGCGGGACATTCTGATTATAGTTCGTTTATTTCAAAGAGAACATAAAGAGGTTATTGAGTGGAAAAGGGCAAGAATGGTGAGATTATTAGAGGGTAAAAGCTATTTGAGTGCAAACACGAGTGAAATTGAGCGAATCTATTCTTGAGTGAAACATATGAGGGGTGTTTGTGAGGTATAAATATTTTTGCAGATTTTCATCATGCTACACCATCAAGAGTGTTGCGGGACAGTCTGATTATAGTTTGTTTAGTTCAAAGAGAACATAAAGAGGTTATTGAGTGGAAAAGGGCAAGAATGGTGAGATTATTAGAGGGTAAAAGCTATATGAGTGCAAACACGAGTGAAATTGAGCGAATCTATTCTTGAGTGAAACACATAAGGGGTGTTTGTGAGGGATTAATATTTTTGCAGATTTTCATCATGCTACACCATCAAGAGGAAAGCTCATCCGAACAGGTACAACTACAAACATTCATACACGAAGTTAGGAGGATGGTGAAAGCGGAATTCAAGCAAATACATAAGAAGATGGACCGGTTTGAGGAAGAAGCAAATAGTAAAAGATTTCAATTTCCACATGAAGATAGTGAATCAAGAAGATCAAGGCAGGACGATGGTTTAGCTAACACAAAGGTGAATCTATCAACTTTTCAAGGTAAAAATGATCCTGAAGCTTATCTTTTGTGGGAGAAAAGAATGGAGATTGTCTTTAATCATTACAATTACTCTGAAAGAAAAAAGATAAAACTTGTTTTTTCAATTCTCCGACTATGTTGTTATTTGGTAGGATCAACATTTTACAAGTAAGAGATGAAATAGAGAGCCACCTATTCAAATGTGGATTGAGATGAAGTCAATAATGAGGCAAAGATTCCTTCTAAGTTCCTATCATCGGGTGTTCTACAATAAGTTGCAAAAACTAACTCAAGGATTGAAGAGTGTTCTTGAATACTACAAAGAGATGGAGGTTGCAATTGCACAAACCAATTACATGAGGATATCGAAGCCACCATGGATAGGTTCCTATGTGAATTAAATCATAAAATTGTTGATGAAGTGTCAATGCATTATTATGAGGAGTTCAAAGTTGAACAACGGTTGAAGCAAAGAAACATGGATGAACGGACAACAAACATGGTTGCAACAAGTCCTTCAAGATCAACCTCTAAGCAAGTTGAGGTCCCCACAATGAAGTTCTATTCTGAACCTTCTATGGAAGTCAACAATTTGTAAGTGTTACAGAAATTCATGAGATTTAAAAGAGTGATAAAGAAAAAGAAAATGATAAAAAAGGTGAGAGTGTGCAAAACAAAGTGTGTAATGAAGAGCGAGAGTGTGAAAAAAAGAATAGGAAAGTTGAGAATGAACAAAAAGAGAAGGATGAAAAAGAGAGTTTGAAGTTGTAAAAAGGACATGTGCAAAAAGAGAATGAGAGAAAAGAAAGTGAAAAGAGAGACAATGAGAGCAATATGTCATTAGTGAGTGAAAGAAAGGAAAACAACCATGGGATTGAGAAGCTTTTAATTTTACATCAGCTCTTTATGTTTAAGGAGCCGATTTTATTGACTAACAATCTTGTCGGATTCCTATCGAGCAACATCATTCTTTATTTGCAGGAATTCGAGGGAGTGAATCAAAGATTATTTTCAAACTGACCAACTTATAGGAGCAATCATGAGGAAACAAAGGAGCTTCAAGTGCATGAGGATCAAACATGGAGAAGGTTTGCTGATTTTCAATCCAACAAAAACACAATGGTAATGTATGCTCACACTATTCCTTATTTGAATAACATGTTAAATAGATTGCATGATGCTTGAATAATTTCAAAGATTGACTTTGAAAGAGAGTCCCATCATATTAAGGTGAGAGAAGATCATAAGTTGAACATTGCATTTAACGTAACACATTATTTGTTTAACTATGGGATGCCTCTACCTACTGCTTTCATGAGGCTTATGAGCCATAATTTATTTGCATTTATCTACTTTGACGACATTCATTATAGTAAGAGCCTAGTTGATAATCTTGAACATCCGATACTTGTTTTCAATACTTTGTGGAAAGGATCATTATTTGCTAAACATGAAATCTGTAATATTTGCATGGATAAGGTTGTGTTTCTTATTGATACGAACCTCGCCAACACTACAATGAAACCCGATACCAAGTATAATATGAACCTCATCAACTAGTGACGAAACCCATATTCGACTAAGGTCTCCAAAAAACGTGTCCTTGTTGAGCTCGAAAGGGGGAACCTTGACCCATTACCTATAAAGAGGTAAGAACCTTGGTATAGTGAAGACACCACAATCAACTATGGAATGGTTGATTAATAAGTCGGGGATGAATGCCATGGAATATTTTGATAAGTTCGAATAGTTCTTTAAAGAACTAAAGAGAATAAAATCTCACACTTTAGCAATCTCATGATTTAGTCTACTTAAGAACCTATCCATAATGGCTTCAATATCCTCCTCTACAGTAGCTCAGCTCATTGCAACCTCTATCTCTTTGTAATATTCGATAACGCTCTTTGAACCTTGAGTAAGATGCTGCAATTTATTATGCAATTCCCAGCGATAGGAACTTGGAAGGAATCATCGCTTTATTATTGACTTTAACTCGTTCCGTGTCTCAACAGGTCGCTCTCCATTCTGTCCCCTACTAGTAATAAGTCGATCCAACCAAATAACAACATAGTTGGAGAATTGAAATGAAACAAGTTGTATCTTTTTTCTTTTGAAGCAATTGTGACGATTGAAAACCATCTCCATTCTTTCCTCCCACAAAAGATAAACTTCAGGATCGTTTTTGCCTTGGAAAGTTGGAAACTTCACGTTTGTATTAGCTAAACCATTATCCGCCTTGATCTTCTTGATTCACTATCTTCATGTGGAAATTGAAATCTTTTACCATTTGCTTCTTCCTCAAGCCGGTCCATCTTCTTATGTATTTGCTTGAATTCTATTTTTACCATCCTCCTAACTTTGTATATGAACGTTTGTAGTTGTACCTGCTCGGATGAACTTTCCTCTTGATGGTGTAACATGATGAAAATCTAGAAAAATATTAGAACCTCGCAAACACTCCCTCACTTGTTTCACTCAAGAGTAGATTCACTCAATTTCGCTCGTGTTTGCACTCAAATGGCTTTTACCCTCTAATAATCTTACCACTCTTGCCTTTTTCCACTCATATATCCTCTTTCGGTTCTTTTTGAACTAAACAAACTATAATCAGAATGTCCCGCAATAAGCCACCACGACTTCACCAAGATTTGAAAGGAGAATGTAGGGTCGGGTTCCAAATTACCAAAATATCGAGTAACAAGGCAATTATGGACTAGAGAATGATAGATCAATGGAAAAGAAATAACTTTGAATGAGGAATTTGATAACTCTATGAATGGTCAAATAATTCTTGGACTTATTCAACGTCTCACTTCTTCTACTTCTTTTTATGCTTTCTTTTTGTTGCTGAATCTTTTCTTTTTTTTTTACGTTTTTTATTTTGCAACTTTTCTTTCTTTTATTTTGTTCCTTTTTTTTTCTACTACTTGTTTTTTTCTCTCCCACAACTTTTTTTTGGTTCCTTTTTTCTGAACAAGACAAAGAAAAACAATGAAGATGAAAGAAAATAAAGTTAAACTTAAAGGATAGATAGAACCTACTTAGAACGTTGGCTCTGATACCAAATGATGCGAGCCTCGCCAATACTGTAACGAAACCTGATACCAAGTATTATGTGGACCTCGTCAATTGGTGACGAAACCCATATTTGACTAAGGTCTCCAGGAAACGTGTCCATGTCAAGCTCGAAAGGTGAAACATTGACTCATTACCTATAAAGAAGTAAGAACTTTGGTATAGTGAAGGCGCCACTATCAACTATGGAACGGTTGATTGATAAGTCGGGGATGAACGCCACAGAATACTCCGATAAGTTCGAACAGTTCTTAAAAGAATTAAAGAGAATAAAATCCCACACTTTATTAATGAATAATCTGCTCTTGCAAATTCATCCAAGACTATGCACCGGCCTTTAAATAGATCAAAGTATAATATTTATATGAAAATAACCTTCCTAGATGGTTGTCATGGGATATGAAACTAATAATATAGTAAATCTAATAGTTACTCTATAAGAAAATAGGAAATATTGCCTATATCTTTGGAACTTAATAAATGGGAAGGTAATAAATTCTACTTGTCAAAAGAGGAAAGTGATATATTCTTGAAACTAACTTAAATATATCATCATTGACTTTGCTCTTGACCTTGTAGCTGCTATGAACTTCCTTTCTTAAAAAAATTCTTCCTCATTATATATGGTTGAGATATGTTTCTTCAAAATACTTGTTCTCTTATCAATCAGTCAAAATATATTTCTTGAAGCACTTGCCTTCATCATTTATCCCTTTTTGAAATATCATAGATAATATTAGTCATTCAGCTTGCTCATCAATTGTATGCATATCCATGTCCTCTTCTTTATCTAGCTTGAGCTTCTCATCATCGAATCATGTGAGACTTTGACTGCACCCTTCGAGCTCGTATCTTAGATCACATCACTTATTGTAAGTGCTATAAATATTGAGAATCTTGTTGAAGAGAAAAACACAATCCAAGATTGGCAATAATCTATTTTGGTAAGTCAGATAAATAGTTCTCATTGCTTATCTAGCTTATATTGGTACTTTATTTCTTATCGTATAATGGATGATGCCACACACAAAGAAGCCAATTTCTTGAACTACACTTGGAAGAATTTGAGAGAACTTGGAAATAAATTATTATTTTTGATTTGTTATGTAAAAATTGATAGCAAAACATGGGAAGAATATTCAGTGCATATTGAGTTTTCTACCAATAGCTTTGATTGTTTGATCACAAGATTTTTACCTTTGGAGATTACATATGGGCTTGATTCATATCTATATATCTTGGCTAACTTATCTTTGTTTGAGTGTGCGAACTTATTATATGTTCGGACAATTGTTTAAGATGTTGAGAAGATTCAAAATAAAAAAAACGACTTAACATTGAGATGAAGGTGAAGTATTGCGTGAAACATTCCATAATGGGGCAAAATAAGAAGTTCGTTTTTTTATCAAGGAGGTTGTGATTCGTGGCACATAAGGAAGAAGAGGATTCATGCTCAAAGGCGTTCAAAGCGACTTTCTCGTGGAGATGGACCATTCCAAGTTCTTGAATGGACTAATAATGATGCCTACAAATCTAAACAATAAGGACAGTATAAAGATATTGATACTTTCAGAATTAGTAATTTATTTCTGCTCCATGCAGGTGAAGATTTGAGGACAAATCCCTTTCAATAGGAAGGGAATGATGTGATCCAAGATACAAACTCGAAGAGTACAATCAAAGTCTCTCACGATTCGATGATGAGAAGCTTGAGCAAGATGAAGAAGAGGACGTGGACATGCATATAAGTGATGAGCAAGTTGAATGACTAATTTTATCTTATGCGAACCTCGCCAACAAGGTGATGAGACAAAATATCAAGTATGATAAGAACCCCACCAACATGTGACGAAACCCTTATACAACTAAGGTCTCTAGGAAACATGTCCTTGTCAAGCTCGCAAGGTGGAACCTTGACTCATTTACCTATAAAGAGGTAAGAACCTTGGTATAGTGAAGATGCCACAATCAATTATAGAAGGGTTGATTGATATGTCGAGGATGAACGCCAAGGAATTCTCCGATAAATAGTTCTTCAAAGAACCAAAGAGAATAAAATCTCACACTTTATTAATAAATAATCTGATCCAAAATTCGTCTAAAGGCAAGCACCAACCTTTAAATAGGTCAAAGTGCAATATTTACATGAAAATAACCTTCCTAAATGGTCCTCATGTGATAGGAAACTAATAATAAGGTAAATCTAATAGTTACTTTATAAGAAAATAGGAAGTATTGTCTATATCTTTAGAACTAAATAAACAAAAATGTAATATATTCTACTTGTCAAAAGAGGAAAGTGATATATTCTTGTAGATAACTTCAATATATCTACATTAACTTGTAATTCTCTTGCCTCTTTAGTTCTCTCAACTTCCTTTCTTGAAAATATTCTTTCCCTTTACATCTAGCTGAGACATATTTCTTCAAAATATTTTCTCTCCTGACATCAATTGAAATATATTTCTTGGAGTACTTTCGCTCTTAATATTCAGCTGAAATATGTGACCTCCATTATTTGTCACATTTTGAAATATCATGGAAAATGTTGACTCATTTAGCTTGCTCATCACTTGTTTGCATATCCATGTCCTCTTCTTCGTCTTGTTCGAGCTTCTCATCATTGGATCATGAGAGACTTTGATTGCACCCTTCGAGCTCATATCTTGGATCACATCATTATCCATGGTATTTCAAAATTAAAAAAATAATGGAGGTCGCATATTTCAGCTGAATATCAAGAGTGAAAGTATTTCCAGCAATATATTTTGAAGTAATATATGTCATACGAAACGTGAATTGAGAGCAAAATTTCCCACAATGACGGATTTGCCCATGACATGAACCATGGACAAAATTGAGAGTGAAATTTTTCGCGATGGTAGATTTGCCCTTGCCCCGAACCAAGGACGATCTGTGGTAATGTTGGTCGGAAAAGACACCATTGCGATCACCAAGGCTCAATGATCGCCCTCAAACCATCCTAAACGTAAATTGACAGCAAAATTTCCTGCGATGGTGGATTTGCCCTTGCTGCGAAACACAAACGGTCCATCGTAATTTTGGTGAAAATAACTCTATAGCGATCACAAGGCTCAATTATCGCCCTCAAGTCATCCAAAACGTAAATTGAGAGCAAAATTTCCTGCGATGATGAACTTTCCCTTGTCGCGAACCACAAATGATCCGTCATAATTTTGGCCAGAAATGACTCCATGGTCATCACCAAGGCTCAATGATCGCCCTCAAGTCGTCCAAAAAATAAAGTGGGTACGAAATTTCCCACGAAGATGGACTTGCCCTTGTGAGGAACCATAGATGATTCATCATAACTTTGGCCGAAAATGACTCCATAGCGATCATCAAGGCTCAATGATTGCCCTCAAGTTGTTGGAAACGTAAATTGAGAGCGAAATATCCCGCGATGGCGGATTTGCCCATGTCAAGAACCACGGATGATCCCCTCATAACTTTGGCTAGAAATGACTCCATAGCGATCCCCAAGGCTCAATGATCGCCCTCAAGTCGTCTGAAACATGAATTGAAAGTGAAATTTCCTGCGATGGCAGATTAGCCCTTGTCACGAACAATAGACTATCTGTCATAATTTTGGTTGAAATGACTCCATAGCCACCACCAAGGCTCACTGAATGCCCTCAACTCGTCTGCAATGTCAATCAAAAGGGAAACTTCCCGTGATGGCTGATTTTTGCCCATGTCACGAACCATGGACAATTTGTCGTAACTTTGGCCAAGAATGACTCCATGGTGATCATCAAGGCTCAATGATCAGCCTCAAGTCATCAGAAACGTAAATTGATAGCAAAATTTCACGCGATGGCGAACTTGCCCCCATCATGAACCATGGACGATTCATCGTAACTTTGGTTGGAAATGACTCCGTAGCGATCACCAATGCTCAATGATTGCACTCAAATCGTCTGAAACTTACATTGAGACTGAAATTTCCCGTGATGGCGGATTTTCCCTTGTCGCAAACCACGGACGATTCATCATAACCTTAGCCATCACCAAGACTCGCTGATCGCCCTCAAGTCATCCGAAACATCAATCGAAAGGGAAATTTCCCATGATGGCTAATTTGCCCATGTCACAAACCACGGACAATCCATCGTAACTTTGGCTGAAAATGACTACATAGCGATCACCAAAACTCAATGATCACCCTCAAGTCATCCGAAATGTAAATTGAGTGCGAAATATCCCACAATGGCGAATTTGCCCCTGTCACGAACCACGGATGATCCATTGTAACTTTGGCCGGAAATTACTCCATAACGATCACCAAGCCTCAATGATCACCTTCAAATAATCCGAAACGTAAATTGATAGCAAAATTTCACACAATGGCGGACTTGCCCCTGTCACAAACCACAGATGATTTGTCGTAACTTTGGCTGGAAATGACTCCATTGCGATCACCAACGCTCAATGATCGTCCGAAATTTAAATTGAGAGCGAAATTTTCCATGATAGTGGATTTGCCCTTGTCCCGAACCATGACCGATCCGTTGTAACTTTGGCCGAAATGACTTTATAGGGATCATCAAGGCTCAGTGATCGCCTGCCACTCGCCTAAAACCTGAATTGAGAGAAAAATTTCCCGCGATGGCGGATTTGCCTTGTCCCGAACCACGGACGATCCATCGTAACTTGGCTGGAAATGTGTCCATAGCGATCACCAAGGCTCGATGATTGCCCTCAAGCTGTTTGAAACGTAAATTGAGAGCGAAATTTCCCGTGATGACGGATTTGCCCTTGCCGCGAATCACGAAGGATCCGTCGTAACCTTGGCAGGAAATGACTCCATAACTATCACCAAGGCTCAAAGATCACTCTCAAGCCGTCTTAAATGTAAAATGACAAAGAAATTTCCTGCGATGGCGGATTTGGCCTTGTCGTGAACCACGGCCGATCCGTCGTAACTTTGGCCGAAAATGACTCCATAGCAATAACCAAGGCTCGATAATTGCCCTGAAGCCGTCTGAAACGTAAGTTGAGAGCAAAATTTCCTGCAATGGCAAATTTCCCCTTGTCAAGAACCACAGACAATCCCTCCTAAGTTTGGCCGAAAATGACTCCATAGCGACCACCAAGGCTCATTGATCGCCCTCAAGTTATCTGAAACGTGAATTGACACTACGATGGTGGATTTGCCCTTGTTGCGAGCCACGGACGATCTATCGTATCCTTGGCCGAAAATGACTCCATAGCTATCACCCAAGGCTCAATGATCGCCCTCAAGTCATCCTAAACATGAATTGAGAGCGAAATTTCCCTTGATGGCGTATTTACCCTTATCAAGAACCACGAGCGATCAAACTTTGGCCGGAAATAACTCCATAGCGATCACCAACGCTCATTGATTGCCCTCAAGTCGTCCAAAATGTAAATGGACAGTGAAATTTCTCGTGATGATGGATTTGCCCTTGTCGCGAGCCATGGACGATCCGTCATATCTTTGACCGAAAATGATTGCATAGCTATCACCAAGGCATAATGATCACCCTCAAATCCTCCCAAATGTAAATTGACAGTGAAATTTCCCGCAATGACGAATTTGCCCTCGTCGCGAACCACGGACGATCCATCGTAACTTTGGCCGGGAATGACTCTATATCGATAACCAAGGATCAACAATCACCTTGAAGCCCTCCGAAATGTAAATTGAGAGAAAAATTTCCCGCATTGGTGGATTTGCCCTTGTCAAGAACCACGGACAGTCCCTCCTAACTTTGGTTGGAAATGACTCCATAGCGATAACCAAGGCTCAATGATCGCCCTCAAATCTCCAAACCATAAATTGAGAACGAAATTCCCCATGATAATGGATTTGCCCTTGTCGCGAACCACGACGATCCACTGGAACTTTGGCAAAAAATGACTCCATAGCGATTACCATGGCTCAGTGATCATCCTCAAGCCGTCCGAAATGTCAATTGAAAGGGAAATTTCTCGTGATGATGGATTTGCCCATGTCATGAATCATGGACCATAAGCCGTAACTTTGCCGGGAAATGACTCCATAGTGATCACCAAGGCACAATGGTTGCCCTAAAGTCATCCGAAATGGAAATTGAGAGCAAAATTTTCTGTGATGGTCGATTAACCCTTGTCACGAACCATAGAAAATTTGTCGTAACTTTAGCCGGAAATGACTGCATAGCGATCACCAAGGCTCAATAATCGCCCTCAAGTCGTCTAAAGTTTAAATTGATAGCGAAACATCCCACGATGGCAAATTTGCCCTTGTCACGAACCACGGATTGATGTGATCCAAGATACGAGCTCAAAGGGTGCAGTCAAAGTCTCTCACGATCCAATGATGAGATGCTTGAGCAAGATGAAGAAGAGGACATGGATATGTAACAAGTGATGAGCAAGCCAAATGACTAATATTATCCATGATATTACAAAATGGGACAAATAATGGAGGCCACATATTTCAGCTGAATATCAAGAGTGAAAGCGCTTCCAGCAATATATTTCAGCTGAATGTCAGGAGGAAAAGTATTTTGAAGAAATATATCTCAACCGGATATAAAGAAGAAGAACATTTTCAAGAAAGGAAATTGAGAGCAACTACAAGGGCAAGAGCAACACAAGTCAATGATGATATAAGTTAGCTTCTAAAATATACCACTTTCCTCTTTTGACAAGTAGAATTTATTACATTCCCATTTGTTTAGTTCTGAAGATATAGACAATATTTCCTATTTTCTTATAGAGTAACTATTAGATTTACCTTATTATTAGTTTCCTATCACATGAGGACCACTGAGGGTTATTTTCATGTAAATATTGTACTTTGACCTGTTTAAAGGTTAGTGCATAGACTTGCACAAATTTGGATCAGATTATTTATTAATAAAGTGTGTGATTTTATTCTCTTTAATTCTTTGAAGAACCATTTGAACTTAGTGGAGAATTCCGTAGCATTCATCCCCGACTTATCAATCAACCCTTCCATAAATATTGTACTTTGACCTATTTAAAGGTTGGTGCATAGACTTGGACGAATTTGGATCAGATTATTTATTAATAAAGTGTGCGATTTTATTCTCTTTAGTTCTTTGAAGAACTATTTGAACTTGTCGGAGAATTCCGTAGCATTCATCCCCGACTTATCAATCATCCCTCCCATAATTGATTGTGGCGTCTTCAGTATACTAAGGTTCTTACCTCTTTATAGGTAATGGGTCAAGGTTCCACCTTTAGAGCTTGAGAGGGACACGTTTCCTTGAGACTTTAGTCGAATACGGGTTTCGTCACCAGTTGATGAGATTCATATGATACTTGGCATCGAGTTTCATCACGGTGTTGACAAGGTTCGTATCATTTGGTATCAGAGCCAACATTCTAAGTCAAGTTCAATATATCCTTTTAGTTTATCTTTGTTTTGTTTCATCTTCATTGTTTTTCTTTATCTTCTTTCTTTTCTATTATCTTTTTCAGAAAAAGTAACAAAAAAATAGCGGAACAGAAAAAAAGTAGAAAAAAAGAAGTAAAAAAAAGTTGCAAAGTAAAAAAAAGGTAAAAAAAGGGAAAAAAGTATCGGTAAAAAGAAAGGCAAAAAAAATCAATCAAAAAGTGAGATATTGAACAAGTTCAAGAATTATTTGTCTATTCATATGGCTATCAGCGTCTTCTTACTCAAGGTTATTTCTTTTCAATTGATCTATTATTCTTTAGTCCGTAATCCCCTTATTACTCTTGATTTTCGGTACTTTGAAACCTAACACTAATTCTCCTTTCAAATCTTGGTGAAGTTGTGCTGGATTGTTGCAGGACATTTTGATTATAGTTTGGTTAGTCCGAAAAGAACCAAAAGGGGATATACGGGTAGAAAAAGGTAGAGTGTTGAGATTATTAAAGGGTAAAAGCCATTTGAGTGCAAACACGAGCGAAATTGAGTGAATCCATTCTTGAGTGAAACATGTGAGGGAGTGTTTGTGAGGTCCTAATATCTTTTGCAGATTGTCAACATATCACACCATCAAGAGGAAAGCTCATCCGATGAAGTGCAACTGTAAGCATTCATACATAAAGTGGGGATGATGGTGAAAGATAAATTCAAGCAAATCCACAAGAAGATGGATTGGATTGAGGAACAATCGAAAGGAAAAAGATTTCAATTTCCACATAAAGATAAAGAATCAAGAAGATCAAGACGGGATGATGGTTTAGCTAACACAAAGGTGAAGCTTCCAACTTTTCAAGGCAAAAACGATCCTGAAGCTTATCATTTGTTGGAGGAAAGAATGGAGATGTTTTTCAATCATCACAATTACTCCGAAAGATAAAAGGTACAACTTGCTTCATTTCTCCGACTATGCTATTATTTAGTGGGATCAACTTATTACAAGAAGGAGATGAAATAGAGAGCTGCCTATTCAAATGTGGATTGAGATGAAGTCAACAATGAGGTGAAGATTCCTTCCAAGTTCCTATCGTCGAGAGTTATACAACAAGTTGCAACAACTAACTCAAGGATCAAAGAGTGTTCTTGAATACTACAAAGCGATGGAGGTTGCAATGACGCAAATGAATATAGAGGAGGATATCGAAGCCACCATGGATAGGTTCTTGCATGGATTAAATCGTGAAATTGCTGATGAAGTGTCGATAATTATTATGAAGAGTTAAAAGATATGTTGCTCTATGCCATACAAGTTGAACGACAGTTGAAGCAAAGAAACATGGATCAATGGTCTTCAGGCATGGCTGCTACAAGCTCATGGAGGTCAGCCCATAGAGAGCACAAAGTGCCATCGTCTAGTTCTGGACTCTCCATAGAGAGCACAAACGAGCTGTGAGTATTACACAAACTCATGAGAATCAAAAGAGTGATGAAAAAAAGAGAGATTGAGCAAAAGAAAGAGGCTAATAAAGAGAGAGTGTACTAAAAAGAATATAGATGAAGGTCAAGAAAATGAGAGCAATGAAAAAGAGACAGATCTTCAATCTAATGAAAAGGGGCATGAGAGAAAAGAAAGTGAGAAGAGAGAATATGACTATGATACATCATTAGTGAGTGCAAGAGAGGGAAAAACTATGAGATTGAAAGATTTTTAATTTTACATCAATCCCTTATGACTAAGGAACCAATTTTATTTGCTAACAATCTTGTCGGATTCTTGCCGAGTAATATTATTTCTTATTTGCAGGAAGTCAAGGGAGTACATCAAGGATCAAGTCCAAACCAACTAGCCATTACAAGTAATCGTAAGGAGATGAAGGAGATTCAACTACGGCCCAATGAGCTAGTGGTGAACCTACAAGCTAGTGAGTACATGAGTCCCTTTATTGTCTTGATGTTACTAGGGCATGAGGATCAAACATGGAGAAGATTTACTAATTTTAGATTTATCAATAACATTAAGGTAATCTGCCCTAATCCTATTCTTTATGCAGATGACATGTTAGATGGATTGCATGATGGATATGTGATTTCAAAAACCGGTATTGTGAAACAATTCCATCATATTAGGGTGAAGGAAAATCATGAGTTAAACATTGAATGTAAAACGCCATGCGGTAGATATAAGATGTTTTTTATGTCTTTTGGATTGATTAATAGGCCTAATACTTTCATGAGACTTATGAGCCATAATTTATATGTTTTTATCTACTTTGATAATATTCATTATAGTAACAGCCTCTATGATCATGTTCAACACTCACGACTTATTTCAGAGGCCTTAAGGAAAGAATTATTATTTGATATACTTGAAATATGTACTCCTTGCATAGATAATGTTGTGTTTCACGATGTTATTATGAGTACTTTAGAGATTAAGAATTATGCTGAAAAGGAAGTTCAATCCAAGACTACCAATCATCTTTTTTGGTAAGTCAGGTAAATATATTTCATTGCACAACTAATTTATATTAGTACTTTGTTCCTTGCCATATAATTGATGATACCACACATGATGATTTCTTCTTTAAAGAGATTGTGAGAATCCATGTTATATATATTTTACACAAAGTTGCTAACTTCTTGGACTACTCTTGGGAAAATATGAGAGAACATGGAAACAAATTATCATTTTTGAATTGCTATGCAAAAATTGATTTTAATGCATGGGAATATTGTTTTCTAAATGTTGAGATTGCTCATTCTAGTATCATTCCTTCTACCACTAGGTTTTCTCATTCAAAGAGAGTATATGGCTATAATTTATTGATTCTTATGGATTTAACATCATTACGTTCAAGTGGATGTGCTTACTTAGGTGGAATGATGAAAGGTGAATTCGTTAACTCAAATTATGTGAAAGACATGCGCCCCAATAGTGGTAGCAATAATTTTACTTTTGATCCAGGTGGTTGTAAATCATTGCACATGAGAAAGAAGAGGATTCACATTCAAAGGCGTTCAAAGCAACTTCCTCATGGAGATGGATCATTCCAAGTTCTTGAGCAGATTAATAATGATGCCTACAAATCAGAACAACAAGGCAAGTATAATGATATTGATACTTTCAAAATTAGTAATTTATTTCTGTTCCATGCAAGTGAAGAATTTGGGACAAATCCCTTTCAAGAGGAGGGGAATGATGTGATCTAAGATACGAGCTCGAAGGGTGCAATCAAAGTCTCTCACGATCCGATCATGAGAAGCTCGAGCAAGAAGAAGGAGATGACATGGATATGCATACAAGTGATGAGCAAGCGGAATGACTAACATTATCTATGATATTTCAAAATGGGACAAATAATAAAGGCCACATATTTCAGTTTAATATCAAGAGTGAAAGTGCTTCCAACAATATATTTCAACCGAATCACTTGAGGATGGGATAATTGCCCATGCCACAAACCATGGATGATCTATGGAAATTTTAGCTGGAAATGACACCATTGCGATCACCAAGGCATAATGATTGCCCTCAAGTCGTTCGAAACGTCAATTAAGAGCAAAATTTCCGGTGATGGCAGACTTGCCCTTGTCGAGAACCACAGACGATCGGTCAGAAATGACTCTATTGCGATCACAAGGCTCAATGAACGCCCTCAAGTCTTGTGAAGCGTAAATTGAGAGTGAAATTTCCCGCGATGATGGATTTGCCCTTGTGCAGGACCACGAACGATTTGTCCTAACTTTGGCAGGAAATGACTCCATTGCGATCACCAAGGCTCAATGACCACCCTCAAATCGTCTGAAATGTGAATTGATAGTGAAATTTCTCGCGATGACGGATTTGCCCTTGTCACGAAGCACGGATGGTCCACTGTAACTTTGGCTGGAAATGACTCCATAGAGATCACCAAGGCTCAATGATCGTTGTCCAACCGTCCAAAATGTAAACTGAATGGGAAATTTCCTACAATGGCATATTTGCCCTTGTCGCGTACCATGGACGATCCATCGTAACTTTGACAGAAATGACTCCATAGCGATCCCCAAGACTCGATGATTGACCTCAGGTCGTCCGAAATATAAATTGAGAGCGAAATTTCCCGCAATGAAGGACTTGCCCTTTTTGCGAACCACGAATGATCCATCGTAATTTTGGCTGGAAATTACTCTATAGCGATCACCAAGACTCAATAATCGCCCTCAACTTGTCCGCAATGTCAATTGAAAGGGAAATTTTATGTGATGGTAGATTTGCCCATGTCACCAACCACGGACTATCCATCGCAACTTTGGCCGGAAATGACTCCATAGCAATTACCAAGGCTCAAAGATCGCCCTCAACTCGTCCAAAACATAAATTTAGAGAGAAATTTCCTACGATGGCGAATTTGCCCTTGTCACGAATCGCGGATGATCCATTATAACTTTGGCAGGAAAGGACTCCATGGCAATCACCAAGACTCAATAATTGCCCTCAAGCTATCCGAAAATTAGATTGAGAGCAAAATTTAATTTGATGGCGGATTTGCCCTTGTCACGAACCACGGATGATCTGTCATAAATTTTGCAGAAAATAACTCCATAGCGATCACTAAGGCTCAATGATCACCCCCAAATCATCCCAAACATAAATTGAGAGCGAAATTTTCCGTGATGGTGGATTAACCCTTGTCGCGAACCACGGACGATCCATCGTAACTTTGGCAAAAAATGACTCCATAGTGATCACCAAGGCTCAATGATCGCCCTGAAGCCGTCTGAAATGTAAATTGAGAGCGAAATTTCCTTGAATGACGGACTTGCCCTTGTCACAAACCATGGTCGATCTGTCGTGACTTTGGCTGGAAATGACTCCATAGCTATCACCAACGCACAGTGATCACCCTCAAACCTTCCTAAACGTAAATTGACAGCGAAATTTCCCGCGATGACAGATTTGCCCTTGTCAAGAACCACGGACGATCCGTTGTAACTTTGCCTAGAAATGATTCCATAGCGATCATCAATCCTCAATGATCGCTCTCAGGTCGTCTGAAAAGTAGATTGAGAACGAAATTTCCCGCGATTATCGATTTGCCGTTGTCACAAACCATGGAGGATCCATCGTGACTTTGGTAGGAAATGGCTCCATAGCTATCACCAAGGCTCAATGATTGCCAAATGACCGCGAAATTTCCCGTGATGGCGGATTTGCCATTGTCGTGAACCACAGACGATCCAGTGTAACTTTGGCCGAAAATGACTCCATAGCGATCCCTAAGGCTCAATGATCGCCCTCAAGTCTTCTGAAACGTGAATTGAGAGCGAAATTTTTCGCAATGGAAGATTTAACCTTTTTGCAAACCACGGACGATCCGTCATAACTTTGGCCAAAAATGACTCCATAGGGATCACCAAGGCCAAATGATCGCTCTCAAGTTGTCCGAACCATAAATTGACAGTAAAATTTCCTGTGACTGTGGATTTTCTCCTGTCAAAAACGACAGACGATCTATTGTACCTTTGGCCGAAAGGAACTCCATAGCCATCCCCAAGGCTCAATCATCGCCCTCGAGCCGTCCGAAACATAAATTAAGCGCCAAATTTCCCACGATGGATTTGCCCTTATCAAGAACCATGGACTATCCGTCGTAACTTTCATAGGAACTGACTCCATAGCGATCACCAAAGCTCAATGATCGCCCTCAAGTCATCTGAAACGTGAATGGACGGTGAAATTTCCCGCGATGACAGATTTGCCCTTATCGCGAACCACGAATGATCTGTCATAACATTGGCTGGAAATGACTCCATAGCAATCACCGAGGCTCGATGATTGCCCTGAAGTCGTCTGAAATGTAAATTCACAGTGAAATTTCCCTCGATGATGGATTTGCCCTCATCGTAAACCACAGACGATCCTTTGTAACTTTGACCGGAAATGACACCATAGCAATCACCAAAGCCTAATGATTGCCCTAAAGCCATCCGAAACGTATAGAGCGAAATTTCTCTCGATGGCAGATTTGCCCTTCTCAAGAACCATAGACAATCCCTCCTAACTTTGGTTGGAAATGACTCCATAGTGATCATCAAGGCTCAATGATCCCCTCAAGTCATTGGAAACGTGAATTGACAGTGAAATTTTTTGTGATATTGGATTTGCCCTTATCGCGAACCACGGACAATCCATCATAACTTTGTTGGGAAATGACTCCATAGCTATCACCAAGGCTCAATGATCGCCCTCAAGCCATCCCAAATGTAAACTGATAGCAAAATTTCCTGCGATGGCGGATTTGCCCTTATCTCGAACCACGGACAATCCATTGTAACTTTGGCAAGAAATGACTACATAGCAATCCCCAGGCTCAATGATCGCCCTCAAGTCATCCGAAACGTGAATTGAGAGCGAAATTTTTCGCAATTTGCCGTTGTCGTGAACCACGAATGATTCGTTGTAGCTTTAGTCGGAAACGACTCCATAGCGATCACCAAGGCTCAATGATTGCCCTCAAGTCATCCGAATCGTAAATTGAGATCCTGCGATGGTGGATTTGCCTTTGTCAAAAACCACAAACGATCTGTTATAACTTTGACTGGAAATAACTCCATAGTGATCACCAAGCCTCAGTGATGACCCTTAAGTCGTGCAAAATGTGAATTCAGAGCAACATTTCCCATGACATGAACCACGTACGATCTATCATAACTTTGGCCGAAAATGACTCAATAGTGATCAACAAGGCTCAGTAATCGTCCTCAAGTCATCCGAAACATGAATTGAGAGTGAAATTTCCCGCGATTTGTCCTTGTCAAAAACCACGTACAATTCGTCGTAACTTTGGCGGGAAAAGACTCCATAGCGATCACCACAGTTCAATGATCACCCTCAAGTCATCCAAAACGTGAATTAAGAGCGAAATTTCCTGCGATGGTAGAAATACCCTTGTCACAAACCACGAACGAGGCCGAAAATGACTACATTGCGATCAGTAAGGCGCAATGATCGCCCTCAACTCGTCTAAAATGTAAATGATACCCAAATTTCCCGCAATGGTAGATTGGCCCTTGTCACGAACCACGGATGATCCATCTTAACTTTGTCCAGAAATGACTCCATAGGGATCACCAAGGCTCAATGATCGCCCTCAAGTCGTCCGGAATGTAAATTGAGAGAGAAATTTCCTGAGATGGTAGATTTTCCCTTGTCATGAATCACAGACTATTTGTCTTAATTTTAGCCGGAAATGACTACATAGCAATCACCAATTATCACTGATCACCCTCAAGTCGTCCGAAACGTGAATTGGGAGCGAAACTTCCCGTGATGACGTATTTGCCCATGTCACGAACCACGGAGGATCTGCGTAACTTTGGCTGAAAATAATTCCACGGTGATCACCAAGGTGCAATGATCGCTCTCATGCCATACAAAATATGAATTAAGAGCAAAATTTTCCACGATGATGGATTTGCCCAGGACACGAACCACGGACAAAATTGAGAGCAAAATTTTCCGCGATGGCAGATTTGCCCTTGTCTAGAACCAAGGATGATCTGTGGTAACTTTGGCCGAAAATGACACCATTGCTATCAGCAAGGCTCAACGATTGCCCTCAGGCCGTCCGAAACGTCAATTAAGAGCGAAATTTCTTGCGATGGTAGACTTGCCCTTGTCGCGAACCACAAATGATTCGTTGCAACTTTGGCCGGAAATGACTCCATAGCAATCACCAAGGCTCAATAACTGCCCTCAAGCTGTCCGAAGCATAAATTGAGATCGAAATTTCCTGCGATGGTGAATTTGCCCTTGTCGCGAACAATGGATGATCCATTGGAACTTTGCCTAGAAATGACTTTGTAGCGATCATCAAGGCTTAATGATCACCCTCAAGTTGTCCTAAACGTGAATTGAGAGCAAAAAATCCTGAGATCTCAGACTTGCCTTGTAGCGAACCACGGACGATCCATCTTAACTTTGCCCGGAAATGACTTCATAGCAATCGCCAAGGCTCAATGATCGCTCTCAAGCAATCCGAAATGTCAATTGAGAGCGAAATTTCCCACAATGGATTTGGCCTTGTCAAGAACCACGGATGATCCCTTGTAACTTTGGCCGAAAATGACTCCATAGCGATCATTGAGACTCAATGATCACCCTAAAGTCATTTGAAACGTTAATTGACAGCGAAATTTCCCACGATGGCAAATTTGCCCTTACCGTGAGCCATGGACAATCCATCGTAACTTTGGCTGGAAATAACTCCATCGCTATCACCAATGCTCAATGATCACCATCAAGTCGTCCGAAATGTAAATTGACAACGAAATTTCCTCTGATGGCAGATTTACCTTGTCGCGAACCATGGACAATCCGTCGTAACTTTGATTGGAAATGACTCCATAGCGATCCCCAAGGCTTGATCGCCCTCAAGTCATCCGAAATCTGAATGAATTGAGAACGAAATTTCCCGTGATGGCGGATTTTCCCTTGTCACGGACCATGGATAATCTATCATAACTTTGGCCGAAAATGACTCCATAGCGATCACCGAGGCTCAATGATCACCCTCAAGTCATCTGAACTGTAAATTGAGAGCAAAATTTCCCACCATGGTGGATTTGCCCTTGTCAAAAACCACGGACGATCTATTGTAACTTTGGCCGGAAATAAGTCCATGTCAAGATAGATTTTCCTGCAATGACGGACTGGCCCTTATGATGTGAATCAAGACAAAGATATCAACAATGGCATTCAATATCAGCTTCAAGGGAAAGTGGAGCTTTAAAGCGGCAAGAAGATCTAGAAAATAGGACGCTATATTATTTTATATGAGCTAAATACACTTCCATATTATGATTTGAATAGATTATGATAGTACTTTTTTATTATCATTAAGGGATATCTAATTTTCGAGAAATATTCTTAAAATCTCTTTTTGATATATTTAGATTATATTCACCATATCTTTAGGATAGTTATTGGGATATATTAGCATCTTTTCTATTTTTGTTAGGAGTTTATAAATACCCAGGAGGGTCACATTATATTTTTATTTATTCAAATAATGAATTAATAAGAGTGAGTTATTATTTTATTTGGTTCTTTTAGAACCGTCGAACTTATCGGAGTCATCCGTGGCATTTATCCCCGACTTATCAATAAACTCTTTTATAGTTATTTGTGGCATCTTCATTATACCAAAGTTCTTTTAAGAAGCTTGTGTATGATGAAGAAGCGGATATGGATATACATAAAAGTGATGAGCAAGCTAAATGACTCAACATTATCCATAATATTTCATAAAGGGATAAATGATGAAGGCCATATATTTCAGCTAAACATCAAGAATGCAAGTGCTTCAACAAATATATTTTGGCTAATTGACAAGAGGACAAGTATTTTGAAGAAATATATTTCAGCCAAATATAAAGAGGAAGAATATTTTCAAGAAAGGAAGCTGAGAGAAGCTTAAAGGGTAAAAGTTGCGCATGTTAGTTATGATATATTTAAGTTAGCTTCCAAAATATATTACTTTCCTCTTTTGACAAGTAGAACATATTACCTTCCCCTTTATATAGTTCTAAAGATATTGATAATACTTTGTATTTTCTCTGGGGCAACACTTAGATTTATTTTTTAATTAGTTTCCTATCCCATGAGAACCATTTAGGAAGGTTATTTTCATGTAAATATTGCACTTTGACCTATTTAAAGGCCGGTGCATAGTCTTGGACGAATTTCGAGCAAATTATTCATTAATAAAGTGTGAGATTTTATTCTCTTTAGTTCTTTGAAGAACTACTTGAACTTATCGAAGTATTCTATGGCGCTCAGCACCGACTTATCAATTGTGGCATCTTCACTATACCAAGGTTCTTACCTCTTTGTAGATAATGGGTTAAGGTTAAGGTTCCCACCTTTAGAGCTTGAGAAGGACACGTTTCCTAGAAACCTAGTTGAATACAAGTTTCGTCACTGAGTTGGTGAGATTCGTATCATACTTGGTATTTGGTTTCATCACAGTGTTGGTGAGGTTCCCATCATTTAGTATCAGAGCCAATGTTCTAAGTCAATCTATCCTTTTAGTTTATCTTTGTTTTCTTTCGTCTTCGTTGTTTTTCTTTATCTTCTTTCTTTTCTATTATCTTAAAAAAGAGTAAAAAAGAGTAGTGGGAGAGAGAGAACAAGTACTAGAAAAGAAAAGAAGCAAAAAAAAAGAAAAATTGTAAAAAAAAGGAAAAAAAGGAAAGAATCGCAACAAAAAATAGCAGAAAAAGTAGAAAAAGTGACACATTGAATAGGTCGAAGAATTATTTGCCAATCGATAGTGTTACCAAAATTTCTCATTCAAAATTATTTCTTTTCCATTGACCTATTATTCTCAAGTCGCAATTATCTTCTTACTCTTGATTTTCAGTACTTTGAAACCCTACCCTACATTCTCCTTTCAAATCTTGGTGAAGTCGTGGTGGATTGTTGCTGGACATTCTGATTACAGTTTGGTTAGTTCAAAAAGAACTGAAAGAGGATATACAAGTGGAAAAAGACAAGAGTGGTGAGATTATTAAAGGGTAAAAGTCGTTTGAGTTCAAACACGAGTGAAATTGATTGATATCCATTCTTGAGTGAAACACGTGAGGGAATGTTTGTGATGTCCTAATATCTTTTGCAGATTCTCAACATGTTACACCATTAAGAGGAAAACTCATCCGATGAAGTACAGCTGCAAGCATTCATGCATAAAGTAGGGATGATGGTAAAAGAAGAATTCAAGCAAATCCACAAGAAGCTGGATCAGATTGAGGAACAATCAAAAGTAAAATGATTTCAATTTCCACATAAAGATAAAGAATTAAGAAGATCAAGACGAGATGATGGTTCAGCTAACACAAAGGTGAAGCTTCTAACTTTCCAAGGCAAAAACGATCCTGAAGCTTATC
The DNA here is from genome assembly GCA_037672795.1 of Lagerstroemia speciosa. Taxonomy (NCBI): domain Eukaryota; kingdom Viridiplantae; phylum Streptophyta; class Magnoliopsida; order Myrtales; family Lythraceae; genus Lagerstroemia; species Lagerstroemia speciosa. The sequence continues at coordinate 16,908,819 of CM075288.1, read as the reverse complement.
TTTTGTGGGAGGAAAGAATGGAGATAGTCTTCAATCATCACAATTACTCCAAAAGGAAAAAGGTACAACTTGCTTCTTTTCATGCATAAACTCATCCGATGAAGTACAGCTGCAAGCATTCATGCATAAAGCAGGGATGATGGTAAAAGATGAATTCAAGCAAATCCACAACAAGCTGGATCGGATTGAGGAACAATCAAAAGGAAAATGATTTCAATTTCCACATAAAAATAAAGAATTAAGAAGATCAAGACGAGATGATGGTTCAGCTAACACAAAGGTGAAGCTTCCAACTTTCCAAGGCAAAAACGATCCTGAAGCTTATCTTTTGTGGGAGGAAAGAATGGAGATAGTCTTCAATCATCACAATTACTCCAAAAGGAAAAAGGTACAACTTGCTTCTTTTCAATTCTCCGACTATGTTGTCATTTGGTGGGGTCGACTTATTACTAGTAGAAGACAGAATGGAGAGTGACCTATTGAGACATGAAGGAGATGAAGTCAATAACGAGGCGACGATTCCTTCCAAGTTCCTATCGGCAAGAATTGCACAACAAATTGCAATATTTCACTGAAAGATCAAAGAGCGTTGTCGAATATTACAAAGAGATGGAGGTTACAATGAGCTGAGCGAATGTAGAGAAGGACATAGGAGCCACCATGGACAAGTTCGTATGTGGATTAATTGGTGTGATTGCAGATTAAGTGAAGATGCGTTGTTATGGAGACTTCAAAGATATGTTGCTCCATGCCATGAAAGTTGAACGACGATTGAAGCAAAGAAACATGAATGAATGGAGTACAACCATTGCTTCTACAAGTTCATGGAGATCTGCTCCTAAGCAAGACAAAGTGACATCATGGAATTCTTATTCCGAGCTCTCCAAGGGTGCTGAACATGCTGTGAGTCTTACACAAATTCATGAGAATCAAAAGAGTGATCAAGGAAAAGAGAGTGATAAAAAAAGGAGAGAGTGTGCAATAGAAGAGAGTTGAGAATGAAGAAAAAGATCTGGAACATGAGGGAAAAGAAAATCAGAGAAAAGTATTAAAAAGAGAGACTGTGAGAGTGATATGTCATTAGTGAGTGCAGGAGAGGAAAAACACCATGAGATTGATAAATTTTTAATTTTACATTAGCCCCTTATGATTAAGGAGTCAATTTTATTTACTAACAATCTTGTCAGATTCTTGTCGGGCAATGTTATTTCTTATTAGTAGGAATTCAAGGGAGTTCATCAAGGATCAAATCCAAAGCAACAAGCCATTACAAGTAATCATAGGGAGATGAAAGAGATTCAACAACAACCCAAATGAGCTAATGGTAAAAATTCAAGCTAGGGAGTGCAAGAGACCTTTGATGTTACTTGGGCATGAGAATCAAACATTGAGAAGGTTTGTTGATTTTCAATTCATCAATAACATGGAGGTAATGTGTCATAATCTTATTCCTTATTTGAATGACATGTTAGAAAGATTTCATGATGCATGTATAATTTTAAAAATTGATCTTGAATGGGAAATCCATCATGTTTCGCTGAATGAAGGTTATGAGCTGAACATTGAATGCAAAACACAATGTGGTTTGAATAAGATGTTAATTTTGTCTTTTGGAATGACTTATTTATCTAGTTATTTCATGAGACTTATTAACTATATATTATGTGCTTTTGTCTTCTTTGATGATATTCATTATAGCAAGAGTCTAGATGATCATGGTGAACAACCAAGACTTATTTTAGATGCCTTACGGAAAGAATGGTTACTTATTAAACTTGAAATTAGTACTATTTGCATGGATAAGGTTGTTTTTCTTCTAAGTGCTATAAAGATTGAGAATCTTGTCGAAGAGAAAAAGACAATCCAAGATTGGCAATCATCTACTTTGGTAAGTGAGGTAAGTGGTTTTCATTACTTATCTAATTTATATTGGTCCTATATTCCATGTCATATAATGGATAATGCCACACATGATGATTTGATCTTTGGAATGATTTTGAGGTAATATAGTGTGTTTATTTTGAGTAATGAAGTTATGTTTTTGAATTACACTTGGAAAAATTTGATAGAACTTGGAAACAAACTATTGTTTTTGAGTTGTTATGCAAAAATTGATTTTAAAGCATGGGAATATTGTTTTCCCAATGTTGAGTTTGCTTATTCTAGTATCATTCCTTCCACCACTAAGTTTTCTCATTCAAAACAAGTATATGGCTTTAGTTTATTGATTCTTATGGATTTAACATATTTACCTTCTTTACCTTCAAGTGGATGTGCTTACTTTAGGTGGAATGATGAAAGGTGAATTTGTCAAGTCAAATCATGTGAAAGCCATGTACCCCAATAGCGGCAGCAAGAATTTTGTTTTTGATCCGTGTGGTTGTGATTCATTGCACGTGAGGAAGAAGAGGATTCACATTTAAAGGCGTTCAAAGCAACATCCTCATGGAGATGGCCTATTCCGAGTTCTTGAGCAAATTACTAATGGTGCTTACAAATTTGAACAGCAAGATGAGTATAAAGACAATGATACTTTCCAAGTTTGCAATTTATCTTCATTTAATACAGGGTAAGATTTGAGGACAAATCCTTTTCAAGAGGAGGGGAATGATGTGATCTAGGAAATGAGCTAGAAGAGTGCAATCAAAATATTTTATAGTCCGATGATGAGAAGCTCTTGCATGACGAAGAAGCGAACATGGGTATACATACAAATGTTGAGTAAGCTAAATGATTCAATATTGTCCGTAATATTTCAAAAGGAGACAAATGATAAAGGTATATTTCAGCTAAACATCAAGGGTGCAAGTGCTTCAAGAAATATTTTGGTTGATTGACAAGATGACAAGTATTTTGAAGAAATATATCTCAGCTAGATATAAAGAGGAAGAATATTTTCAAGAAAGGAAGTTGGGAGAAGCTTAAAGGGCGAGAGTTGCACCTGTTAGTTATGATATATTTAAGTTAGCTTCCAAAATATATCACTTTCCTCTTTTGACTAGTAGAAATATTACCTTCCCCTTTATATAGTTCCAAAGATATTGGTAATATTTTGTAATTTCTCTCGAGCAATACTTGGATTTGCTTTCTAATTAGTTTCCTATCTAATGAGAACCATTTAGGAAGGTTATTTTCATGTAAATATTGCACTTTGACCTATTTAAAGGCTGGTGCATAGTCTTGGACGAATTTGGAGCATATTATTTATTAATAAAGTGTGAGATTTTATTCTCTTTAGTTCTTTGAAGAACTATTTGAACTTATTAGAGTATTCCGTGGCGTTCATCACCGACTTATCAATCAATCCTTCCATAGTTGATTATGGTCTCTTCACTATACCAAGATTCTTACCTCTTTATAAGTAATGGGTCAAGGCTCCACCTTTAGAGCTTAAGAAGGACACATTCCCTAGAGACCTTAGTTGAATACGAGTTTCGTCACGAGTTAGTGAGGTTCATATCATACTTGGTGTCGGGTTTCTTCACAGTGTTGGCAAGGCTCACATCATCTCACCAGGTAGTGGGTTAGCGTTCCACCTTTCGAACTTGATAAGGACACTTTTTTCTGGAGACCTTAGTTGAATATGGATTTCGTCACCAGTTAGTGAGGTTTATATCATACTTGCTATTGGGTTTTATCACGGTGTTGGTGAGATTCGCATCGTTTAGTATCAGAGCCAACGTTCTAAGTCAGGTTCTATCTATCCTTTAGGTTATCTTTGTTATCTTTCATCTTTCTTTATTCTTTAAAAAAAGAAAAAAAATGTGGCAAAAAAATTTGGTAGAAAAGGAAGATAGTAGTTGGAAAAAAAGAGAAAAAAATAAAAGGGTGCAAAGCCCAGAAAAAGAAGAAAAAAATTGAGCCAACGTAATGATCAGGTTTCAAAGAAAGAGGTGTTCCAAGGGACTTCCACATGAAGATAGATCAACTCGAGTTCTCCAACATTCAGATTTGAGAACAAATCCTTTTCAACCGGAGGGAAATGATGTGAATCAAGACAAAGATATCAAGAATGAAATTCAATATCAGCTTCAAGGGAAAGTGGAGCTTCAAAGCGGCAATAAGACCTAGAAGATAGGAAGCTATGTTATTTTATATGAACTAAATACACATCTATATTATGATTTGAATTGATTAGGATAGTATATTTTTATTATCATTAGGAGATATCTGATTTTCGAGGAACATTCTTAAAATCTCTTTTTGATATATTTAGATTATATTCACCATATCTTTAGGATAGTTATTAGGATATATTTGCATCCTTTATATTTTTGTTAGGAGTTCATAAATACCCAAGAGGGTCACATATATTTTCATTTATTCAGATAATGGATTAATAAGAGTGAAATCTTATTTTATTTGGTTCTTTTAGAACCTTCGACCTTATCAGAGTCATCTGTGGTGTTCATCCGCAACTTATCAATCAACCCTTCCATAGTTAGTTGATTGTGGCGTCTTCATTATACCAAGGTTCTTACCTTTTTATAGATAATGGGTCAAGGTTCCACCTTTCGAGCTTAATAAGAACATGTTTTCTGGAGACCTTAGTTGAATACGGGTTTCATCACGAGTTGATAAGGTTTGCATCATACTTGATATCGGGTTTCATCATGATGTTGGCGAGGTTCGCATCACCTTGTCGCGACCCACGGATGATCCGTCATAACTTCGGCCGGAAATGACTCTATAATGATCACCAAGGCTCAATGATCGCCCTCAAACCGTTCAAAACGTAAATTGAGGGCAAAATTTTCCGCGATGGTGGATTTGTCCTTGTCAAGAACCATGGACGATCCCTCATAACTTTGGGCGAAAATGACTCCATAGCAATCACCAAGGCCCAATGATCGCCCTCAAGTCATCCGAAACGTGAATTATAGCGAAATTTCCCGTGATGGCGGGTTTGCCCTTGTCGCGAACCACAGACGATCCGCTGTAACTTTGGCTGGAAATGAGTCCATTGCTGTCACCAAGACTCAATGATTGCCCTCAAGTCGTCTGAAACGTAAATTGACAACAAAATTCCTGCGATGGCGGATTTGCCCTTGTCACAAACCACAGACGATCCATCATAACTTTCGCCGGAAATGACTCCATAGCAATCCCCAAGGCTCAATGATCACCCTCAAGTCATCCTACACATGAATTGAGAGCGAAATTTCCTGCAATGGCGAATTTGCCGTTGTCGCGAACCGCGGATAATTCGTCGTAACTTTGGCCGGAAATGACTCCATAGCAATCAACAAGGCTCAATGATTGCCCTCAAGTCATCTGAACCATGAAGTGAGAGTGGGATTTCCCGAGATGGCGGATTTGCCCTTGTCAAGAACCACAAACAATCCCTCATATCTTTGGCTGAAAATGACCCCATAGTGATCACCAATGCTCAATGATCACCCTCAAGTCATCTGAAATGTGAACTGACAGTGAAATTTCCTGAGATGGCGGTTTGCCCTTTTAGCGAATCACGAACGATCCGTCATAACTTTGCCTAGAAATGACTCTATAGCTATCACCAAGGCTCAATGATTGCCCTCAAGTCGTCCAAAATGTAAATTGACAGTGAAATTTCCCGAGATGACGAATTTGCCCTTGTCGCGAACCACAGACTATCCGTCATCCCTTAGGTCGGAAATGGCTCCATAGCGATCACCAAGGCTCAATGATCACCCTCAACTCGTCCAAAACGTAAATTGACAACCAAATTTCCGGCGATGATGGATTTGCCCTTGTCGTGAACCACGAACGGTCCATCACAACTTTGGCTAGAAATAACTCCATAGTGATCAACAATGCTCAATGATCGCCCTCAAGTCATCTGAAACATCAATTGAGAGTGAAATTTCCTGTGATGACTGATTTGCCCTTGTCCCGAACTTATTCACATCAAGTTGTTGATCATTGGCTTAAGGCTGGAGCTACAAGAGACCATTTGTCACTTCCTGAAGGTCTGGTTACAAGACTTCAGGCGAAGCGATTCAAGAAAGCACTAAATGGACTAATTCAACATCATTGGGCTGATTATGGGAAAGGAGAGACTGAGATAAGTCCAAGTCCAAGTGCAGATCAAGGCCTAATCCATATGATCGAAATAATACATCCATGACTGTAGTTTCCATGTGGGGAGTTATTTATTATGGGACGCTAACTAGTTTCCATGTGGATTTCATGCATTGCCTCTTTTAAATGCTTGCTCCCATTGTATAAGGGAGGGAGCCACGAATTTGTAAGCACATTTGCTCATTCTCAGATTTGAAAGCTTTTGTGCTCTCTTTTGGTTCTTGAAAGAAGTTCTAAACTTATCAAGTGTATCTCGTGGCATTCAAACAATCGAAACCTATCACCCTTGTGGAGTGGCATTTCTTCTCTTCGTAGTCTTAGTTCGTTCCAGATCTTGGTTAGGGTCATGCCTCAAACCCCTGTCATCTCATTCTTGGGGTTCTACCCACCGTTGCTCCCGGGTTTCATCACTATTGTCGATGGGGTTCGTGTCATTTGGTATCAGAGCTTCGGTTCAGAGACAAGTGCTATATCAATCTTTTTACTTATAGTTCTGCTATATAAGAAACAAAGAAAAAATCATCAAAAAAAAAGATCAAGTCAGCCGAAAAAAGAAGAATTTGACTGTGCAAGTCTGAGTCTTCAACATTCCTCTTTGTTCTCTCTTATTCTCAAAATTCTCTAATCTTCCATTCTCTCTTATATTTTCAGCCTTGATTTTGCTTGATGCAAGTCTGAGTATCGTTGAACACTAGGAGTAACTTTAATATTCCATTGGTTGTTTTCTCTTACTTTCAAATACTCTACTCTTCCATTTTCCCTTAAAGCTTCTGCCATGATGAGTTTCTGTTGGATTCCCTCATTTTGAATCGTTACTTGATATTCTGATTTGTTCTAGAGTTCGATTAAGAACTAAAGAGACATAATCGAGTGGGAAAAGGCAAGAGTAAGTGAGACCATCAAAGGGTAAAAGCCAATTGTGTGCAAACACGAGCGTGAGTGTCGTAATATTGAGAGAAAACATGTGAGGGAGTGCTGGTGAGGTTCCTTTGATCTTTTGCAGATATGTCCAACAATCAAGAGGAAGGTGCAGTTGAGGAAGTTCGACAACTTCCAAATCTTCAATTGCAAGTATTGATGGGAGAAATGAGACGTATGTTGAGGGTTGAATTGGAGCCTATCCATGAGAGGCTAGATTGAGTAGAAGTGGGGACACCGAGAAGAGATCAGCAAGATCGTCCTAACATGCCACAATAAAGATGTGCTCATTGGGTTGATGTAGAAGAGGAGGAGGAGGAGGAGGAAGGATTTGGTGAGCAAAATTACAATCAGGGCTCGTTTGGGAATAGAGAAGGTAGGATTGGATACAGAGGAGATAGGATTGGGTATAGAGAAGATAGGATTCGTGGGAATAGAAGGGATAATGACTTAGGCAGTGTAAAGCTAAAGATCCCATCTCTCCAAGGTAAAAATGACCCAATGGCTTATTTAGAGTGGGAAACGAAGATGGAAATGGTGTTTGATTGTCATAATTATTTGGAGCTTAAGAAGGTTAAGCTAGCTGCCATTGAATTCGCTGATTAGGCTATTGTTTGGTGGGATCAAGTGGTGATGAATCGAAGAAGGATTGGAGAGCAACCTGTGTCCACGTGGGAGGAGATGAAGATGCTCATGGGAAGGAGATGCAGAGGTTAACTCAGGGCTCCAAGAGTGTGGATGCATACTTCAAGGAGATGGAGGTAGCTATGATGTGGGCTAATGTGGATGAAGATCGGGAAGGCATGCTTTAAACCTAGAAATTGCCGATGTTGTTGAATTGCAGCATTATGTAGAGTTGTCAGACATGGTACACCAAGCAATTAAGGTGGAGGACCAACTCAAGAGGAAAGGTTTGGCTAGGAGGGGACAACTAATGGCTACCAACAGCACATTGAAAGCACCTCCAAAAAAAGAGGAAAGGTCGTAAAACAAGCCGAACTTTAAACTCTTCAAGAAGCCAAAACTAGTGACATCAACTACTCAAGGTAACAGCGAGTCCACTTCTCCCAAATCCTGCGATATCAAGTGCTTTAAATGTTAGGGACGTGGTCACATAGCCAGCCAATGTGCAAACAAAGGCATGATGGTGATGAACGCCCAAGGAGAACTTGAGTCGAAAGATGAGGATGAAGTAGCTGATGAAGTGCCACAAATTGAGGATAGTGATGATGAACAACATACTATTGTTGGAGATTTATTGGTGGCCAGATGAGTTCTCAATTTGCAAGCTAAGGAGGAAGAAGATAACCAGAGGGAGAACTTGTTTCATACTCATTGCTTTGTAAATAATAAGGTTTGCAGTGTTATCATTGATGGAGGGAGTTGCACCAATGTGGCAAGCAATGATTTGGCAGATAAATTGTTACTACCAACTTTGAAACATCTGCACCCTTATCAACTACAGTGGCTGAACGATTGCAGTGAAATCAAGGTGACAAAACAAGTTTTGATAGCAATTTCCATTGGCAAATATGAAGATGAGTTGTTGTGCAATGTGGTTTCAATGCATGCATGCCATCTAGTGTTGGGGAGACAATGGCAATTTGATCAAAAGGTAATATATGATGGGTTCACAAATAGGTATTCCTTTACTCTGAAGAGACAGCCTATTACTCTTGTGCCATTGACTCCAAGATAGGTTATGAAGGATCAGCTGAAGTTACAAAGATCGAATGAAAATAAGAGAGAAAAAGAAAATGAGAGGAAAGAAATTGAGAAGAAAGAAATTGAGAGAAAAGAGTCAAAAAGAGCTGAAATGAAAGAAAGAAAAATTGAGGAAGTTGTGAATAGAGAGGAGAGAAAAGAGAGAAAAGAAAACAACTCATATGCAAGAAAAAGTGAGATTAAGAGAGCTTTGTTTTCAAATCAGCTACCACTTGTACTTTTGTATAAGGAGGCACTCTTGAGTACTAATGATGTTAAGCATTCTTTGCCAAGTGTTGTTGTTTCTCTCTTACAGGAATTCGAGGATGTATTTACCGAAGAGGTTCCACCTAGTTTGCCTTCGATTAGAGGGATCGAACAATAAATTGATTTCATACCCAGTGCATCCATTTCGAACTGACCTACATATAGAAGCAATCCAGAGGAAACAAAGGAACTTCAAAGGCAAGTGATTGAGTTTTTGGAGAAGGGGTACATTTGGGAAAGCATGAGCCCTTGTGCAGTTCTAGTGCTGCTAGTTCCTAAAAAGGATGGGACGTGGAGAATATGTGTTGAACATAACAGTAAAGTATCATCACCAATTCCTAGACTTGATGAAATGCTTAATAAGCTACACGGTTCTTGTGTGTTCACAAAGATTGATCTTAGGAGTGCATATCATCTAATTAGGATGAAGGAAGGTGATGAATGGAAGACTGTTTTTAAGACTAAGCATGGATTATATGAGTGGTTAGTGATGCCTTTTGGTTTAACTAATGCTCCAAGCACTTTCATGCATTTGATGAACCATGTTTTACGTGCTTTCATAGGCAAATTCGTAGTTGTGTATTTCGATGATATTTTGATTTATAGCAAAAGCCTAGAAGAACATGCCATGCATTTAAAATCTGTTTTGAGTGTGCTGAAAGAAGAGAAGCTCTTTGCTAACCTCAAGAAATGTTTCTTCTGCACATCAAGAATCGTGTTTCTTGGTTTTGTTATTAGTGCTAAAGGTGTTGAGATGGATGAGGAAAAGGTAAAAGCAATCTAGGAGTGGCCAACACTTACTACAGTTAGCCAAGTGAGGAGTTTCCATGGTTTGGCAAGCTTTTATAGGCGGTTTGTTCGTAATTTTAGTAGCATTGCAGCTCCTCTTACCGAGGTAATCAAGAAAAATAAGCCTTTCAAGTGGGCAGAGGAATAAGAGAAAGCATTCAACACTTTGAAAGAAAAGCTAAGTTTTGCTCCTTTACTAATCCTACCAGACTTTTCTAAAACATTTAAAATCGAATATGATGCTTATGATATTGGTATAGGTGTTGCGCTTATGCAAGAAAGGAGACTCATTGCTTACTTCAATGAGAATTTGAGTGGAGCCAGTCTCAACTATCCCATGTATGGACAAGGAAATGTACGCATTGGTGAGGGTATTTGAGACATGGCAGCATTACCTATGGCCAAAGGAGTTCGTGATTCACACAGATCATCAATCTCTAAAGTATTTGAAGGGTCAGCAAAAGTTGAACCGACGCCATGCTAAATGGGTAGAGTTCATTGAGACATTTCTCTATGTGATCAAATACAAGCAAGGCAAGGAGAACATGGTCGCTAATGCCTTATCTCAGAGGTATGCTTTACTATCCACTCTGGATGCGAAATTTCTTGGATTTGAATATATCAAGGACTTGTATGCCAAAGATGTTGATTTTGCTAATGTGTTCAATGCATGCTTGCATTTGGAAAGTTCTATAGGCATGATGGATTTTTATTTCATGAAAATAGATTGTGTCTGCCTATGTGTTCATTGCATGAATTGCTTGTTAGAGAATCCCATGGTAGTGGTCTGATAGGGCATTTCGGTGTTGCTAAGACTTTAGAGATTTTGCAAGATCATTTCTTTTGGCCATATATGAAACGTGATGTGGAGAAAATTTGTGAGAAGTGTAGCACCTGCAAACAAGCTAAGTCTTAGTTGAAACCACTTGGCTTGTATACTCCTTTGCCTATACCCAGTGAACCTTGGACTGATATCTCGATGGACTTTGTTTTGGGTTAACCTAGGACTAAGAGGGGGAGAGACTTAGTTTCTGTCGTGGTAGATAGGTTTTCCAAGATGGCTCATTTTATTCCATGTCATAGAACAGATGATGCATCACATATGGCTAATTTGTTCTTTAGAAAGGTTGCTAGGTTGCACGGCATGCCTAGAACTACTGTGATGCGAACCTTGCCAACATCGTAATGAAACCCTATACCAAGTAAGATATAAACCTCATCAACTAGTGACGAAACTTGTATTCGACTAAGGTCCATAGGAAACGTGTCTTTGTCAAGCTCGAAAGGTGGAACATTGACCCATTACCAATAAAAAGGTACCAATAAAAAGGTAAGAACATTGGTATAGTGAAAATGCCACAATCAATTATGGAAGGGTTGATTGATAAGTCGGGGATGAATGCCACAGAATATTCCGATAAGTTCGAATAGCTCTTCAAAGAACTAAAGAGAATAAAAATCTCACGCTTTATTAATCAATAATCTGATCCAGAATTAATCTAAAGGCAAGCACTATCCTTTAAATAGGCCAAAGTGTAATATTACATAAAAAAAATAACCTTTCTTGGTTCTGATGGGATAGGAATCTAATTAAAAAGTAAATCTAAGTATTACCCTAGTGAAATTAGAAAATATTAGTAATATCTTCATAACTAAACAAGGGGAAGGTAATATATTCTACTTGTTAAAAAAGGAAAGTGACATATTTTTGAAGCTAACTTAAATATATCATAACTAACTTTTGTAGCTCTTGCCCTATAAGCTTTTCTCAACTTTCTTTCTTGAAAATATTCTTCCTCTATATATCTTACTAAGATATATTTTTTTAAAATACTTGTCCTCTTGTCAGTCAGCCAAAATATATTACTTGAAGCACTTGCAATCTTGATGTTTCGCTGAAATATATTGCCTTCATCATTTGTCACCTTTTGAAATATTATGGATAATGTTGAGTCATTTAACTTGCCCATCACTTGTATGCATATCCATGTCCGCTTCTTCATCTTGCACGAGCTTCTCATCATCGAACTATGAAATTTTTTGATTGCATTCTTGCAGCTCGTGTCCTAGATCACATCATTTCCCTTTGAAAAGGATTTGCCTTCAAATCTTGCCTTGCATCAAATGAAGATAAATTACAAATTTGGAAAGTATCATTGTCGTTATACTCACCTTGCTGTTCAAATTTGTAAGCATCATTAGTAATCTGCTCAAGAACTCAGAATAGTCCATTTTCATGAGGATGTCGCTTTGAACGCCTTTGAATGTGAATCCTCTTCTTTCTTATGTTTAATGAATTACAACCACCCGGATCAAAAACAAAATCCTTATTGCCACTATTGGGGTGCATGGCTTTCACATGATTTGACTTAACGAATTCACCTTTCATCATTCCACCTAAGTAAGCACATCCTCTTGAAGGTAAAGATGTTAAATCCATAAGAATCAATAAACTATAGCCATATACTTGCTTTGAATGAGAAAACTTAGTGGTAGAAGGAATGACACTATAATAAGCAACCTCAACATTGGGAAAACAATAATCCCATGCCTTAAAATCAATTTTTGCATAGCAATTCAAAAATAATAATTTGTTTCCATATTCTCTCATCTGTTTTCATGTGTAATTCAAAAACATAACTTCTTTACTCAAAACAAACACATTATATAACCTCAAAATCATTCCAAAAATCAAATCATCATGTGTGGCATCATCCATTATATGACATGAAATATAGTACTAATATAAATTAGATAAGTAATGAAAACCACTTGCTTGACTTACCAAAGTAGATGATTGCCAATCTTGGATTGTCTTTTTCTCTTCAATAAGATTCTCAATCTCTACAACACTCACAAGAAAAAAAAACCTTATCCATTCAAATAGTATTAATTTCAAGTTTAACAAATAACGATTCTTTTCTTAAGGCATCTAAAATAAGTCTTGGATGTTCAGCATGATCATTTAGACTCTTACTATAATGAATATCATCAAAGAAGACAAAAGCACATAATTTATAGTTAATATGTCTCATGAAAGAACTAGATGAATAAGTCATTCCAAAAGACAAAATTAACGTATTATTCAAACCATACGGTATTTTGCATTCAATGTTCAGCTCATAACCTTCTTTCAACAAAACATGATGGATTTCCCATTCAAGATCAATTTTCAAAATTATATATGCATCATTAAATCTTTCTAACATGCCATTCAAGTAAGGAATATGATTGTGAGACATTACCTCCATGTTATTGATGAATTGAAAATCAACAAACCTTCTCAATGTTTGACCCTCATGCCCGAGTAACATCAAAGGTCTCTTGCACTCCCTAGCTTGAATTTTTACCATTTAGCTCATTGGGTCATTGTTGAATCTCCTTCATCTCCCTATGATCACCTGTGATGGCTAGTTAGTTTGGATTTCATCCTTGATGCACTGCCTTGAATTCCTACAAATAAGAAATAATATTGCTCGGCAAGAATCCAACAAGATTGTTAGTAAATAAAACCGGCTCCTTAATCGTAAGGGGTTGATGTAAAATTAAAGATCTATCAATCTCACGGTATTTTTCCTATCTTGCACTCACTAGTGACATATTGCTCTCACAGTCTTTCTTCTTAATTTCTTTTCTCTCATTTTCTTTTCGCTCATGTTCCACCTCTTTTTCTTCATTCTCAACTCTCGTATTCCTTTTTTCACACTCTCTCTCTTCATTACACTCTTTCTTTTGCTCACTCTTGATTTTTTCATGTCACTCTCTGTCTTGATCATTCTTTTGATTCTCATTAGTTTGTTTAATACTCACACTTGTTTGACTTCCATAGAATGTTTAAAATACAACTTCATTGAGGGCACCTCAACTTGCTGAGAGGTTGATCTTGAAGATCTTGTTGTAGTTATGCTCTGCTCCATTTATCTATGTTTCTTTAATCCAACCGTCGTCCAACTTTCATGGCATGGAGCAACATATCATTGAGCTCCTCATAGTAATGCATCCCCACAACACCCACAATCTCTCAATTTAGTCCGCTTAAGAACATATTCATGGTGACTTCAATATCCTCCTCTATATAAGCTCAGCTCATTGCAACCTCAATATCTTTGTAACATTTGATAACGCTCTTTGATCCTTGAGTGAGATGCTGTAACTTGTTGTGCAATTCTCGACGATAGGAACTTGGAAGGAATCATCACCTCATTATTGACTTCATCTCGTTCCATGTCTCAATGGGTCACTCTTCATTCTGTCTCCTACTTGTAATAAGCCAATCCCACCAAATAACAATATACTCTGAAGCAAGTTGTACCTTTTTCCTTTCAGAGAATTGTTATGATTGAATACCATCTCCATCCTTTCCTCCCACAAAAGATAAGTTTTGGGATCGTTTGTGCCTTGGAAGGTTGGAAGTTTCACCTTTGTGTTAGCTAAACCATCATCCCGTCTTGATCTTCTTGATTCTTTATCTTTATGTGGAAATTGAAATCTTTTTCCTTTTGATTGTTCCTCAATTTGATCCATCTTCTTGTGGATTGGCTTTAATTCATCTTTCACCATCATCCCTACTTTATGTATGAATGCTTGCAGCTGTATTTCGTCGGATGAGCTTTCCTCTTGATCGTGTGACATGTTGAGGATCTGCAAAAGATATTAGGACCTCACAAACACTCCCTCACGTGTTTCACTCAAGAATGGATTCACTCAGTTTCGCTCGTGTTTGCACTCAAATGGCTTTTACCCTCTAATAATCTCGCCACTCTACCTTTTTCCACTCGTATATTCTCTTTCAATTCTTTTTAAACTAAACAAACAAAAATCAGAATGTCCCGCAACAATCCACTACGACTTCACCAAGATTTGAAAGAAGAATATAGGGTCGAGTTCCCAAATTACTGAAATATCGAGTAACAAGGCAATTACAGACTAGAGAATAATAGATCAATGGAAAAAAAAAACAACTTTGAATGAGGAACTTTGATAACTCTATGAATGGTCAAATAATTCTTGGACTTGTTCAATGTCTCACTTCTTCTACTTTTTTCTGCCTTTTTTTATTGCTGATTCTTTTCTTTTTTTTATTTCGCAACTTTTCTTTCTTTTTTTGTTTCTTTTTTTTTCCGCTACTAGTTTTTTTCTCTCCCACTACTTTTTTTTACTATTTCTGAAGAAGATAATAGAAAAGAAACATGATAAAGAAAAACAATGAAGATGAAAGAAAACAAAGATAAACTAAAAGGACATATTGAACCTGACTGAGAACATTGGCTCTGATATCAAATGATGCAAACCTCGCCAACACCGTAATTAAACTCGATACCAAGTATTATATGAACCTCATCAATTGGTGACAAAACCCGTATTCGACTAAGGTCTCCAGGAAACGTGTCCTTATCAAGCTCAAAAGGTGGAACCTTGACGCATTACCTATAAAGAGGTAATAAGAACCTTGGTATAGTGATGATGCCACAATCAACTATGGAAGGGTTGATTGATAAGTTGGGGATGAGCGCCATAGATTACTCCGATAAGTTCGAATAGTTCTTCAAAGAACTAAATAGAGCAAAAATCTCAATCCGAAATTCGTCCAAAGGCAAGCACTAGCCTTTAAATAGGCCAAAGTGCAATATTACATAAAAAAATAACCTTCCTTGGTCTGATGGGATAGGAAACTAATTAGAAAGTAAATCTAAGTATTACTCCAGTGAAATTAGAAAATATTACTAATATCTTCATAACTAAATAAGGAGAAGGTAATATATCCTGTTTGTTAAAAGAGGAAAGTGATATTTTTGAAGCTAACTTAAATATATCATAATTAACTTTTGCAGCTCTTGGCCTTTAAGCTTTTCTCAACTCCTTTCTTGAAAACGTTCTTCCTTTTTATATCTAGCGGAGATATATTTCTTTAAAATATATGTCCTCTTGTCAATCAGCCAAAATAGATTTCTTAAAGCACTTGCACTCTTGATGTTTAGCTGAAATATATTGCCTTCATCATTTGTCCCCTTTTGAAATATTATGGATAATGTTGAGTCATTTAACTTGCCCATCACTTGTATGCATATCCATGTCCGCTTCTTCATCTTGCACGAGCTTCTCATCATCAAACCATGAAATATTTTGATTGCACTCTTCCAGCTCGTATCGTGGATCATATCATATTGTCTCTTATAGCGATGCAAAGTTTTTGAGTTACTTTTGGAAGACTTTGTGGGGGAAGTTGGGGACCAAATTATTGTTCTCTACTACTTGTCATCCCCAAGCTGACGGACAAACTGAAGTTGTCAATTGAACTTTGTCCTCCTTATTCCGTGCTATCGTTAAAAGGAATTTGAAAACATGGGAGGACTGTTTACCTCATGTTAAATTTGCTTACAATAGAAGCATACATTCTGCAACTCAATTTTCATCATTTGAACTTGTTTATGGATTCAATCCATTGTCATCATTAGAAAGATTCCTTTGCCTTTGAGTGAGCATGTAAACCTAGATGGCAAGAAGAAGGCTAAATTCGTAAAGCGAATTCATGAACGAGCACGGTTCAATATTGAGAGAAAGACCTAGCAATATGTTCATCAAGCCAACAAAGGGCGCAAGAAGGTAGTGTTTGAATCAAGAGATTGGGTCTAGTTGCACCTGCAGAAGGAGTGGTTTTCAGAGAAACGACATGCTAAACACCTATCTCGAGGTGATGGACCATTTCAAGTGGTGGAGCGCACAAATGATAATGCCTACAAGCTTCATTTGCTAGGTAAGTATGGTGTACATACTACGTTTAATGTTGTTGACTTGTCTTCTTTTCATGTAGGTGATGATTTGACGTCAAATCCTTCTCTAGAGGGGGAGAATGATGCACATCAAGGTGCCGATCATTGACTTAAGGCTGGAGTTACAAGAGACCATTTGTCACTTCCAGAAAGTCCGGTTACAAGATTTCGGGCGAAGCGATTCGAGGAAGTACTAAATGGACTAATTCAACAGCATTGGGCTGCTTATGGGAAAGGAGAGACCGAAGTAAGCCCAAGTGTAGATCAAGGCATAATCCATATGATCGGAATAATACATCCATGACTGTAGTTTCCACGTGGGGAGTTGTTTATTATGGGATGTTGAATAGTTTCCATTTGGATTTCATGCATTGCCTCTTTTAAATGCTTACTCCCATTATATAAGGGAGGGAGCCATGAATTTCTAAGCATCTTTGCTCATTCTCATATTTGAAAGCTTTTATGTTCTCTTTTGGTTCTTGAAAGGACTTCTCAACTTATCGAGTTTATCTCGTGGCGTTCAAACAATTGAAACCTATCACCCTCGTGGAGTGGCGTTTCATCTCTTCTAGTCTTAGTTCATTCCAGATCTTGGTTACGAGTCAAGCCTCTTGGGGTTCTATCCATCATTGTTCCCGGGTTTCATCGTTATTGTCGGTGCGGTTCGTGTCACGAACCTTGGACAATCGTCGTAATATTGACTGGAAATGACTCCATAGCGATCACCAAGGCTCAATGATCGCCCTCAAGTCATCTGAAACATAAATTGAGACTTAAATTTCCCATGATGACGGATTTGCCCTTGTCGCGAATGATAATACCATAGAAGTTACATTCTAAATATACTTTCAGACCTTAAACTTGAGTTAAGAACATGCATTCCACTTGTTATTTTTGTTGAATTATGCTTAATGTGAGTATCTATGCTCCTTAGGAGGTTAATATACATCCTCTAAGTTTGTTTGGGTGTTTACAGGACTTCTTTAACAGAAAACATGCCAAATAAGATATCAACGGAAAGCTCATCGAGTCAGAATCCAATGCATCAAACCATGCATGATTTGGAGCTCAAATGAGGAAATTATGACCAAACGAAGTAAACTGTGTAGAACAGACTTAGCTCACTGCAATGGTCACATCTCAGCACCACGGTGAACAAAGAAGCAGCAAAGGAAAAATTCAGCTCAGCTTACTGTGGTGGGCACATCTCTGCACCGTGGTCTACTGAACCGACTGATGGGACCTAACACTTCCTATCCCACACTAACCAAATCAAGCTTGGAGGAGGTGGAAATGCCTTATAAAAGAGGGGTACCCCCGCAAGGTGAAAAGAGAAGAAGAAGAAGAGAGATAGCTTTTCATAAAAAGGCAAGGTCTCAGACAAGGTTCTTGGTGGATTGAAGTTGCGAAGCCGGGGCGTCAAGAACACAGGTCGTGACTAGAAGAGCTAAGGAATCAAGCTCATCATCAGTGTTTGAGACCTCTTCTACCTTTGTCTCCTTTCTATTCATTTTGGTTTCGTAACTTTCAAATTCAATAAACATGTATTGTAACTTAACCATGTCTGGCTAGTTTTTTATTTTCTAGGGTCGTAAGTGGATCTTAGTGTTTATTTCATTCATGTATTGAACTTTTATTGCCCGGATCTATGAAGGTTTCTATTTCCTTTATACTTAATGCATTTATTGATGTTTGGCCAACTCGGTCAATCGACCTAAGGAACGGTGAGGAGCCACAAGGTGAGAATCCCATCGCCTAAGTAAACATAGCCTAGGAAATAACCATACCAAAAGGTAGGTTAGTCATTCTAAGAATAGAAGAGACGTATGAGAAGGCCTGAGAGGTAGCCATCACCCTAGGAATCCAAACACGGTTATGAACACGACCTTTGGTCCCTTAATTTTAACTAGCTAGAGATAGAGTGCGTTAAGATCATCCCAGGGATACATCCTAGTTAGACGAGAGGCAGATTAAGTGACTTTAGAACCCGTGGATAGGAAAAGAAAGGACACTTCATTTGATCCGGTAAGTTAAGTTCAAGAAGGTTGAGATGGACCTAAGTGAAACCAAACCCCGTTTCTGTATTGAAGTTAAATTCTATTTTCATATTGCTTCCGTTTTACTTCTTTTCCTACATTTTTAGCATCCTCCTAATTATTGTGTGGTTTGACTTGGTACTTTGTGTTCTAAGTCCGTACCCGATAGGCTTTGATCCTCGTGGGAACGATACCCGCTCACCAGATTTTACTACTTGCGAACCATCCTCTTGCGGGCTAGATAGCGAATAGCGAACCACGGACAATCTGTCGTAACTTTGGTCGGAAATGACTCCATAGCGATCAACAAGGCTCAATAATTGCCCTCAAGTCGTCCAAAGCGTAAATTGAGACCGAAATTTCACGCAATGATGAATTTGCCATTCTCGTGGACCACAGATGATCCGTCGAAACTTTAGCAAAAAATGACTCCATATTGATCACCAAAGCTCAATGATCACCCTCAAGTCGTCCGAAACGTAAATTGGCGGCGAACTTTCCAGCGATGACGAACTTGCCCTTGTCACGAACCACAAACTATCCGTCGTAACTTTGGCCAGAAATGACTCCATAGCAATCACTAAGGCTCAATGATTGCCCTCAAGTCACCTGAAGCATAAATTGAGAACGAAATTTCCCGCGATGATGGATTTGTCCTTATCTCGAACCACAGACGATCTGTCATAACATTGGCCGGAATTGACATCATAGCGACCACCAAGGCTCAATGATCACTCTCAAGTTGTCCGGAGCATAAATTGATAATGAAATTTCCCGCGACGGTGGATTTGCCCTTGTCAGGAACCACAGACCATTCCTCATAACTTTGGCCGGAAATGACTCCATAGCGATCACCAAGGCTCAATGATCGCCCTCAAGTCGTCTGAAACGCAAATTGAGACCGAAATTTCCCGCGATGACGGATTTGCCATTATCGAGAGCCACGGACGATCCATCGTAACCGGAACTGACTCCATAGCAATCCCAAGGCTTAATAATCATCCTCAAGTCATCTGAAACGTAAATTGACAGTGAAATTTCTCGCGATGCTGGATTTGCCCTTGTCACAAATCATGGATAATCCATCATAGCTTTGGTCGAAAATGGCTACACAGTGATCACCAAGACTCAACAATCACCCTTAAGTCATCTGAAATGTAAATTGAGACCGAAATTTTCGACGCTGACGGATTTGCCCTAGTTGCGAACCATGGGCAATCCGTCGTAACTTTGACCAAAAATGACTCCATAGCGATCACCAAGGCTCAATGATGGCCCTCAAGTCGTCCAAAACGTAAATTGAGAGCGAAATTTCCCACAATGGCAAATTTTCCCTTGTCACGAACCATGAATAATCCATCGTAACATTGATTGGAAATGACTCCATAGTGATCACCAAGGCTCAATGATCGCCCTCAAGTCGTCCGAAACATAAATTGAGAGCGAAATTTCCCACGATGCCAAATTTGCCCTTGTCACGAACCACGAACAATCCGTCATAACATTGACCGGAAATGACTCCATAGCATCACTAAGGCTCAATGATCACCCTCAAGTCATCCGAAACGTAAATTGAGAGAGAAATTTTCCGCGATGGTAGATTTGCCTTTGTCACGAACCATGGACAGTTCATCATAACATTGGCTAGAAATGACTCCATAGCGATCACCAAGGCTCAATGATCGCTCTCAAGTTGTCCGAAACGTAAATTAAGAACGAAATTTCTCACGACGGTGGATTTGCCCTTGTCAAGAACCACGGACGATCCATTGTAACTTTGGCCCGAAATGACTCCATAGCGATCACCAAAGCTGAATGATATCCCTCGAGTCGTCTGAAAAGCAAATTGAGACCAAAATTTCCGCGACAATGGATTTGCCCTTGTAGAGAACCATGGACGATCCGTCATAACTTTGCCTGGAAATGAATCCATAGCGATCACCAAGACTCAATGATCGCCCTCAAGTCGTCCGAAACGTAAATTGATAGCGAAATTTCCCACGATGATGGATTTGCCCTTGTCACGAACCAAGGACGATCCGTCATAACTTTGGCAAAAAATGACTCCACAGTGATCACCAAGGCTCAATAGTCACCCTCAAGTCATCCGAAACGTAAATTGAGAGCGACTTTTCGACGATGACGGATTTGCCCTTGTCACAAACCACGGACTATTCATTGTAACTTTGGCTGAAAATGACTCCATAGCAATCACCAAGGCTCAATGATTGCCCTCAAGTCGTCCAAAACATAAATTGAGACTGAAATTTCCCGCGATGATAGATCTGCCCTTATCGCAAACCACGGACGATCCGTCATAATTTTGGCCGAAAATGACTCCATAGCAATCACCAAGGCTCAATGATCGCCCTCAAGTCATCCAAAACGTAAATTGAGAGTGAAATTTTCGTCAATGATGGATTTGGCCTTATCACAAACCACGAACAATCCGTCGTAACTTTGACCAGAAATGACTCCATAGCGATCAACAAGGCTCAATGATCGCCCTCAAGTCCTCTGAAACATAAATTCAGAGCAAAATTTCCTGCGATGACAGGTTTGCCCTTCTCACGAACCGTTGACGATCAGTCATAACTTATGCGAGCCTTGCCAACACCATGATGAAACCCGAAACCATGTTTGAGATGAACGTCACCAACTCTTGACAAAATCCGTATTCAACTAAGGTCTCCAGGAAATGTGTCCTTGTCAAACTCGAATAGTGAAATCTTAACCCATTACCTATAAGGAGGTAAAGACTTTGGTATAGCAAAGACGCCACAACCAGTTATGGAAGGGTTGATTAATAAGTCAGGAATGAATGTCACGGATAACTCCGATAAGTTCAATGGTTCTAAAAGAACCAGATAAAAATAAGAACACACTCTTATTGATTCATTATCTGAATGAATGAAAATACAATATAACCCACTTGAGTATTTATGGACTACTAATTAAAATATAAAAGATGCAAATATATCCTAATATCTATCCTAAAGATATGGTCAATATAATCTAAGTATATCAAAAGGATATCTTAAAAATATTCATAGGAAACCACAATATTTCCTAAAGATGACAAAAATATACTCTCCTAATTTATCTAAATTGTAATATAATAGATACATTCAGCAGATATAAGCAAATATTGCTCGGTATCTTATTACTCGTTTTGATCCCCTTGAGCTCCTCTTTCCCGTGTAGCTAATATTGACTTCCATTCTTGATATCGTTGTCTTGATTCACATCAGTAACTTTGGTCGGAAATGACTCCACAGCGATCACTAAAGCTCAATGATCGCCCTTAATTCGTCCAAAACGTAAATTGAGAGTGAAAATTCTCGCAATGGCATATTTGCCCTTGTCACGAACTAATGTGAGACTCGAGGGGTGGCCCGATTCTCACAGCATAGGTTGAAAGGGGAAAAAGAATTTGGTTAGAAACCAATCAGGTGCAAATAGCCAACCAACGAAAGGGATCATGACCTGCTACTTAGACCACTCGCCTAACCACGAGCACAAACAATCCACACAATGACTCACCTGGGTCGAGGCACGAATTGGAGGCTTTAGGAAACTTGAATCACCAAACTAAAATATTAGTTCGACAAGAAGCGAGATTTCACAAGAGTAAAAGAGATACTTACCTTACAACGATGAACACACCTTCAATTCAATATTCTAATCAAAACTATTCTATCCATACATGAGTAGAGAAGACTATATATATGGTCATTTTACCATTCATATCCTTCCAGATATATTGCTAGTAATCAGCTAAAATAATATTCTTTCTATAATTAAATATGGAAACTCAAAATCATAGATAATTAAAGTAATCTGCCCATATATTCTTTCTTATTTGTGGATGCTTCATTATGGACAAATTTTCTATCTTTAGGCTGTATATTCCTTCGTACCTTATTGAGTGTCATGGACTTAGGCTGCATCGTTGGTTTACACCTCCGATTGGGCTTGTGTTCGGGCCTCAACAAATAAGATTAAGCCCTCTTGTCTCTTGTCAGCTTGAGCTTTAACTTCTTTGGCTATCAACCCATTAGTTAGAGCTCCAGTAGCATCTTGCCATTTCTTTAGTCTACCTCTTGTCATTGGGCCTCCTCCATGCAAGATCAAGTCCCTCTCGATATGGGTAGAGTCTTGTCTGGCAACCTTGTCTACATCATTCTCTGCCTCTTGAAAAGGAGTCATCCTCGACTCTTCAAGGTCTACATCAAGAAAACAAGATAGATCAGCGACATTAAAAGTAACACTTACCCCATACTCACCTGGTAAGTCAATCTTATATGCATTGTCATTGATCCGTTCAAGAACCTAGAAGGGTCCATCTCCTCTTGGCATAAGCTTGGACTTCCGTTTTTCTGGAAATCTCTCTTTCCTCAGATGCACCCAGACTAAGTCTCCTAGTTCAAAAATGACTTTCTTCCAACCCTTGTTTGCACATTCCATATATTGTTGATTCAATCCTTTCAATATTGAGTTTTGCCTTCTCAGGGATTTGCCTTACAAACTCAGCTCTCTTCGCTCCATCCATGCTAACTCTTTCATGCACAGGCAATGGAATCAAATCAATAGGTGCTAAGGGATTAAATCCATAGACAATTTCAAAGGGAGAATATTTTGTAGTGGAATGAATGGCCCTGTTATATGCGAACTCAAAAGAAGTAGATATTCTTCCCAATTCTTCAAATTCTTCTTCACAAGAGTCCAAAGTAGAGTAGATAATGTCTTGTTCACAACGTCAGTTTGTCATCGGTTTGTGCATGGCATGTAGTTGAAAACAACAACTTGCTTCCAATCTTTCCTCATAAGGTCTTCCAAAAATAGCTAACGAACTTGGCATCCCAATCGGAAACTATAGTCCTCGACATTCCATGAAGTCGCACGATTTCTGTAAAAATCAAGGAAGCAATATAAGATGCATCATCAGTTTTGCGACATGCAATAAAGTGTGCCATCCTAGAAAATTGGTCTACAACAACAAATATGGAATCCATACCTCTTTGAGACCGTGGTAAAGCTAAAATAAAGTCAATAGAAATATCTTCCCAAGGCATAATAGGAGTAGGAAATGGGGTGTATAAACCATGTGGATTAAGCTTGGATTTGGCTTTAAGACATGTAATGCATTTTCCCACAAAGTTCTCAACATCTCTTCTCATCTCAGGCCAATAAAAATGTTCACTAAATATGCCTAAAGTTTTAGCAATGCCAAAATGTCCAATTAGGCCACCAGAGTGTGTTTCTTTCATCAATAACATGCATATGGAACAATTGGGAATACAAAGTTTATCAACCGGAAATAGAAATCCATCATGCAAGAAAAATTTCTCCCATCCACTATCAGATTTGCAATTGCCATAACCCTCAAAAAAATCCACATCACTGACATACAATTCCTTCATGAACACAAATGCAAGAATTTTAGCATCTAAGGTAGAGAGAAGAACATACCTTCGGGAAAGTGCATCAGCAACTATGTTACCCTTACCTTTCTTGTGCTTGATCACATAAGGGAATGACTCAATGAATTCGATCCATTTGGCTTGCCTTCGATTAAGCTTATTCTGTTCATTGAGATGCTTTAAAGCCTCATGATCAGAATGTATAACAAATTCTTTTGCCAAGTCTCCAAAACTCTAACTAAGGCATACAATTCTTTATCATATGTAGAATAGTTGAGAGTTGTATCATTTAATCTTTCACTAAAATAAGCAATAGGCTTACCTTCTTGCATGAGAACTCTACCAATACCAATTCCACTTGCATCACATTCCACTTCAAAAGTCTTACCAAAGTTAGGGAGGGCAAGGACAGGTGCATGTGTAAGTTTCTCCTTGATAACCTGGAAGGCCCTTTCTTATGCTTCTCCCCACTTGAAGGACACGTTCTTCTTGGTTAACTCGTTCAATGGGGCTGCTATGGTGCTGAAATCTTTCACGAACCTCCTGTAGAAGCTCGCCAATCCATGGAAACTTCGCACTTGTCCAATGGCAGCAGCAATTGGCCATTCTTGGATTGCCTTGATCTTTTCTTCGCCCACTTCATTGCCCTCACCACTCACAACAAAACCAAGAAAAATAACTTTGTTCATGCAAAAATCACATTTCTTCATATTTCCAAGCAATTTCTCCTTCCTTAACGTTTCTAGGACTTGTCTAAGATGATCCACAGGTTCGCCTAAAGTCCTACTATATATAAGGATATCATTGAAAGAAACAACCACAAATTTTCCAATATAGGCACTGAGACATGATTCATTAACCTCATAAATATGCTAGGTGCATTTGTCAAACCAACTGTCATTATTTCATTCATAAAGTCCATGTTTAGTCTTAAATGTTGTTTTCCATTCACCTCCTTCTTTCATTCTAATCTAGTGGTAGCCACTCTTTAGGTCAATTTTTGAAAAGATGGTTGAGCCATTCAGTTCATCAAGTATGCATGTCATCTAACCTAGGAATACAGTGTCGATATTTTACTGTTATGTTATTGATGGCTCGGCAATCAATACACATCCTCCATGTGCCATCCTTCTTGGGCACGAGCAAAACTGGTCCCGCACAAGGACTAAGACTTTCCCCACATACCCCTTGTCCATCAACTCGTGGACTTGTCGTTGGATCTCCTTCTTCTCTTCGGGATTGGAGCAGTATGCAGGACGATTAGGTATGGATGCACCGGGAATGAAGTGCATCTGATGCTCGATCCCTCTTAGTGGTGGTAAACCAGGAGGCACTTCTTTGGAAAACACGTCCTCGAATTCCTGCAAGAGAGATACAACAACACTTGGCAAGACAGAGATTATATCGTTAGTAGCTAACATTGCCTCTTTGTACACAAGTACTAAGAGGTTCTATTGAGATAAAAGAGCTTAGTTAACCTCAATTTTTCTTTCCACTAATATTGTTTTCTCATTTTTCCTCTCAATCTCTTTTTTGTTGCTCATATTCTTTTCATCTTTTTCTCTTTTTCCTCTCGATTGCTCTCTTTCTTTTCTCTCTTCACTCTTTTTTCACTCTCCACTCACTCTTTTCTTTTCTCGTTTTATTTGATATTCCAATATTTGCTTTGGAGACAATGGAAGGAGGGTTATGGGTTCCCCCTGTAGTACAAAAGAATAATGGTTTAGTTAACCGTCATGAGTAACACACCTATCAAACTGCCATGGCCTACCCAGCAAAAGATGACATGCCTTCATAGGAACAACATCACATAAAACCTCATCTTTATACTTTCCTATGCTAAACAACACCTTAACTTGTTTTGTTACTTCAGCTCGCCACAATCATTGAGCCATTGTAGTTTGCATGGTCTACAATGCTTGAAGGTTGGAAACCCCAACTTCTCCACTAGCTCAGTGCTGGCAATGCTGCTACAACTTCCTCCATCAATGATGACACTACACACCTCGCCTTGAACTTAGCATCGTGTATGGAATAGGTTTTCTCGTTGATCATCCTTTTCCTCAACCATTTGAGCATTAACTATCCTTCAAGCTACTAGGAGCTCCCCTTCTTCTGCTTGTTCTCCATCATCGCTTGATGGTGGTTCCCCCTTGGATGCTTCTTCCTCGGTCACCCAATCACCATGTTGATTAATAATCATGGAGCGCTTGTTAGGGCACTCACTTGAGATGTGTCCTCTTCCATGGCACTTGAAGCATCTAATGTCACAATTTTTTGAAGAACTCGACTCATCTGGAAGTTTTCTTGAAGGGAAAGTCAACTTCTCTCCTTTCTTCGTATCAGACTCTTTGCTTCCCGATGTAGAGGAGAGATCTCTTTTTGGGCTACTCTTCCATGAACTAGATATGGTAGACCTATCATTTTTCCTTAGCAAATTCCTTCTCTTGAGTTGTTGCTCCACTTTGACGGCTTGATGCACCATATCTTGAAGCTCCACCTAGTGTTGCATCTCCACAATATCGGCAACATCCCGATTGAGATATGCAGAAATTGAGTCGTGGTTGCTTCCCTATCTTCCACCACATTGGCTTGGATCAATGCGATCTCCATTTCCTTGTGGTATTCATCAACACTCTTGGAACCTGTGTGAGGCGTTGGAGCTTATTGTGAAGCTCTCTGTGGAAATGAGATGGTATGAAATGCCTCCTTATTACTACCTTCATTTCTTCCCATGTGATAATAGGATGTTCGCCATGTCTCATCCTTTCCCTTCGTATCTGGTCCCACCAAACAAGAGTGTAATAAGTAAACTCAAGAGTAGCAAGTTTTACTTTCTTACCCTCCGAATAGTTGTGGCACCCAAAGATTTGCTTGACTCGAATCTCCCATTCTAAAAATGCCTCAAGATCACCCTTTCCTTGGAAAGAAGGAATCTTGATTTTGATCCCTCCAAAGTCTTCTTCTCCATTTCTGGGTATCCTTGATCCTCCCCTAGACCGATTACGTGGCCATGAAGTCATCTCGCTCATCTTCATCCTAGCTCTCTAGATCCTCCACTTCTCCCACAAGGTAGGGTTGTGGGGCTCGAGTTTGCCTCCCAGGGGTTAGGGTGGCTCTACTCACTGCTTGACCCTCCACTTGATCCAATCAATCATGGATTCCCTCCAACTTCCTATCAAGCAATCTTTCAATGACTCACCAAAGCCTACATTTGCATGGGTGCTAGGCCTTGTTGTTGAGTATTTTCCCTCTTATTGCCTTCAATGGAACTACCGATTGCCTTCGTGGGATCTGTCATGTTAGAAGTTTGTATGGACCTCACCAAAAATCTCACCACACTCAGAATGTTTCACTCATTTCTTACCTTGTGTTTCACTCCACTCTTGATGAGCTCACTTTCATACAAAAAAAAAAAGCACTCAAATCTCTTCCTAAGCTCTTATGCAATCTAACCTTGTCTCGGAGATTCAAATATGGCCAATTCTCGGCTCTACCAAATAAGTGATGGTGGGTGGTCCCGTAAACGTGTAGACAAAGGTTTTTCAAAGAAGATCACAATTTGATGGGCAAAACGGATTGAGATTTCAATGGATACGGAGTTTTTTTTCAAAGGAGAAAAACAGATAACAATAACGAATGAATATAATAGAAAGAAATTGGAATAGAGATGCAGTTGCAATTTGCAAATATATGGTACTCAGACTTGAAGAACAACCCTTTTTTTCTGCTTCAACTTATCCTTTTTTCGCTTTTTTTTGCAATTTTTTTTTCTTTTGCTTCTTTTTCTTTTGAGACTTCTTTTTTTTTTTATTTTTTTTTTGTTTTTTTACTATTAGAAAACTGAATGAGATGATGACAAGAACAAGGATGGATTTTTTTTCTGTAGAAGATGACTGGAAATTTAAAAGAAACAAGAACAATACTAGACGACAACAATATACTAAAGGATAGATAACCTACCATGTAAACCTTGAGCTCTAATACCAGATGATGTTGGACTCCAGGGGTAACCCGATTCTCACGGCGTAGGTTGAAAGGGGAAAAAGGATTTTGTTTGAGACCAGCGGGTGCAAATAGCCAATCAACGAAAAGGAATGTGACTTGCTACTTAAACCACTCGCCTAACCACCAACGCAAAACCAATCCACACAACGACTCACCTGGGTCGAGGCACGAATTAGGGGTTTTAGGAAACTTGAATCACCAAACTAAAATATTAGTTCGACAAAAGCAAGATTTCATGAGAGCAAAAAAGAGATTTACCTCACAAAGATGAACACACCTTCAATTCAATATTCTAATCAAAACTAATCTATCCACACATAAGTAGAGAAGACTATATATATGGTCAATTGGTTGTTCATATCCTTCTAGATATATTGCTAGTAATCAGCCAAAATAATATTCTTTCTATAATTTGATATGAAAACTCAAAATCACAAATAACTAAGGTAATCTGCCCATATATTCTTCCTTTATTTGTGGATGCTTCATTATGGACAAATTTTCTATCTTTAGGTGAATATTCCTTCCACCCTTATTGAGTGTCATGGGCTTGGGCTACATCGTGGGCTTACACCTTCGATTGGGCTTGGGTTCGGGTCTCAACAAATAAAATTAAGGCCTCTTATCTTTTGTCACCTTGAACTTTAACTTCTTTGGCTATCAGCCCATTAGTTATAACTCCAATAGCATCTTGCAATTTCATTAGTTTGCCTCTTGTCATTTGACCTCCTCCATCCAAGATCAAGTCCCTCTCGACATGGGTAGAGGCTTGTCTGGCAACCTTATCTGCATCGTGAACCACGGACAATCCGTCATAACTTTGGTCGGAAATGACTCAATAGCAATCACCAAGGCTCAATAATCGCCCTTAAACCGTCCAAAATGTAAATTGAGAGCAAAATTTCCCACAATGGCGGATCTGCCCTTATCACGAACCACGGACGATCTATCATAACTTTGGCCAGAAATGACTCCATAGCAATCACCAAGGCTCAATGATCGCCATCAAGTTGTCCGAAACGTAAATTAAGAGCGAACTTTTCGCAATGATGGAGTTGCCATTGTCCCGAGCCACGGAAATCACAAGTCCAAAGATCATAAACAAAAGCAGCAAAGGAGGCTAATCATAAAGAAGAATTCGTGGTGTCGTGGGAAATCTCAACATCCGATCACAGAATTTGAGGGAAAACCTTCCCTTCCCCTTGACATTTGACCGTCAACGTGGAGATCACAAGTGAAGAGCTCTGCCTAAGAGTTTGTCAGGAAAGCTCCAATACCCTAAAACGATTATTTCCGTTGTGTGATTTTCAAGATTTGAAGGGATTCGACATTGTATATATAATTTAATCTATGCGTGCCATAATGAGCCAACCCTTAACCAGAAACACTGCATAACCTCAAGATCTGTAGCACTGTTTTTTCAAATTGGGCCATAAGAGAGCCCAAGTCCAAAAACGAATAGCACTGCAACCAGATGACTTCTCTCTTGCGTTTGTGCGAACGAATCCAAAAGGAGCAAAACGGAATGGAATGAGTAATTTGGCCATACTTTTTTTTATTTTATTTTTTTACTTGGTTGTACTTGTAAAACTTATTATATTCATTCTATTAATTTTTCATTAAAAAGGAAAATGAATTATTATTTTATCAATTTTTACGGTTACACCCTTTTATATTTTTAAAATGAATATAAAAATTTAATAATTTTATCTATATACTATCACAATTAATATTATAAAACTGATTACATTCCATTATTTTTTATCCCTTTTTACCAATGTAACCATGTGTAACTAATTGCCCCGAAAACAAATGACGCGTTCTGAGCTTGAAAGCGTGTCAGGCTTGGATCCAGCTTAATACCTTCCCGATCTAGTCTAACCAGATCACGATAATATATCTCCGATGCTCGTTGATGCAAGTAAATGGCAGCGACAGCTTCCAACTAATTAGAGCTAATGATGTCAGCAATGGTTGCTTACGATGTTAGTTTTCCGTCTATTGTCTTCAGCCTGTGCTTTTGGTCAGCCGTATGACCAAAAAGCACCGTTCACCTAGGCCTGAGAATCTATATCGTGTCGCATTTAAACATGTCCGAATTAGAAATCTCGATAATCTGAATATGACACATTTATTTTTCGTATCTAAACGGGTCCGTGTCTAAATCGGGTTGACCCATTTAATTAGAAATGCCATCAATATATAATTATACTTTAATAATTTATGATGTGATTACTAAAATAATAATATTTATTAATAATTAGTATAATAAATAAGTAAGATTAATCAATTATTGATCATATAACGTCATTTTTAACAATAATGATACATATAATGCATGTAATATTTTATATATCATAAAATTTTCATATATAAATGTATTAAATGAGTCAGTTTATATTTTAAAAATAGTGAATACATGTAATAAATATATTTAAACGTATCGTGTCGTGTTATACAGGCTCAAACCCAGTTAAACATGTTTATTTATCGTATTTGTACGTGTTCGTGTCTAAACGGATTTGTATCTAAATAGGCTTGACTCAAACCCGCCTAATTCCATGTACGTCGTATCGTGTCAAAAATTATTAGACTTACCTTCACCAACCCCCAACGACAGTTGCTTTCCAGGCTTCCTATTTTTCCTTGCAATTCACGGAAATGATTTTTCACCATGTCCACATTAAGACAAAACCTTAGATAGTCCTATAAGAAAGTGTCAATCAAAATATGACAAGCAAGCAAATCAATATTTATTACCGAGTAATTATCACAATTAATATTAATCAAAATAATTTAATTATTTATTTCTCGCCACTTTATTTTGAGATAGAGCTATCAAAAAAAATTTCTCACATTAGACTTTCACGACAATTCTACTTTGCTGTCAACAACCACAAACAAACAGTAAAGAAAAACCTCCCACTTGCATTTTCAGTATCTCGAAGTACTTTTCTCACTCCAAAACTACAATATGACCGGAAAATTTTATCAAACCGGTAAGGTACCATACCTTACCCGGTTTCCACCGTTGGATATGTCGGGCAAATTCGAGCCGTCCATTACTTGACCTCCTATACCGGTTGCCAGTTGCCATTCTCTTTTCCCCTCTCTCTTTGCTGAAAGCTGTCAAAGCTCTCCTCCATTCCCCCCTCTCCTTGCTCAAACCTGTTCTGTATGACCCTCACCTAGGGTTTTCGATTTCAAAAACCTCTGCTTCTCTCTCAGTCATCGGCGTCCCTCCCAAACCAGAACCTAGCCGACGTAAGCTGATCCGACTTCCACTCACCGTCGATCCTTGATTCATGATATCTGAAGCCGCCATTCTGTTGATGTCAGGTGCAGGTGAAGGAGAAAGAAGACAGGTGCAGAGATGGCAACGGTGCCTGGGCAGTTGATCTGGGAGATTTTGAAGAAGAACAACTGTTTCCTGGTGAAGGAGTTCGGTAGAGGAACTGCTAGTGTTCAGTTGAGCAAGGAGCCTAACAATCTCTACAACCTCAACTAGTACAAGCACTCCGGTATGATTTGATAATTTTTTTCCCAAATGCAAAAAATGGGGATTTCTAAATGGTGTAAAAATCCTTTTTTTTACCTCCCTCTTATTGATATTAGTTTATATGGGTTGGAATGTTTTTGTAGAAGCGAGCTAGAATGAGTATGTGTTGGCTGTTTGTCTTCAGAATTATGTTCCCTGCAATATTTCCTGGTTGTCGATATGTGTTTTCCTGTGTGAGATCAGTCATCTCTCTGAGCTGATGGAAATGAAGTTCGGTGTGGAGAGGAGAATTTGCCGTTGAATCTCTAATTCATGAGTTGGTTGTTCCAGAAAGAAGTTTTTTTCTGATGTAAATGCTTGGAAATATTTTTCCTTGTGCTTTTAGAAAAGTTGTAGTTTGTTGGTTGGTATTCAATCCTCATTAGTAAAGGTCTTATTATTGTGATTTTCAAGCTTGGCAAACCATAAGACGATCACCATTCAAGCAGAGGGAAAGGAGCATGCCGTGTTACTCGCCACCAGCAAGACCAAGAAGCAGAGCAAACCCGCAGCCTTGCTTCACAAGTCTGTGATGAAAAAGGAGTTCCCCAAGATGGCCAAGGCTATTGAACCAGGTACTTTATTTTTCTGGCTTTTTTTGGCCTGATCCTGTAGATTCCTGCTCCTTGTTTGTCTTGTATTTTTTTTCACTGCATTTGTTGTTGCTCCATTAATGGATGCATTTTGTCTGTTTCGTCTTAAGGAGGTTAAGAAAGATGCACTTTCAGCAACCTTTTTTCTTTTGACATTTCTGATTGTGTCCTAACCTCCTAACCTCAATGATGAGCCATTAACGTGTTAGGAGAGCGTCTCCACTTGGTTTCTTCAATGAAATGTAATTTGTTACGCTTGGCTTCTGAGACTATTCTGATCAACCTTTATTATGCAAATATATGATTCCTCTCTCATCTTTCGACCAACTTTTGGAACTTGCTATCTATACTAGAGCAAAATATGCTTTGGTTGTGTCTACTGTTTTATCGCATTAGTCGTATTTCTTCCTAATGGGCAGACATAATCCTCTCATGCATGGCAGTTATAATCATTTTGTGCAAGTTTGTGTTACTTGGTAGATAGAGTAATAAAGCATGTGTATTTATTGTAGAATCACCATATTATGAGTAATGAACCTACTGCACATAATGAAGTGACGATTATTTTCAATTGTTCCTCTTATGGTATCGGAGATTTAACCTAAGCATTTCTATAATCTTCCCTCCTCAAAACGCATTCTCATCCATAGTTGACAGTTGACCACATCCCAACCCTTCCTAAGCCCCCACTTTCAGCCTTCTATCCCAGATCTTTCTTAATAGCCTGTTGCAGCTCTTACCTTCCTCTTTCCCTGCCATTCTTGTCAAGCTAGAATGGCTACAATTATTATTTCTATAAGGGCATTATGAGAACTCTTCTTGACTTGACACTTCCCTTATTGTGTTAAGGGGCAGATTTCACCACCCAAAAAATCAACCATAGATGAAGATGGCAAAGAGACTTGCATTGTAAATAGCGTAATGCAGCATTTGCATTCATTATATGTTGGATGTACAATATTATTGTGTGATGGACATACCTCAGAAAATCAAGTGAGGATCATTCTTCTTGATTTCTCTTGTTTCCTAGAGTAGTTTTACCGGCCTCTTTCTTGGAAAATTATGTACTTGTGAGATCATTTTCTTGTTGTCTTTCTAGCCTCTCCGGTTCTTGGATCGCTTTTTTATTTTTTCCCGCATCTTAGTTGCCTCCTTTTTTTACTTGTAACCATTACTCATGGTCTTCTTTTGTGTTGGTGCAACATGTGTAACATGGCGCTTTCTGATTCTTGCAATTGGATGCCCTTCTTTAGATGGGGGACAACTACTACCGCCCTGACCTTAAGAGTGCGGCCCTCGCAAGGTTGTCTGCTGTTCATAGGAGCCTCAAAGTTGCCAAGTCCGGAGTCAAGAAGAGGAAGAGGCAAGCCCACAGGGCACGTGGCAGGAAGTGAAATTATAATCTGTGGTAAAGGTGTCCGGCACCCTATTTTGTTTCCTTTGATTTGCTTGTTTGTTGGATCCAACAGCACACTTGCTTTCCTTAGATGAATGTTTAGAAAGAAGATGCTTATTACAACATTGGTTTGTGAGAGACAGTTTGGTTATGATATCCTTTCTACCCTTCTGATGAATTCAAATATGCATCTTTCAAAACCAAACATTGAAACACAGAAAACAGCTTTTCAACTTAGATGATTCTGTTACCTGGGCAGATGTTTATTCAAGAGGAGACCTGCAAGACACCCATTTAGATGCACGTTTTGATTTCAGTCTCCCATGGCTGGTGGGTCTCACTTTTGTACTTAAAACCCGTTCATCCACGTGACTTACTCTCCAAGCTGAAGTCACCTGATCATCTTTTACACCTTCTCATCTTTATTCAGTTTCCATTCTTTGAAAAATGCAATCTTCAGCTAAAAACCGATCAATTTGTCCTGTTTGCCCTTTTGTCTGAATTTTCTTGGAAATTAAGGATCCTAAAGTATCCGGATAGATGTAGAATTTTGTATAAGAAAAGTTGTGAAAGTAGCTAGACATTTTTTCTGATGTTAAATACGATTATTAATAAGAAGTAAATAAAATTAGTGATTTATGTAATGGTTTATAATTTTTTCCCAAGATCCTCTAAATGATCTATCTATTTATACTATTATATGTAAATGTTTATAAAGTTTGGTGTTTTTTTTTATTTTTCATAATTGTCCTTCATTTAATTTATATATTAAAATTCATGGCATGCATATGAATTTTAAATTAATGGTAAAATAATTATTTCGATCATTTTACTCTAACTGTATATTTAGTAAAAAAATTTCGTTAATTGCTTTGACTTCTTCATCTCACTTTATATCTAGAATTTTGGTAGAAAAAACTGTCATTTTTTGAATGAATGATTTGAAAATGTGAAATTAACATATATATCAATAATAATTGAGAATGCCATACTTATGGTTGTAAGTTAACAAATTTTTAAATAAATTATATTGTAATAAGTTATAAATAAATAGTTTAATTATATAAATTTATTTAAGTATTCAGCATTTATTTATTGTTATTTTATTTTCCTACAATTAATGATAGAATTCTATTTGAGGAAACTTTTATCAAACTGGTAAGGTACCATACCTTACTGGTTTTCCACCGTTGGATTTGTCGGGCAAATCCGAGCCCTCCATTACTTGACCTTCTATATTGGTTGCCAATTGCCATTGTCTCTTTTCCCCTCTCTTCTCGCTCAAAGCTCTCAAAGCTCTCCTCCATTCCTCTCTATCTTCGCTCAAACCTGTTCTGTATGACCCTCACCTAGGGTTTTCAATTTGAAGCCAAATTGGTTTGTACTTTGCTGTGGAACGACGATTCATGAAGGATCGGTGAAGATCTTCGAGTGGTATAAAGATCGGTAGAGCACAGTTTGTCTTCTGAAGGTAATGATCATCGTCTTCTCTTCAAATGAAGAGCATTAGGCCCAAATTTTTCCACATGCATAATTGATTTGGGCATTTGTTCCTCCTTTGTGTTAGAGGCTTCAATCATCCTCATCTGACGTGGTTAATAAGGCGAAGGTCATAATCTTCGACCAAAATCGATAGAGCTCCATTGGTTCGTCATGAAGGTTCAAGCAATCATTTTGATTGAAGGAGTCATCCTAAGAAAACAGTGTGACAAATCTCGAGAGGAAAGGTTAGTGTAGTTCTGTTTATCTCCT
This sequence comes from Lagerstroemia speciosa, assembly GCA_037672795.1. Taxonomy (NCBI): domain Eukaryota; kingdom Viridiplantae; phylum Streptophyta; class Magnoliopsida; order Myrtales; family Lythraceae; genus Lagerstroemia; species Lagerstroemia speciosa. Next base: position 16,873,562 of record CM075288.1, on the reverse strand, counting down.
TCAAGTATGTTGTTCTCAATCCCTGACATAGTATACGAGTGGTGAAGGAAGGCAAATCTTTTATTCATGTTAAAGTTCTTTCTATTATTAACAAACTCTTAGATGTAGTAATGTGACTGCAGTCGGAGGAAAGAAATAGCATAGTAGGTGTTTTAGCAAGCTTTTAGTTGCTTCAGAGATCAAATGCAGACATGTAAAACTTTATAAGAGTGAAACCCCATTTTATTTACATGGGGCATAACTAGACTAATTAGTTAACTTTATGGAAGCCAAAATGCATAGTATTGATTCATCATTATGTTACGGATTTGGTTAAGCACTTAATAGAGCTGATAGCGAAGGAAATGATTTAATGTAGTACTCTCAATTACATCCCCTAATTTACGGAAAATTTTATCAAACCGTAAAGGTATTATACCTTGGGTTGTTTTGACCGTCGGATCTGGAGGGTCAATCTCGGCCGTCCATTCTCTACTATTCTTAGTCGGTTGCTCGTTGCCCTTTTTTTTTTAACAGATCAAAACGTGGGGTGGGGCAAGGGTTTTGGGTCAAATTCCCTCTCTGCTCCCCAAGAATCGTTCGACTGTGAGTTAGGGTTTGAAAATCCATTTGGATTTGATCTAATTGCTGGCCTTGTTTTCCGTTGATTTTCTGTTGATCGGTAATTCATATGTCCCTTGTTGGAGCTGATACTTTCCCCTCGGTGAGAGCATTTGATTTTGTGATCGGCAGGTGAAGTTTTCGTCTCCTGGTTTCAAGCACATCAGGGTCGAGCCATCTAGATATCAAAGAGGTAATTCAAGCTTTGATTGGATCAAGCAACGGAAGGTACACATATCTCTCTTGTCTTGAAGTTTTGGGTCAAATCCCCTCTCTGCTCCCCAAGAATCCTTCGACTGTGAGTTAGGGTTTGAAAATCCATTTGGATTTGATCTAATTGCTGGCTTTGTTTTCCATTGATTTTCTGTTGATTGCTAATTCGTATGTCTCTTGTTGGAGCCGATACTTTCCCCTCGGTGAGAGCATTTGATTTTGTGATCGGCAGAGGAAGTTTTCCTCTCCTGGTTTCCAGCACATTAGGGTCGAGACATCTAGATATGAAAGAGGTAATTTCAAGCTTTGATTGCATGAAGCGACGGAAGGTACACATATCTCTCTTGTCTTGAACTTATAGGTGCAATTGGTGCTTCTCTGGTAAATATTTTTCTGGAAATTGATTTGCCTTTGTGGCTATTCTGGTGATTTTAAATGAAGTTGATCTCGTCTTAATTTTTTGAGATTTAAGGCTTAGTACAAGAAATACTGTCAAGATTGAACTCAATATTGAGGAAATCAACTTCACTCAAAAGAATAAGCTTACGAAAATAAATTGTAACTGTGTTAATAAGGTCGTGGGAAAGCTTTGTCTTCCATGAAATGAGAAATACGCATAAGTATGCTAGATTACAACCCACATATTACATGTCAAAATTAGTCACCCTTTGCTGCCATGTTCATGGCTCTTGTCGTGCATCTATTGGCCTCCTACCTCCTTGTTATCAATTCAAATATGTTTTTATGAATGAATTGAACATCTTAGCTAATGGTATTGATGAATCATGGGTTATAATTGGACCATTGGCTATTGTAATTTTTAATAGGTTGGATATGAGTATTCCCTTTATTTATTATGGTAGATAAATTTAACAATTCTTCAATTCCTAACTCCCTCTTTTAGCAATGGTTCTCTTAATTTTTGCTTCCACATTAATTCTCTTCTTAGAAGATATTCATCTAAATTATACTTCAGGATTCTTTCTTGGCATATGCTAGTTTCTACTTTCTATAGGTTCCTTTTCTTGTGTCATTTTTTTTCGTTAAGAGTTTCATCGATTATATGATCAAAATTTCCAAAAACTTTTCATTCCATTCTTTTAAAACTTATTTTGTATACCAGGTTTCCTTTGCTTGGTGAGAGGTCTGCTAGTTTTGCGAACACCAATCATTCCACCTCAGTCCTAAATAGAGTCTTTGGCTGACCTCTAGCAATTTGTGGCTTTGAAGTCCCCATCTATCAACAGCTTGACAGAGAAGGTAGCGCCACATCGGTGAGTAAGGCCAAGGTTGATTTGGAAAATGTAGGTAATTTGAAGAGCCTATAATTTAAAGGCAAAGGATGTTAGCGCTGTTTTTTTTTTTTGTGGATGGCTTTTCTTTGTTGAAATTTGTGAGATTGTATCCTATATCATGAAGCAATCCTTTCACGAATTCGCTATGCACGACTTTTGGTTGATTATTAATTGAAAAATTAATAGTTTAGTTTTATATGGGAAAATTTTATAAAACCTTTAAGGTACCATACCTTTGACCCTTCCCACATTTGGATTTATTGTGCAAATTTGAATCGTCCATTATTTTTCGTTGTGATTCGGTTGCCAGTTTCCTTTTTTTCCCACTCAAAATGTCTCTCTTTTTGCATCCGGTTGGCATTTTCTGTTTTGTTTCCGTCGAAACATCTGTCGTTGCTCTTAAACCTGTTCTCTTTGACCCTCAGCTAGGGTTTTCGATTCGAGCCAAGATTGGTTTGATTCCTCAAGGTTTCTTGATCCAATGACCTTGGTTAGATCAATCATCCTATCCTCCTTCTGAAGGTTCATGCAATCATTGAGAATGAAGAGTCATCGTAAGAAAGCAGCATGGCAAATGTTGACACCAAAGGTCAGTGTAGTTCCGTTTATCTGCTTCAAATCCATTGTATCTCTAACATAGCATACGAGTGGGAAAGCATGGTAAATCTTTTAATTCTGTTCAGCTTCTTTCTATTATTAACTCTTAGATGCAGTCATCAACCATAGTCGGGGCAAAGAAATAGCATAGTAGGATATTTTAGCAACCTTTTAGTTCTTTCTGTATTGAAATGTATACCTATAAAACTTTACAAGCAATGAAACCCATTTCATTTGCATGTGGTATAACTAGACTAATTGGTTAACTTTGTAGAAGCCAAATTGCATAGTATCTATTCATCATTATCATAGGATTTGGTTAATCACTTAATAGAGATGATAGTGAAGGAAATGATATAATCTAGTACTCTCAAATGACATTCCCTAATTGACTTGTTATTGCATGAATTGGTGAGGTTTCTTCCTATCAAAATAAACTTATAGAAAATCAAGTCAAACTATATTTGAGTAATGTAATTGTACTCAAGTCATGAGTAATTTTAGGAACTGTCGGGAACTGGGAGGATCCCCAAAAGTTAAAGCAGTAAAGCTCCTCCTACCACGCAAATTTGATCATTATTCCAAATGATATCTATTGATCTTTTTGCTCTAAGGCTATGTAAGATAGGATCTCCATTGCTTAAATATCTTTATCTTTTCATCACCGAAGGTGGTGTCTGTCGTGGCTCCCTTGATTGACGGAGAAGAACAACCATCCAGCTTGCTCATTCATCGAATGTGTATTGTAATAGATGCCTAATAATAAGATGTATGGTGGAATGTTAAATTTCTCCATAATGCTCTGTTTGAATTTGAGTGACAAAAATGTGAATCCTAAACAACTTATCTGTAATCGCCATTGAAATTTTTATCGGACATTGATATACAACATTACATGAACTCTATGTAAAGAGGTTGGTCTAATGAAAATTTGAACACTTCAATCATATTTTCTGAATTTTCTGCAATTACTTTGTTAATTATGACTTTCTTATATTGCGATTGATTTTGATTGGAGCAAGTAGATGGTAAAAGTGAATTGGTTCAAACATATATGATTTTCTTAATGAAATTTTGACTTATTGACTTATTGGATTAGATTTTTCAGGAAATTTGATGAAACTGTGTCGGTACTAATCCGTGGCACTTCCCTACCGTTGGATCTTGAGGACAAATCTCAACCATCCAATGTTTGACCTAAATCTTCGGTAGGCAGTTTCCTTATTTTCGAGGTAAAAATGGTTCTCTCTTTGTCTTACTTTCTATCGTTGGATTAGTTGTATTCTTTGAGTGCTTGGTGAGTTAAGTATATATTAATCATAATGAGAGTCATTGTTTGTTGGTTTTAGCATAGGATGTTTTTTATGCAAATATTGTATTGTTCGTACATGTTACATATCATGTGGGTCTACCTGAGCGCATAGGGAATTGACTTATGTGGAAGGGAAATGCAACTCTTGAAGATGTAATGAAAGCAGGCAAAAAAATGCAGCAAATGTCGCAACTGTTTCCCCGAAGAAAGTTATGCAAAGACTTCCATGGATGAAGTGTTTGAATTTGCAAGTTTAATGTTCATTTAAAATGTTGGTAGTGTTGGTTTTGGATAGCATTATGACAATGGCTATGTATTAAGTAGTGATGACAGTCAATGGATGACATTGTACTTTGATGTGTAGGTTCGGATGATGTATTATATGAATCCGTAATTTATACATTTATGTTTACTCAGTTGTTAAATTTAATGAAAAGCTTGAACTTTACAATTCATTTTCTGAGATTTGTTTAAGGTTGTGCGAGTAGGGTTTTGGTCATGGGCCGAAAATTTGACTACAATTGGCATGAAGCTCAAATCACAATATATTTATAAGAGTGAGACTATTAATATGGTAGTTAAACAAGTAATTGAACGGTATGTTCGAGTCATAATGTTATATCATATTAGCAGGGACATATTGATGATGGCTTGGAATTTCATTTATCATGTGTAGAAGGACTGTATCATTCAATCATGTTTAATCATGTTTGGGATTGGGACGATGACTAAGATTTGTGCTATACATGTTAAATGGCAATGTTGCTATGATATTGACCAACGTAATGTTTTCATGGCAGCGAGCTTCATGAATAGTTAGCAAATGTCTCATTTGTCACATCATGACAGCCATGGTTCTTTATTAAAATGATGTTGAGGTCCAATCATCATATCAGGCTACGGTGAGCACAGGTAAATAGATCATGAAGAGCTCGAGAAAATTTTGACTATGTGTCGATTGAAAAAATGAGATGCACCGTACGTGCTTCTATAGGGGCTGATGATAAAGTTATCATAGCTCCGAACCTTGTGCAGCAAGGCACCGATATTTGTGTCAATTTAAATGAGCATTGTAGGTGGTAGCGGCGGCATCAATCACGTGCAAAGGCATTAGATGGGATGAAGAAGACCGAACATGTGATGTTGCAGCGCCGTAATGTGCGTGCCAAAGCACATTCATTATTGCCAATCATATTCCGTGGACAACACATCGGAACATTGGTTCTCTGCTTTGAATGAAAAACCATTAAGCAACTTATAAAAAACCACCAATGTTTTTGTGAATTTAAATGACCATTATAGGTGGCAGCGATGGCATGAATCACGTGCAAAGGCATTACATGGGGTGAGGAAGGCCGAACATATAATGCTACAGCATCGTAATGTGCATGCCAAAGCACATTCATTATTGCCAATCATATTTCGTGGACAACACATCAGAACATTGGTTCTCTGCTTTGAATGAAAAACCATTAAGCAACTTATTAAAAACTACCAATGTTTTTGTCAATTTAAATGACCATTATAGGTGGCAGCAGCTGCATAATCACGTGCAAAGGCATTATATGGGTTCAAGAAGACCGAACATGTGGTGCTGCAGCGCCGTATTGTGCGTGCCAAAGCACATTCATTATTGCCATTTATATTTTCTGAAAAACACATGAGAACATTGGTTCTTTGCTTTGAATGAAAAAATCATTAAGTAACATATTAAAAACCACCCTCTCCCTCTCCTTCAATGTAGCAGTTGTTTTAGTCACATCATACATAAAATCGTTGGTTGGTGTGGAATTAATGCTTCTTCCATAAACCAACCTACAAGTCAAGGAATTTACAAGATAAATGACCTTATGCTACACAAGAAGGCTGCTGCTGAAGAAGAAGAAAGGGAACTCAATCCTCTCCATCTCATGGGTGAGCAAGTGAAGGTTGTTGAAGGTATAACATTATGATGTCTTCATTCAGTAGCCTAAGCAGTCGACTCTTCAAGTATTACAATATGACATCGATCATACACCACTAAGCAATGCTTGTACAAGTTGGCTAGCAGAAGATAGTAAAAGTCTTTCTGTTGACCGTGTCATGGCCATCGTACATGGGAGTCGTGGCACAGTATTTCTGGGAATGAATTTCTAGCAATATATAATACGAATGGTATTCTATACTGTATTTTTTCTGTATAACAGTCATATTTGTTGATCCTACTATTTTTAACTTGTCACAAATATGATAGAAGGTAATGATTGAGCGTATAGTCAATTAGAATATGAAGATATATATAAAATGGTGTTTGGCTCATTGTTAGAAGTGGAGGACTTCTACAAGAAATTCACTCATGCAAATGGTTTCAGCATTCAGCGACATGACATTCAACGAAATCGTACCAGCACAGAAACAATGTTGAAGTTAGTATGTAGTAGACAAGGGCTTCGTAGGACAGAGTACTTAGAACGGCAAGACCATAAACGAGGGAAGAGACCCATTATTAGGGTAGGATGTCCAGCCATGTTCCGCGTAGGATTGACTGGGGATACATGGGTTCTTAGACAAGTGATATTAGAGCATAATCAGGACTTGGCTAGCACAGATGAAGTCTGCTTCTTGCGTTGTAACTCTGACATTCCTCAACACACCATGGCAGAAATTCGTACGATGCATTCATCAGGAATGTGAGTATGTGACATCATGCAATTTTTAGCCAAGCGAGCTGGGGGCTTTGGAAATGTTGGCTTCTCTACTACTGATATATATAACTTCATCAATGGTGAAAGTAGGGAAGTCATACAAGATGGGGATGCAAAAACTGATTGCTTACCTAGTGGGTCAGAGGGACACAGACGTTGGCCTTTTCTACAAGACTCATGTAGCTGATGGTCGGCTAGCTCGATTGTTTTGGGCGGACTCTGATAGTAAGTTGGATTATGCATGTTTTGGCTATGTCATTGCAATGGACTCAACGTACAAGACCAATGCTTACAACATGCCGTTGATTGTTGTTGTGGGTGTCAACCACCATCACCAGACTGTTATTCTGGGGATTGCATTGCTAGAGGAGGAAAGCACTGAAGCATACATATGGTTTATGGAGACGTTTCTCGAAGCTGTGCAGGGCAACCATCCGAAATCAATTGTCACAAATGGAGATAAAGCCATTGCAAATGCTATACGTGCCGTTCTTCCACAGACTAGGCATCGATTATGGGCATGGCACTTAGAGAGAAATGCAATGGCCAACATTCGTAATACAAGTTTCCTGTCTGATTTTAAGAAGTGTATGTTTTCAAACATTTTAGTCAATGATTTCGAGGCACTGTGGCATGCTATGGTTGAGAGGCATCAACTTAAGGAGAATGAATGGATTAAGTCGACGTACAACACTCGACACCTTTGGGCTGAGGCATACCTACAGGTCATTTCTGGGGTGAGCTTCGTAGCAGCTAGCGATGTGAAGGATTGCATGGCAGATTGAAGATGTATGTTCAGCGTAAGCACAAGTTATATCTCCTAGTAAAACAAGTAAGTCGAGCGTTGAGGACGATGCGTCATAGCACGTTCCGGGCCGATTATGATAGCAAACACTCCTTACCAGCAACAACAACTGTCCTGAAGAAGATTGAGGAATTCTGTGCTTCTGTTTTCATGCCTGAGTCATTCGTGAATGTCCATAAAGAAATACGGTATGAATATCTTCTATTTGTGACAAAATTGGGAGGAACTGAATTGCGAAAAGCTTACACCATAGATGCTTACAACAAAGCAAGTGCCACTTTCGCAAGTGCGTACTTCTATCGCACAGGACACTAGATATGGAACATTGATGTCTGCCTATGCAAGATTGTGTTACTTGGGGTCTCAAATAGTTGCATCATATAATGAGTTGCATAATCAGATAACTAAGCTTAAAATTGAAGCGGAGGAAGAAGCCCATAAATTAAGGCTCCCTAGCCATGGCGAGGACCGGATAGGTGATCCCGAAATTTGCATTACGAAAGGCATGAGTCATAAAGGAAGTAGGCCGAAGCTAGCGCGCAAGCGATGTGGCATATGTAGGGAACCTGGGCATACCCGAGCTCATTGTCCAACTAAGACTAGACCTACCGAAATAATGTGGGGCACAACAATCGAAGACGAGCCGATCCCGACAGAGTCATTATCACAATTCATTCCATCGGCTGCTCAACCAACGGAGGACTGTACCAATATGCAAGACTATTTTTCGACTTCTACATCTGTGTATCAACATTTCGAGGGGCAAGACCCAATTGCTCGTAAGCTTTCACAATCACATAGTTCAGTAGAAGAAGTCATTGATGTTGCCAGCCAAGGCACTTGTCCATTCATGCACGATTTGCACGGTCAACCTCACCTTTTGATTGGACCTTGATGTGTACGTTCATAAGCTCATAATTTTTAACTCATTCTCTTTTAGTACTCTTTATTCCTCTAATTTACAATGGTCATTGAATTTCGCAGGAAATTATCGACGAACGATGTATGTATTATCGATCGAGTCAAGTAGATTAGTCAGTCACTTTTTGAACATATGTAGGTTATCAGCATTTCATCTTATATCAGTGCTTTTCATATGTGTGTACCTTTTATATGGACTATGAACATGTCATGATGAATGAATGATAGTTGACCATATCTAGCTACTTATTGCTTTTCATTATTCCCACTCGTGTAGGAGGTGTGATAGCTATGGTCCAACACCATGGCACTATCCAATCCAATCATTTTGAATATTGACCAGTAGCTGAACAGTCGTGGCATCGAACCTTCGCCGTCTTGACTATTAACTGTATTCCTTTTGTAATTTAGGTTGTACTATTGCAGCTTTGGCATTCAAACTATAGCATCAACACGTTGGAACGTATTCCTTTTTCATACTGGAACGATCCCACGATACTAGTAAATGTATATTTTCTCAGAACTCCCCCTAATATGGGAGCTTTGGCATCATATATTTTGCGCCTTGACACATAGCATTCAATTCGCTCAGCATAGTTCCCCGTATCCTTTGCGCTATGTCATCACTGATATTGCGCTACGACGCTCACCAATCGAATTATTTTGGGAATTTTTCATGCGCATACGCGCTGTTGCGTGCTATCTATTTCGCGCTATGGATGTGCCCAATCGAGCCATTTTGTAATATTTTCCAAAATCATTGGAGTTGCAGCGCGTATCATCTTGCGCTACACTCTTCCCAACAGCTGAACTTTTCAGAACCATTCCCACTGTTGGATCTGGAGCATTGATGTTGGCCGTCCATTCAAAAAACCTAGAAATATAATTCCCTCCCCATTGTTTGGAGGGAAGACAGCATTGGTTCTGACCTCCACTCCTTCGACCCACGACCGAGGACGATCTGCAGTTACCTCCCAAAAGAGCACGAAGAAAGGCGATGAACAACATCAAGAAAGGTCGCACAAGGACCACTACTTGATAGACGAACAACAGTAGCAGGGCAAGCAACGTTGCTGGCCCCCGAAACAACATGAACAGAAGGTTCGATTTCTTTTTTTACATCAGACACCGACCATTACATGTACAAACATTTTAACGCATCACCTGTTGTTTCTGACATCCAACACGAGTGCAGCTTCTAAGGAGAAGCAGAGGAATACCTCCTTAACACGAAGAAGACAGGCCTGCTAGCGACGTCGGCTTGACTGACGAAGGACAGAGAGAAAGAAAGAAACAGAGCCGCAGCAAGAACAAAGAGAGTGCAAGAAGTACGATATCGGTTTTGAAGAAGATGAAGAGGAAGCGTACAAAGGAGGTTGAAGATGCAATGTAGAGGAAAACGAAGACTGCAGCTGAGCAATGCTCCAAGAGAGATGTGAATGTCATGGACTCTACAAATGTGCAAGAAGAGTCCAAGGTGACACGACATAAGTTAGTGAGCTAGTCGAAAATTCTTCTAATAGCTTTCATATCTCATGTCCTGATTGATGTTCTTAAATGATTTCCCAGGTTCATTTGTTTACTCATTGTTCTCCTAACCGTATTGGAAATTTGTTCGAGAAATTTGATGAGGAGAGGAGAAATGTAGTTATAGAAATAGGGTTTGGCGGATTGCTCAGTGTTCCACAGATGCGCCTACTTCGAACAATGTGTTCATTTTTTATCGAATGTTTTGATGAGACCAATAGGAAATTGGTCATTCATGATACAGAAAAAACTGTCGCTGAAGTTGATGTTCAGAGGCTACTAGGTCTGAATTGTATTGGTGTGGATGTTCCAGTAGATGGTTCGGAAGAAGACATTCTACCCATGTTGGAGGATTTGTCAGAAGCTGGCAAAATCCATTTGCCGAGGTTAGAGGCAAGGTTGTTAGATAACAAGAGTGATGTGACCACACACAGTTATAAAAGGATGTTGACACTATATTTGATTGGATATTTTTTGTGTCCAACATCCAGTACGATTGTTAGTCGGAATAATCTATTTAGTTTAGTGCACGTAGAGGCAATAAGATCATACAATTGGGCTAAGCTTTTACTAGACAAATTGGTCGATGGGGTGCATCGATACAAAAGTGGTAAGAGGAAGTGGGTTGGTGGATGCTTCTTCTTCTTGTTGGTATGTATTTCTTTAGAATTGACATGGTTTTTTAGTCTTACTTATGATTACACATATATAATTTTCATCAACAGTACTAACATACATGTCTTATGCAACAGTTAGTTTACATTGATAATCTGCACCTAAGATTATTGGTCATTCCAATCAGTAAACGCTCTGAACCACGGTTGCAATGTTGGGGGAAGAATGAAATCATGCACTTGGTTCACATCATTACGAAGCATGGTGGTTTCACTAATAGGAAAGTAAGTGTGTACATGGGATTATTGATACGATGGGAAGCAATGTATAAATCTTTTGCACTGACATTCCGCTTCTTCATGCTTGTAGGTGGTTCTTTCCTCCGATGAGACAACATCCATCCATTCAAAGGAGCAGCAGAAGGAGGTAAATCCATCTACAATAGTTGCCTTTGTGTTTGCATATGTTTTATTTTCGCAACTCATCTTACTTGGGATGATTTCTTTCCGTAGGATTTGGAAGACAGAATTTTAAAAATGGAAAGACAGCTTGAACATCTTACATCAGAGTTGGTTGAAAAGCTGGAGGAAATAAAAGTACAGTTAATGGAGGAGATGGAGAAGCTTAAAACTTCTATTTTGGATGAGATGAGGGAGATGTTGCAAAACAATAACACATCCCGTGGGGGTGGCAATGATGATACACAGGAAGTTGGGAAAGTAAAGGAGTGCAAAAAAGTTGATGCCACTCCCCAAAAACTTCCTATCGATGACTTCACCCATCGTTTTCCCAGGATTGTTGACGAAAGCATAGGCCAAACTGTTGGGGTCCAACGATTGCCTAGACTAAGTGACAAAGAAGTAGGACACTAAATCCTTTAAGATTACTCTTGTTCTAAAGAGGATTAAGTGTCTTACATATATCCTTTGTTCACTTTGTTTAGCTGAAGTCGATACCGTCCGATAGTGTTCAGCCTGTCTCATCCACTACCCATTTTCGTAGAAACAGAAGGCCTGGTCGAACCATCTGAACTCCTTTCGTGGAACTTCAAAAACAGGGGAAAAAGGGATCTTGGGCTGCCACCAAGCCTACAGAACTAGCTGCAACTCGTACCGGTGCTGCGGATGCCAACAGAGTACTGACGCGCTTCCTGTCATATCCAATGGTATGTGCACTTTCTAGGTATGTTCCATCAGTATATAATAGATGTTGTATGACGAATAATTTTTCCTATGATGAGAGCAGAACCTTTGACTATTGATCCCTAAAAAGGAAAGGGACATGGGAACATATCCCTTTAATACTGAAGAGTTGAAAGTTCTGGACTATGCTCTTTCCTCAGACCTCTGTCGGAAAAAGCCAATGTGAGCAATATTATCAAACTTATTGTTTGGTTATTCATCATACTGACTGTAAATGTAATATATGTTAGCAATAATGGAGTTTCAGGGAACTCCTTGTTAGTGGGGACTTCTATTCTTTAAATAGAGAGGGAGTAAACAGTCTGGTACCAGGAAAATGGGCTCGAGATGATGTCATTGACATAGCTTGTAATAAGTTCAATGACGATGAATTGCTGCGTGATCGGAAATGGAATTGCTGCTTTCTACTGACCTGGTTCACGGTAGCACCAATCTAAGCTCATACTTACATTGCAACGTGTTATTTCTTACAATGGATATTATCTAACATTATTCAATACCATATTTGCAGGCAATAGCTTTGAACAAAAATGTTGATAATGAGAAGTTCCAGAGTCTAAAGGGGAAGCACATCGGGAATCTTCAAAACTGTCAAGAGGTATGTCGGGTAGCACAAACTCATTTCTCATACAAACTCAATCATAGCTCATTTGATTCATTTGAACTGTAGCTCTATCTTCCTGTTCATGTCAACAATGCGCATTGGATTCTCTGTGTCATCAAAATGAAGGACAAGACATGCATCGTGTTTGATACCCTAAATCCTTCAAGAGGAAGGTCGAAAAGGGAGATCACGAAAATTTGCCAGCGCTTGGTAAGAGTGTGTCTCCTGACATTCTCATAGTTACTATTGGCTATCACTAATAAAAATCACGTTTACATTGTGGTTTAGCTGGTAGTTGTAGATGATTGTTTCAGAAATGATGGGTACATTAATGTGGATGGGGATGTGCCAGCCAATCGATGGCTCATTGAGTTCCCATATTATGTTCCCAATCAAATTGCTCAGAATGCAGCGTAAGCTACATATGCTTGCTTAAAACATGTTCTATGACCATGAAGCATCCTCTCTTCTTGATATTATAATGTCTATGTTCCTACCTTTTCTGTAGTGATGATTGTGGTGTCTATGTAATAAAGTTTATGGAGTGTCGTTGTGCTGAGGATACCATTTTTGGCATGGTAAGTTCACTGTGAATAATTAATGCAGAAGAAAATTCTTCGTTCGTGGCCAACTCTAATGGATATTGTTTCTTTGAACATGTAGAAGCCGACATTTGCGGATCGATTCAACATTGCACGAGACTTAATTTTTTGGAAAGGAAACTCAAATTGGCTGCAGTATGTCGATTAGCTACAGAGTATGCAGCAATGAATCAGCAACCACAGTCCATGCAGAGCAAATGCAAGAAAATCAACTAACCAATTATGCAATAGGCCATGTTTAGGATTCACCATCTGTATGTATATGCATTAATGATCTAGTCAATTTTTGCTAGCATTGTCGGCTGTGGTTTCACACCTGTAGAAAATGTTACTAATGCTGTATATAAGTCATTATGTATGTATATGCATTAATGATCTAGTCATTTTTTGCTAGCATTGTCGGTTGTGGTATCACACCTATAGAACATGTTACCGGCCCTTTATATAAGTCATTCTTTTGTACATACATTTTGTCATTTATCATACGTTCATGCTGAAAGTAGTGTCATTACCGAGGGTAGTGTCTGTCATGGCTGCCTTCATTGACGAAGAGGAGCAACCATCGACCCTGTTCATTCATGAAATCTGTAGTGTAAAGATGTTGCTCTGTACAAAATTGGAACACCTACATCTTATTTCCTGAACTTTCTTCGATTACTTTGTTAATTACTATACAAAATTGTAGCACAAATATTTCACGTACAATATACAGTACAATATATTTCATTCAGCATTGACACCATTATGGCATGTAAATTTCATTGCTATAGCACACTACACCCGATTTTCCTATTATCGTATTCCAGTGTAGTCATTGCCATAGCGTCCATGTACTCCGTGCCAAGACATCCTGCAATGCGTACCCTAAGCACTGCAGCATGTAATATTTCATGTTGCAGTGCCATTCCATATCCTTGGGCTACTTGGTAACTAGCACCCTTCGTGCTGCCATGTCCTTCATGTGGTGCAAAGACACGATCAAGCATATCAAACTTTCAACAGGAAGTCAGCAGCACAGTGACATCGACATTTACAAGGCAGCGTAAACATTTCAAAAACCATGGTGATGTCGATATTCGACAAGCTTAAGTAAATACTAACATTCACAAAAACCAAGGCGACCAGAAACTATGCAGGCATCAACTTATCCATATGTACCTATGACCAATACCATGTTTATCTAAGCCAAAAAGCAAAATGATACCATGAACATAGTCTTCGACATCAATCAGTGTCTTACTGTTCATGCTCCTCTCCATCATTTTCTTCATCTTCATCTCCAGAAGTTTTTGAACCTTCTTCATCATCATCAGTTCCATCTTCCTCAGCACTGTCGTCTTCTGGTTCAGCAAATGGGTTCACCGGAAGAGTGGGATACCTTTCCATATTCATACACATTGCAGTAGCATTAGCTCGAAGCATATCCGCTAGAGCCTGCTGACACTTATGTGTGTAGCAAATGCTTTTCCACTATTTCAAGACATTGACGTTGTGTAAGAGGGCGTGATGATGAGCTCCCATAATAAGAAAGTCGAGCAGTGCTGCCTACCTTTGATTTCCTCTTCATGAAGCTCTTGATGAGGCTTCTCGGATGAACATGATTCTCATCCTTTGCTCATGGCACCCCAGCCACCTTGCATAGACCAGTTATCAATGAAGGGAAGTATAACCCTTGATTTTTTACTGTTGAACACCTCAAGATCTCATGGTGCAACAGCATGCCCAAATCAATTGAGTATCCCTTCAAAATGGAGTAAAGTAGTAATGCTCTATCCTTTGTCACATCACTTGTGTGAGAGCTTGGTAATAGCCGAGCCGAGACAAAGTAAAACAAAATCTTTGCATCTTCCTTTAGAAAAGCAGACCAAAATGAAATGACTTCTGGAGCCTCTTTCCACCTGACATTTTCCAAGTTGCTCCTTTCTTACACAGATAATTCAACATCCTTCCATAGTCAATTGTCCCATCAAGAAACCTATTATAATCATCATTGTCCACTGTAGGAGAGCAAAGGAATTGGTTAATCCCATTCCTCGAGAAGTCCACCTCAGTTCTTCGTATAGTCGTGCTGCCATCGTCAGTGTCCACAGCGTTTGCATAAAATTCGTGAACCACATTCTTAACCCCAGGCTCAGGGTTCTCCAACAATTTACCCCACCCTCTACTGATAAAATTTTCCTCCATTGACCTACCAAGAGCACTAGAGAAATCAAACCCTCTCTCCCTTATTGGCTCCCTGAAAATGGTGACCTCCCAAAACCGCTTCTCAGCATCTACAGAGAGAAACTTGTTCCTATTGAAGCTAGAGGCTGCAACAGAACGTGATGTCTTTGATCTCTTTTTTGGCGCCATATTCAATCAGCTTACCAAAGTATAAGGATCTGGCATCAATGATAAAAGAAAAATCAAGCACAGGGCGACAATAAGAAAAAGAGGACTCCAGTGCTTGCAGAAGAACATTTACGATGACTAACTGATATAGATGACAGGGCTTTAGAAACTATCAGAAAACTGCATGCAAATAAGTTAGATGACTGATCAGTTCAAAACTTTGAATTAGCTGTTCACCCCAGGGGAAGAAATACGTTGTATAAGAAAAAGCATAGCTATTTGAAGTGTAATGAAACCATTGCATCACCATGGTGCAGGCATAGGTAACAAATATGTTGTTTGACAATATTAAAGCACCCTGAACAGACTGATGGCACGTCGGATATGTATCTAGAAATTAATTTTACAGTGATGCACTGAAAGACAGGTTAGCTTCAACAAGAACTAACTCTGTTGGAGGTGAAATTAGTTAGTATTTTACATTTCGGATCCAATGAGCCATAAAAGCCATAGAAACCATCATTAACAAGTTTAGCCATAGGAGAATAAACATATTAATGTCAACCAACGATATACTCAGCTTTGCAATCTACAATAGTGATGAATAGAGCATAGGAAAGTGTTGCCAAAGCTGCAAAAGCCATCATTTTGTCCTTCATTATGGAAGCACCCACACATTATGCCTAATCAAAATCTTCCATCACCATCTGAAGTTGCATGCATAGCGGAAAATATTGCTACACATGCCTACCGCATCAAATAAGGGGAAGAAAGGCAATGAAAACTCATCTATTTTGGTAACAAACATTTGCACAAGCAGGACAAATGGAGAGGGGCCGATGAACGCCGTCCAGAAGTAGTAGAGGGCAGTGCAGAGGGACGTTCAATCGAACTGGGAAAACATAGGGCAAGTGGGAAGTCGATATCCTCCCCACCGATTGCAAGCGTTGAAAAATGGGCAGAGGCAGTCGAAGCGCCACTTCGGGTCGGGCATCCACGCAGAGGGGCAGGAAACTTTTTTAGGGTTTTCATATATTTAAGTTAATTTTTTTAATAGAAGGCATACCACGCCTTTGCTGTGAAGTATGTGCGCCAAGGCTCGATGCATTATGTGAAAATTGAGATAGGCGATCTACGTCAACGCCATGACGGTGATTTGGCTCTATTATGTACGTGCCTTGGCGCCTACCTCACAGTTAATATCGAGATCATGGTGCCGGAGCATGTAATCATTTGCGCCAAGACACGATATTGGCTGAAGTTAAGCTGACTTTAAATAGGAGAGCAATGCAAGGAGCGTGGACCAGGTACTTGCAAATAAATGAAATTCCTTAATAAGGACTGGAAGGGGAGAACAACATACCCTTCACAAGTATCAGCCATGGCGTCTCTTCAAAGATGAGACCCATATCCTTGCTAAGACAACCTCCATTACAGCCAAAGCTCAGCAGTGGCTGCCGTGTGCTGGATGCTCATCTTGGCGGGGGCTTCCCTTGTGCTTCTATCACGGAGATCACTGGTGAAAATGGAAGCGGCAAGACCCAGTTGTGCCTCCAGCTTGCCATCATTGCACAGCTTCCTCCTGCCCTCGGTGGCCTCCGCGCATCAACACTCTTCCTCTACTCAGAGTTCACTTTCCCATCCACCCGTCTTAGTCAAATTAGCGAAGGTTACATGACAAGCAACCATAATATGTTCAGTCCTCAATATGACCCATTAGATTACATATACGTCCACCCTATCCAAACAGCGTACAACCTGCTCGATCAAATACCCAAGATAGAGTCCTTTATTGGAAACACAAAAAGTCGATTGCCCCTTAAGGTCATCATCATCGACTCTATAGTTGCACTCTTTCGAATTGAGTTCAATAACACACCAATTGACCTAAAGCGTCGATCATCAATGTTTTTCAACATTGCAGGAAGGTTGAAGTCACCGGCTTCAAAGTTCGAGTTAGTTGTTGTCATCACCAACCAAGTGTCCAATTTGGTCGGCCTTGTTGAAGGTAGCAATGAATTAAGGGTTGGGAATCTGAGTTGCCTGTATTCTTCAAGTAGGCAGGTATGTGCGGCACGTGGGCTAGCATGGGCAAATTGTGTGAACTCAAGGTTATTCTCGTCTAAGGAACATGAGTCTGCTGGAGAGAAGTCGCCAATAGTTGATGAAGATGACCGCACATCGAGTAACAATGTAAGGACAATAAGGCAATTGCATGTTATCTACTCGCCGCATTTGCCATACTCGTCATGTCAGTTCATGATCGGAAGACAAGTGGTTAGAGGTATTGAAACTCAGGATAGATAGTTTAGGTGTCCCACTTGTTGTTTTGGAAAGTGGAAGCTCGGGATAGATAGGTTCTTTTTGTCTTTTGATGGCCTTCACAGCAGAGGAGATGTACAAGTGTATTAGGAATGTCAATGTAGAGCGATTAAAGAGAAGATGTACTGTTTAGCATGTATGAACATAGTGCATAGAGCAAATTCAACATCGGCACTTGTATGGCCTTTGGAGTATTGTTGCTTATAGGAAGCGAACATTGGCAATATATTAACAAATGGAATGGAAAAGCTCAACATGGAACTTCAGTTACAAGTCTTTTGCAATTAGGTGTAATTCAGTTAATGGCAAAACAGGAGTTATAATTTACAGAATTTAGCTACAACTGTTTCGTACTTGCGTGAATTATACGTGTTTAAACTTCACTAGAAATTGTAAGTGGTGCGTGAATACTGTGTTGAAAGTCTTTCAACTAACTTACAAGTATTACATGTAACTAACAGTTGTGAATAGAGAGTTGCGGGTGATTAAACTAAATAATTTGCTTAAAACAGACATAAATTGTGTGTAATTTATGCGTTACATCTGTTTGAATAGTATTACAACTATTGGCTGCAATTTGATTCAAAAAGTTGTAAATGATCTGTTACAAGTGCGTTACAAGTTTTTCAATTGGGTTACAGCTATTAGTTGTAATTTTATTTAAAAAGTTATACCGGAGCCGTTACAAGTATACCTAATAGTTGTAATTTAATTCAAAAAGTTGTAATTAGGTCGTCACAAGCCTTTAAACTCAATTATAACTATGAGTTGTAAATTGGTTCAAAGAGTTGTAAATAACATGTTAGATGTAAGTTACAAGTCCTTGAACAGAATTACAACTAAAAATTGTAATTTAGTTCAAAAAATTGTAATTAGGTCGTTACAACTCCTTTGAACTCAATTATAACTATCAGTTGTAAATTCGTTCAAAGAGTTGTAAATAATACTTTAGAGGTGAGTTATAAGTCCTTGAACAGAATTACAACTAATAGTTGTAATTTAGTTCAAAAAGTTATAACTAGGTCGTTACAAGTCTTTGAACTAAATTATAACAATGAGTTGTAAATTGGTTTAAAGAGTTGTAAATAACACTTTAGAGGTGAGTTACACGTCCTTAAACAGAATTACAAATAATAGTTGTAATTTAGGTCCAAAAGTTATAACTAGATCGTTACAAGTCTTTGAACTCAATTATAACTATGAGCTGTAAATTAGTTCAAAGAGTTGTAAATAAGACTTTAGAGGAGAGTTATAAGTCCTTGAATAGAATTAAAACTAATTGTTGTAATTTAGTTGACAAAATTGTAACTAGGTTGTTACAAGTATTTGAACTCAACTATAACTATGAGTTGTAAATGGGTTCAAAGAGTTATAAATAACATGTTAGAGGTGAGTTACAAGTTCTTGAACAAAATTACAACTATTATTTGTAATTTTGATTAAAAAGCTGTAATTAAGTCGTTACAACTCCTTTGAACTCAATTATAATTATGAGTTTAAATTCTTTCAAAGAGTTGTAAATAATACTTTAGAAGTGAGTCACAAGTCCTTGAACAAAATTACAACAAATAGTTGTAATTTAGTTTAAAAAGTTATAACTAGGTCGTTACAAGTCTTTGAACTCAATTATAACAATGAGGTGTAAATAGGTTCAAAGAATTGTAAAAAACACTTTAGAGGTGAGTTACAAGTCCTTGAACAGAATTACAACTAATAGTTGTAATTTAGTTCAAAAAGTTGTAGCTAAGTCGTTACAAGTCTTTGAACTCAACTATAACTATGAGTTGTAAATTCGTTCAAAGAGTTGTAAATAACACTTTAGAGGTGAGTTCAGAGTCCTTGAACAAAATTACAACTAAAACTTGTAATTTAGTTCAAAAAATTGTAACTAGGTCGTTACAAGTCTTTTAATTCAATTATAACAATGAGATGTAAATTGGTTAGAAGAGTTGTAAATAAAACGTTAGAGGTGAGTTACAAGTCCTTGAACAGAATTACAACTAATCGTTGTAACTAGATCGTTACAACTCTTCGAAATCAATTATAATTATGAGTTGTAAATTGGTTCATAGAGTTGTAAATAACACTTTAGAGGCGAGTTACAAGTCATTGAACAGAATTACAACAAATAGTCATAATTTAGTTCAAAAAGTTGTAACTGGGCCGTTACAACTCCTTTGAACTCAATTATAACTATCAATTGTAAATTCGTTCAAAGAGTTGTGAATAATACTTTAGAGGTGAGTTACAAGTTCTTGAACACAATTACAACTAATCGTAGTAATATAGTTTAGAAAGTTGCAACTAGGTCGTTACAACTCTTTGAACTTAATTATAACTATGAGTTGTAAATTGGTTCAAAGAGTTGCAAATAACAAGTTAGATGTTGAGTTACCAGTCCTTGAACAGAATTACAACTAATAGTTGTAATTTAGTTCAAAAAGTTGTGGCTAGGTCGTTACAACTCTTTGGTCGTTACAAGTCTTTGAGCTCAATTATAACTATGAGTTGTAAATTAGTTCAAATAGTTGTAAATAACATGTTAGAAGTGATTTACAAATCCTTGAACAGAATTACAAGTAATAGTTGTAATTTAGTTCAAAAAGTTGTAATTAGATCGATACAAGTCATTGAACTCAATTATAACTATGAGTTTTAAATTGGTTCAAACAGTTGTCAATAACATTTTAGAGGTGAGTTACAAGTCCTTGAACAGAATTACAACTAATAGTTGTAATTTCCTTCAGAAAGTTGAAACTAGGTCATTACAGCTCTTTGAACTTAATTATAACCATCAGTTGTAAATTGGTTCAAAGTGTTGTAAATATCACGTTAGATGTGAGTTACAAGTCCTTGAACAGAATTACAACTAACAGTTGTAATTCAGTTCAGAAAGTTGTAACTAGGTCGTTACAACTCTTTCAACTCAATTATACCTATGAGTTGTAAATTGGTTCAAAGAGTTGTAAATAACACTTTAGAGGTGAGTTACAAGTCCTTAAATAGAATTAACACTAATAGTGGTAATTTAATTCAAAAAGTTGTAACTAGGTCGTTACAACTCTTTGAACTCAATTATAACTGTGAGTTGTGAAATGGTTCCAAGAGTTGTAAATAACGCTTTACCGGTGAGTTACAAGTCCTTGAACAGAATTACAACTAATAGTTGTAATTTAGTTCAATAAGTTGTAACAAGGTCGCTACAACTCCTTGAGCTCAATTATAACTGTGAGTTGTAAATTCGTTCAAAGAGTTGTAAATAATATTTTAAAGGTGAGTTGCAAGTTCTTGCATAGAATTACAACTACTAGTTGTAATTTAGTTCGCAAAGTTGTAACAAGGTCGTTACAAGTCTTTGAACCCAATTATAGCGATGACTTGTAAATTGGTTTAAAAAGTTGTAAATAACACGTTAGAAGTGAGTTATAAGTCCTTGAACAGGATTACAACTAATAGTTGTAATTTAGTCCAAAAAGTTGTAACTAGGTCGTTACAACTCCTTTGAACTTATTTATAACTATGAGTTGTAAATTCGTTCAAAGAGTTGCGAATAGCACATTGAGTTGAGTTACAAGTGCTTGAATAGAATTACAACTAATAGTTTTAATTTAGTTTAAAAAATTGTAACTAGGTCGTTACAAGTCTTTAAGCTCAATTATAACTATGAGTTATAAATTGGTTCAAAGAATTGTAAATAACACGTTAGAGGTGAGTTATAAGTCCTTGAACAGAATTACAACTAATAGTTGTTATTTTGTTAAAAAATTGTAATTAGGTCGTTACAACTCCTTTGAACCCAATTATAACTATGAGTTGTAAATTCGTTCAAAGAGTTGTAAATAATACTTTAGATGTGAGTTATAAGTCCTTGAGCAGAACTATAGAAAATAGTTGTAATCTAGTTCAAAAAGTTATAACTAGGTCGTTACAAGTCCTTGAACTCAATTATAACTATGATTTGTAAATTGGTTCAAAGAATTGTAAAAAATACTTTAGAGGTGAGTTACAAGTCCCTGAACAGAATTACAACTAATAGTTGTAATTTAGTTCAAAAAGTTGTAATTAGGTCGCTACAAGTCTTTGAACTCAACTATAACTATGAGTTGTAAATTCGTTCAAAGAGTTGTAAACAACACTTTAGAGGTGAGTTACAAGTCCTTGAACGGAATTACAACTAATAGTTGTAATTAGGTTCGAAAAGTTGTAATTAGGTCTTTACAACTCCTTCGAACTCAATTACAACTATGAGTTGTAAATTCGTTCAAAGAGTTGTACATAACACTTTAGAGGTGGGTTACAAGTCCTTGAACAGAATTATAACAAATACTTGTCATTTGGTTCAAAATGTAATAACTAGGTCGTTACAAGTCTTTGAACTCAATTATAACTATGAGCAGTAAATTAGTTCAAAGAATTACAAAAAACACTTTATAGGTGAGTTACAAGTCCTTGAACAGAATTACAACACATAGTCATAATTTAGTTCAAAAAGTTGTAACTAGGTCGTTACAACTCCTTTGAACTCAATTATAACTATCAGTTGTAAATTCGTTCAAATAGTTGTGAATAATGCTTTAGAGGTGAGTTACAAGTTCTTCAACAGAATTCAACCTAATCGTAGTAATATAGTTCAGAAAGTTGTAACTAGGTCGTTACAACACTTTGAACTTAATTATAACTATGAGTTATAAATTGGTTCAAAGAGTTGTAAATAACACGTTAGATGTGAGTTACAAGTCTTTGAATAGAATTACAACTAATAGTTGTAATTTAGTTCAAAAAGTTGTGGCTTGGTCGTTACAACTCTTTGGTTGTTACATGTCTTTTAACTCGATTATAACTATGAGTCGTAAATTGGTTCAAATAGTTGTAAATAACATGTTAGAGGTGAGTTACAAGTCCTTGAACAGAACTACAAGTAATAGTTCTAACTTAGTTCAAAAAGTTGTAATTAGATCGATACAAGTCATTGAACTCAATTATAACTATGAGTTTTAAATTGGTTCAAAAGTTGTCAATAACATTTTAGAGGTGAGTTAAATGTCCTTGAACAGAATTACAACTAATAGTTGTAATTTATTTCAAAAAGTTGTAACTAGGTCGTTACAACTCTTTGAACTTAATTATAACCATCAATATTAAATTGGTTCAAAGTGTTGTAAATATCACGTTAGATGTGAGTTACAAGTCCTTGAACAGAATTACAACAAATACTTGTAATTTGGTTCAAAAAATTATAACTAGGTCGTTACAAGTCTTTGAACTCAATTATAACTATGAGTTGTAAATTAGTTCAAAGAATTTTAAAAAACACTTTCTAGGTGAGTTACAAGTCCTTGAACGGAATTACAACTAATAGTTGTAGTTTAGTTCAGAAAGTTCTAACTAGGTCGTTACAAGTCTTTGATCTCAATTATAACTATGAGTTATAAATTGGTTCGAAGAGTTGTAAATAACACTTTAGAGGTGAGTTACAAGTCCTTCGACAGAATTACAACTAATAGTTGTAATTTAGTTCAAAAAGTTGTAGCTAGGTCGTTACAAGTCTTTGAACTCAATTACAACTCTGAGTTGTAAATTAGTTCAAAGAGTTGTAACTAACACATTAGAGGAGAGTTACAAGTCCACGAACAAAATTACAACTAATAGTTGTCGTTTAGTTCAGAAAGTTGTAACCAGATCGTTGCAAGTGTTTGAAATCAATTAGAATTATGAGTTGTAAATTCGTTCAAAGAGTTGTAAATAATACTTTAGAGGTGAGTTACAAGTCCTTCGACAGAATTACAACTAATAGTTGTAATTTAGTTCAAAAAATTGTCACTAGGTCCTCGCAAGTCTTTGAACTCAACTATAACTATGAGATTTAAATTGGATCAGAGAGTTGTAAATAACACGTTAAAGGTGAATTACAACTAATAGTTGTAATTTAGTTCAGAAAGTTGTAATTAGGTCGTTGCAAGTCTTTGAACTCAATTATAACTATGAGTTGTAAATGGGTTCAAAGAGTTGTAAATAACGCGTTAGAGGTGAGTTACAAGTACTTGAACAGAATTACAACTAATAGTTATACTTCAGTTCAAAAGTTGTAAGTAGGTCGTTACAACTCCCTTGAACTCAATTATAACTTTGAGTTGTAAAATCGTTCAAAGAGTTGTAAATAACACTTTGGAAGTGAGTTACAAGTCCTTGAACGGAATTACGACTAATAGTGGTAATTTTGTTCAAAAATTTGTAACTAGGTCATTACAAGTCTTTGAACTCAATTATAACTATGAGTTGTAAATTAGTTCAGAGAATTGTTAAAAATACTTTAGAGGTGAGTCACAAGTCCTTGAACGGAATTACAACTAACAGTAATGGTTTAGTTCAGAAAGTTGTAACTTGGTCGTTACAATTGTTTCAATTCAATTATCACTATGAGTTGTAAATTGCTTCTAAGAGTTGTAAATAACACTTTAGAGGTGAGTTACAAGTCCTTCGACAGAATTACAAC
Source organism: Lagerstroemia speciosa (assembly GCA_037672795.1). Classification (NCBI taxonomy): domain Eukaryota; kingdom Viridiplantae; phylum Streptophyta; class Magnoliopsida; order Myrtales; family Lythraceae; genus Lagerstroemia; species Lagerstroemia speciosa. Next base: position 16,849,439 of record CM075288.1, on the reverse strand, counting down.
TAATAGTTGTAATTTAGCTCAAAAAATTGTAACTATGTCGTTACAAGTCTTTGAACTCAATTACAACTGTGAGTTGTAAATTAGTTCAAAGAGTTGTAAATAACACGTTAGATGTGAGTTACAAGTCCCCGAACAAAATTACAACTAATAGTTGTCGTTTAGTTCAGAAAGTTGTAACCAGGTCATTGCAAGTGTTTGAACTCAATTAGAACTATGAGTTGTAAATTCGTTCAAAGAGTTGTAAATAATACTTTAGAGGTGAGTTACAAGTCCTTCGACAGAATTACAACTAATAGTTGTAATTTAATTCCAAAAATTGTCACTAGGTCGTCGCAAGTCTTTGAACTCAATTATAACTATGAGTTTTAAATTTGTTCAAAGAGTCATAAATAAGACATTAGAGGTGAGTTACAAGTCCATGAACGGAATTACAACTAATAGTTGTAATTTAGTTCAGAAAGTTGTAACTAGGTCGTTGCAAGTCTTTGAACTCAATTATAACTATGAGTTGTAAATTGGTTCAAAGAGTTGTAAATAACACGTTAGAGGTGAGTTACAAGTACTTGAACAGAATACAACTAATAGTTATACTTTAGTTCAAAAGTTGTAAGTAGGTCGTTCCAACTCCCTTGAACTCAATTATAACTTTGAGTTGTAAATTCGTTCAATTAGTTGTAAATAACACTTTTGAAGTGAGTTACAAGTCCTTGAACGGAATTACGACTAATTGTTCTAATTTTGCTGAAAAAGTTGTAACTAGGTCATTACAAGTTTTTGAACTCAATTATAACTATGAGTTGTAAATTGGTTCAAAGAGTTGTAAAGAACACTTTAGAGGTGAGTTACAAGTCATTGAACGGAATTACAGCTAATACTTGTAATTTACTTCAAAATATTGTAATTACGTCGTTACAACTCCTTTGAGCTCAATTATAACTATGAGTTGTAAATTGGTTCAAAGAGTTGTAAAGAACACTTTAGAGGTGAGTTACAAGTCATTGAACGGAATTGCAGCTAATAGTTGTAATTTACTTCAAAATATTGTAATTACGTCGTTACAACTCCTTTGAGCTCAATTATAACTATGAGTTGTAAATTCGTTCAAAGAGTTGTAAATAACACTTTAAAGGTGAGTTACAAGTTCTTAAACAGAATTACAACTAAAACTTGTAAATGGGTTGTAAATGGGTTGTTGTAATTTAGTTGACAAAATTGTAACTAGGTCGTTACAAGTATTTGAACTCAACTTTAACTATGAGTTGTAAATGGGTTCAAAGAGTTGTAAATAACACGTTAACGGTGAGTTACAAGTCCTTCAAAAGAATTACAATCTAAAAGTTGTAATTTTGTTCAAAAAGCTGTAATTTGGCCGTTACAACTCTTTTGAACTCAATTGCAATTATGAGTTGTAAATTCTTTCGAAGAGTTGCAAATAATACTTTAGCAGTGAGTTACAAGTCCTTGAACAAAATCACAACAAATAGTTGTCATTTAGTTTAAAAAGTTATCACTAGGTCATTACAAGTCTTTGAACTCAATTATAACAATGAGTTGTCAATTGGTTAAAAGAATTGCAAAAAACACTTTAGAGGTGAGTTATAAGTCCTTCAACAGAATTACAACTAATAGTTGTAATTTAGTTCAAAAAGTTGTAACTAGGTCGTTACAAGTCTTTGAACTCAATTATAACTATGGGTTGTAAATTCGTTCAAAGAGTTGTAAATAACACTTTTGAGGTGAGTTACAAGTCCTTGAACAGAATTACAATTAAAACTTGTAATTTAGTTCAAAAAATTGTAATTAGGTCGTTACAAGTCTTTGAACTTAATTATAATAATGAGTTGTAAATTGGCTAGAAGAGTTGTAAATAACACATTAGAGGTGAGTTACAAGTCCTTGAACAGAATTACAACTAATGGTTGTAATTTAGTTCAGAAAGTTGTAACTAGGTCATTACAACTGTTCGAAATCAATTATAATTATGGGCTGTAAATTTGTTCATAGAGTTGTACATAACACTTTAGAAGTGAGTTACAAGTCCGTGAACATAATTACAACAAAAAGTTATAATTTAGTTCAAAAAGTTATAGGTAGGTCGTTACAACTCCTTTGAACTCAATTATAACTATCAGTTGTAATTCGTTCAAAGAGTTGTGAATAATGCTTTAGAGGTGAGTTACAAGTTCTTGAACGGAATTACAACTAATCGAAGTAATATAGTTCAGAAAGTTGTAACTAGGTCGTTACAACTCTTTGAACTTAATTATAACTATGAGTTATAAATACGTTCAAAGAGTTGTAAATAACACGTTCGATGTGAGTTACAAGTCTTTGAATAGAATTACAACTAATAGTTGTAATTTAGTTCAGAAAGTTGTCACTAGGTCGTTGCAAGTCTTTGAACTCAATTATAACAATGAGTTGTAAATTGGTTCAAAGAGTTGTAAATAACACGTTAGAGGTAAGTTACAAGTACTTGAACAGAATTACAACTAATAGTTATACTTTAGTTCAAAAGTTGTAAGTAGGTCATTCCAACTCCCTTGAACTCAATTATAACTTTGAGTTGTAAATTCGTTCAAAAAGTTGTAAGTAACACTTTGGAAGTGAGTTACAAGTCCTTGAACGGAATTACGACTAATTGTTGTAATTTTGCTGAAAAAGTTGTAACTAGGTCGTTACAAGTTTTTGAACTCAATTATAACTATGAGTTGTAAATTGGTTCAAAGAGTTGTAAAGAACACTTTAGAGGTGAGTTACAAGTCATTGAACGGAATTACAGCTAATACTTGTAATTTAGTTGAAAAAGTTGTAATTAGGTCGTTACAACTCCTTTGAGCTCAATTATAACTATGAGTTGTAAATTCGTTCAAAGAGTTGTAAATAACACTTTAAAGGTGAGTTACAAGTCCTTGAACAGAATTACAACTAATTAGTTTCGAAAGTTGTAACTAGGTCATTACAACTATTCGAAATCAATTATAATTATGGGTTGTAAATTAGTTCATAGAGTTGTAAATAACACTTCAGAGGTGAGTAACAAGTCCTTAAACAAAATTACAACAAAAAGTTGTAATTTTGTTAAAAAAGTTATAGGTAGGTCGTTACAACTCCTTTGAACTCAATTATAACTATCAGTTGTAATTCGTTCAAAGAGTTGTGAATAAAGCTTTAGAGGTGAGTTATAAGTTCTTGAACAGAAGTACAACTAATCGTAGTAATATAGTTCAGAAAGTTGTAACTAGGCCGTTACAACTCTTTGAACTTAATTATAACCATGAGTTATAAATTGGTTCAAAGAGTTGTAAATAACACGTTAGATGTGAGTTACAAGTACTTGAACAGAATTACAACTAATAGTTATAATTTATTTCAAAAAGTTGTGGCTAGGTCATTGCCACTCTTTGGTCGTTACAAGTCTTTGAACTCGATTATAACTATGAGTTGCAAATTGGTTCAAATAGTTGTAAATAACACGTTAGAGGTGAGTTACAAGTCCTTGAACAGAACTATAAGCAATAGTTGTAATTTAGTTCAAAAAGTTGTAATTAGATCGATACAAGTCATTGAACTCAATTATAACTATGAGTTTTAAATTTATTCAAACAGTTGTTAAGAACATTTTAGAGGTGAGTTAAATGTCCTTGAACAGAATTACAGCTAATAGTTGTAATTTACTTGAGAAAGTTGTAATTAGGTCGTTACAACTCTTTGAACCTAATTATAACCATCAGTAGTAAATTGGTTCAAAGTGTTGTAAATATCACGTTAGATGTGAGTTACAAGTCCTTGAACAGAATTACAACAAATACCTGTAATTTGGTTCAAAAAGTTATAAGTAGGCCGTTGCAAGTCTTTGAACTCAATTATAACTATGAGTTGTAAATTAGCTCAAAGAATTGTAAAAAAGACTTTAGAGGTGAGTTACAAGTCCTTGAACGGAATTACAAAGACTAATAGTTGTAGTTTAGCTCAGAAAGTTGTAAGTAGGTCGTTACAATTCTTTCAACTCAATTATAACTATGAATTGTAAATGGGTTCGAAGGGTTGTAAATAACACTTTAGAGGTGAGTTACAAGTCGTTCGACAGAATTACAACTAATAGTTGTAATTTAGTTAAAATAGTTGTAACTAGGTCGTTACAAGTATTTGAACTCAATTACAACTCTGAGTTGTAAATTAGTTCAAAGAGTTGTAAATAACACGTTAGAGGTGAGTTGCAAGTCCACGAACAAAATTACAACTAATAGTTGTCGCTTAGTTCAGAAAGTCGTAACCAGGTCGTTGCAAGTGTTTGAACTCAATTAGAACTATGAGTTGTAAATTCATTCAAAGAGTTGTAAATAATACTTTAGAGGTGCGTTACAAGTCCTTCGACTGAATTACAACTAATACTTGTAATTTAGTTCAAAAAATTGTAACTAGGTCGTCGCAAGTCTTTGAACTCAATTATAACTATGATTTGAAGTTGGTTCAAAGAGTTGTAAATAACACGTTAGAGGTGAGCTACAAGTCCATGAACGGAATTACAACAAATAATTGTAATTTAGGTCAGAAAGTTGTAACTAGGTTGTTGAGAGTCTTTGAACTCAATTATAACTTTGAGTTGTACATGGGTTCAAAGAGTTGTAAATAACACGTTAGGGATGAGTTACAAGTACTTGAACAGACTTACAACTAATAGTTATGCTTTAGTTCAAAAGTTGTAAGTAGGTCGTTAGGATTCCCTTGAACTCAATTATAACTATGAGTTGTAAATTCGTTCAATGAGTTGTAAATAACACTTTAGAAGTGACTTACAAGTCCTTGAACGGAATTACGACTAATAGTTGTAATTTTGTTCAAAAAGTTGTAACTAGGTCGTTACGAGTCTTTGAACTCAATTATAACTATGAGTTGTAAATTAGTTCAGAGAATTGTAAAAGACACTTTAGAGGTGAGTTACAAGTCCTTGAACGGAATTACAACTAATAGTTGTAGTTTAGTTCCGAAAGTTGTAACTGGGTCGTTACAACTCTTTCAACTCAATTATAACTATGTGTTGTAAATTGGTTCAAAGAGTTGTAAAGAACACTTTAGAGGTGAGTTACAAGTCATTGAACGGAATTGCAGCTAATAGTTGTAATTTACTTCAAAATATTGTAATTACGTCGTTACAACTCCTTTGAGCTCAATTATAACTATGAGTTGTAAATTCGTTCAAAGAGTTGTAAATAACACTTTAAAGGTGAGTTACAAGTTCTTAAACAGAATTACAACTAAAACTTGTAAATGGGTTGTAAATGGGTTGTTGTAATTTAGTTGACAAAATTGTAACTAGGTCGTTACAAGTATTTGAACTCAACTTTTACTATGAGTTGTAAATGGGTTCAAAGAGTTGTAAATAACACGTTAGCAGTGAGTTACAAGTCCTTCAAAAGAATTACAAACTAAAAGTTGTAATTTTGTTCAAAAAGCTGTAATTTGGCCGTTACAACTCTTTTGAACTCAATTGCAATTATGAGTTGTAAATTCTTTCAAAGAGTTGCAAATAATACTTTAGCAGCGAGTTACAAGTCCTTGAACAAAATTACAACATATAGTTGTAACTTAGTTTAAAAAGTTATCACTAGGTCATTACAAGTCTTTGAACTCAATTATAACAATGAGTTGTAAATTGGTTCAAAGAATTGCAAAAAACACTTTAGAGGTGAGTTACAAGTCCTTCAACAGAATTACAACTAATAGTTATAATTTAGTTCAAAAAGTTGTAACTAGGTCGTTACAAGCCTTTGAACTCAATTATAACTATGGGTTGTAAATTTATTCAAAGAGTTGTAAATAACACTTTTGAGGTGAGTTACAAGTCCTTGAACAGAATTACAATTAAAACTTGTAATTTAGTTCAAAAAACTGTAATTAGGTCGTTACAAGTCTTTGAACTTAATTATAATAATGAGTTGTAAATTGGCTAGAAGAGTTGTAAATAACACGTTAGAGGTGAGTTACAAGTCCTTGAACAGAATTACAACTAATGGTTGTAGTATAGTTCAAAAAGTTGTAACTGTGTCATTGCAACTCTTCGAAATCAATTATAATTATGGGCTGTAAATTGGTTCATAGAGTTGTACATAACACTTTAGAGGTCAGTTACAAGTCCCTGAACAGAATTACAGCAAAAAGTTATAATTTAGTTCAAAAAGTTATAGATAGGTCGTTGCAACTCCTTTGAACTCAATTATAACTATCAGTTGTAATTCGTTCAAAGAGTTGTGAATAATGCTTTAGAGGTGAGTTACAAGTTCTTGAACGGAATTACAACTAATCGAAGTAATATAGTTCAGAAAGTTGCAACTAGGTTGTTGCAACTCTTTGAACTTAATTATAACTATGAGTTATAAATAGGTTCAAAGAGTTGTAAAAAACACGTTTGATGTGAGTTACAAGTCCTTCAACAGAATTACAACAAATACCTGTAATTTGGTTCAAAAAGTTATAACTAGGCCGTTGCAAGTCTTTGAACTCAATTATAACAATGAGTTGTAAATTGGTTCAAAGAGTTGTAAATAATACGTTAGAGGTGAGTTACAAGTACTTGAACAGAATTACAACTAATAGTTATACTTTAGTTCAAAAGTGGTAAGTAGGTCGTTCCAACTCCCTTGAACTCAATTATAACTTTGAGCTGTAAATTCGTTCAAAAAGTTGTAAGAAACACTTTGGAAGTGAGATACAAGTCCTTGAACGGAATTACGACTAATTGTTGTAATTTTGCTGAAAAAGTTGTAACTAGGTCGTTACAAGTTTTTGAACTCAATTATAACTATGATTTGTAAATTGGTTCAAAGAGTTGTAAAGAACACTTTAGAGGTGAGTTACAAGTCATTGAACGGAATTACAGCTAATACTTGTAATTTAGTTGAAAAAGTTGTAATTAGGTCGTTACAACTCCTTTGAGCTCAATTATAACTATGAGTTGTAAATTAGTTCAAAGAGTTGTAGATAACACTTTAAAAGTGAGTTACAAGTCCTTGAATAGAATTACAACTAATTAGTTTAGAAAGTTGTAACTAGGTCATTACAACTGTTCGAAATCAATTATAATTATGGGTTGTAAATTAGTTCATAGAGTTGTAAATAACACTTTACAGGTGAGTAACAAGTCCTTAAACAGAATTACAACAAAAAGTTGTAATTTTGTTAAAAAAGTTATAGCTAGGTCGTTACAACTCCTTTGAACTAAATTATAACTATCAGTTGTAATTCGTTCAAAGAGTTGTGAATAATGCTTTAGAGGTGAGTTATAAGTTCTTCAATAGAAGTACAACTAATCATAGTAATATAGTTCAAAAAGTTGTAACTAGGTCGTTACAACTCTTTGAACTTAATTATAACCATGAGTTATAAATTGGTTCAAAGAGTTGTAAATAACACGTTAGATATGAGTTCCAAGTCCTTGAACAGAATTACAACTAATAGTTATAATTTATTTCAAAAAGTTGTGGCTAGGTCATTGCCACTCTTTGGTCGTTACAAGTCTTTGAACTCGATTATAACTATGAGTTGTAAATTGGTTCAAATAGTTGTACCTAACACGTTAGAGGTGAGTTACAAGTCCTTGAACAGAACTATAAGCAATAGTTGTAATTTAGTTCAAAAAGTTGTAATTAGATCGATACAAGTCATTGAACTCAATTATAACTATGAGTTTTAAATTTGTTCCAACAGTTGTCAATAACATTTTAGAGGTGAGTTAAATGTCCTTGAACAGAATTGCAACTCATAGTTGTAATTTACTTCAGAAAGTTGTAACCAGGTCGTTACAACTCTTTGAACTTAATTATAACCATCAGTAGTAAATTGGTTCAAAGTGTTGTAAATATCACGTTAGATGTGAGTTACAAGTCCTTGAACAGAATTACAACAAATACTTGTAATTTGGTTCAAAAAGTTATAACTAGGCCGTTGCAAGTCTTTGAACTCAATTATAACTATGAGTTGTAAATTAGTTCAAAGAATTGTAAAAAAGACCTTAGAGGTGAGTTACAAGTCCTTGAACGGAATTAACACTAATAGTTATAATTTAGCTCAGAAAGTTGTAACTGGGTCGTTACAACTCTTTCAACTCAATTATAACTATGCATTGTAATTTGGTTCGAAGAGTTGTAAATAACACTTTAGAGGTGAGTTACAAGTCGTTCGACAGAATTACAACTAATAGTTGTAATTTAGTTAAAATAGTTGTAACTAGGTCGTTACAAGTCTTTGAACTCAATTACAACTCTGAGTTGTAAATTAGTTCAAACAGTTGTAAATAACACGTTAGAGGTGAGTTGCAAGTCCACGAACAAAATTACAACTAATAGTTGTCGTTTATTTCAGAAAGTCGTAACCAGGTCGTGGCAAGTGTTTGAACTCAATTAGAACTATCAGTTGTAAATTCGTTCAAAGAGTTGTAAATAATACTTTAGAGGTGAGTTACAAGTCCTTCGACTGAATTACAACTAATAGTTGTAATTTAGTTCAAAAAATTGTAACTAGGTCGTCGCAAGTCTTTGAACTCAATTATAACTATGATTTGAAATTGGTTCAAAGAGTTGTAAATAACACGTTAGAGGTGAGCTACAAGTCCATGAACGGAATTACAACAAATAGTTGTAATTTAGTTCAGAAAGTTGTAACTAGATCGTTGAGAGTCTTTGAACTCAATTATAACTATGAGTTGTAAATGGGTTCAAAGAGTTGTAAATAACACGTTAGGGATGAGATACAAGTACTTGAACAGACATACAACTAATAGTTATGCTTTAGTTCAAAAGTTGTAGGTAGGTCGTTAGAATTCCCTTGAACTCAATTATAACTATGAGTTGTAAATTCGTTCAATGAGTTGTAAATAACACTTTAGAAGTGACTTACAAGTCCTTGAACGGAATTACGACTAATAGTTGTAATTTTGTTCAAAAAGTTGTAACTAGGTCATTACGAGTCTTTGAACTCAATTATAACTATGAGTTGTAAATTAGTTCAGAGAATTGTAAAAGACACTTTAGAGGCGAGTTACAAGTTCTTGAACGGAATTACAACTAATAGTTGTAGTTTAGTTCAGAAAGTTGTAACTGGGTCGTTACAACTCTTTCAACTCAATTATAACTATGAGTTGTAAATTGGTTCAAAAAGTTGTAAATAACACTTTAGAGGTGAGTTGCAAGTCCTTCGACAGAATTACAACTAATAGTTGTAATTTAGTTCAAAAAGTTGTAACTAGGTCGTTACACGTCTTTGAACTCAATTACAACTGTGAGTTGTAAATTAGTTCCAACAGTTGTAATTAACACATTAGAGGTGAGTTACAAGTCCACGAACAAAATTACAACTAATAGTTGTTGTTTTGTTCAGAAAGTTGTAACCAGGTCGTTGCAAGTGGTTAAACTCAATTAGAATTATGAGTTGTAAATTCATTCAATGAGTTGTAAATAATACTTTAGAGGTGAGTTACAAGTCCTTCGACAGAATTACAACTAATAGTTGTAATTTAGTTTAAAAAATTGTAACTAGGTCGTCGCAAGTCTTTGAACTCAATTATAACCATAAGTTTTAAATTGGTTCAAAGAGTTGTAAATAATACGTTAGAGGTGGGTTACAAGTCCATGAACGGAATTACAACTAATAGTTGCAATTTACTTCAGAAAGTTGTAACAAGGCTGTTGCAAGTTTTTGAACTCAATTATAACTATGAGTTGTAAATGGGTTCAAAGAGCTGTAAATAGCACGTTAGAGGTGAGTTACAAGTACTTGAACTAAATTACAACTAATAGTTATACTGTAGTTCAAAAGTTGTAAGTAGGTCGTTACAACTCCCTTGAACTCAATTATAACTATGAGTTGTAAATAACACTTTAGAAGTGAGTTACATGTCCTTGAACGAAATTACGACTAATAGTCGTAATTTTGTTCAAAAATTTGTAACTAGGTCGTTACAAGTCTTTGAACTCAATTATAACTATGAGTTATAAATCGGCTCAAAGAGTTGTAAAGAACACTTTAAAGGTGAGTTACAAGTCCTTGAACGGAATTAAAACTGATGGTTGTAATTTAGTTCAAAAAGTTGTAATTAGGTCGTTACAACTCCTTTGAACTCAATTATAACTATGAGTTGTAAATTCGTTCAAAGAGTTGTAAATAACACTTTAGAGGAGAGTTACAAGTCGTTGAACAGAATTACAACTAAAACTTGTAAATGGGTTGTAAATGGGTTGTTGTAATTTAGTTGACAAAATTGTAACTAGGTCGTTACAAGTATTTGAACTCAACTATAACTATGACTTGTAAATGGGTTCAAAGAGTTGTAAATAATATGTTAGCGATGAGTTACAAGTCCTTGAAAAGAATTACAAACTAAAAGTTGTAATTTTGTTCAAAAAGCTGTAATTTGGTCGTTACAACTCTTTTGAACTCAATTATAGTTATGAGTTGTAAATTCTTTCAAAGAGTTGCAAATAATACTTTAGAAGTGAGTTATAAGTCCTGGAACAAAATTATAACAAATAGTTGTAATTTAGTTTTAAAAGTTATAATTAGGTCGTTACACGTCTTTGAAATCAATTATAACAATGAGTTGTATATTGTTCAAAGAATTGCAAAATACACTTTAGACGTGAGTTACAAGTCCTTGAACAGAATTACAACTAATAGTTGTAATTTAGTTCAAAAAGTTGTAATAAGGTCGTTACAAGTCTTTGAACTCAATTATAATATTCAGTTGCAAATTGGCTAGAAGAGTTGTAAATAACACGTTAGAAGTGAGTTACAAGTCCTTGAACAGAATTACAACTAATGGTCGTAATTTAGTTCAGAAAGTTGTAACTAGGTCATTACAACTGTTCGAAATCAATTATAATTATGGGTTGTAAATTGGTTCATAGAGTTGTAAAAAACACTTTAGAGGTGAGTTACAAGTCCTTAAACAGAATTACAATAAAAAGTTGCAATTTAGTCAAAAAGTTGTAGTTAGGTCATTACAACTCCTTTGAACTCAATTATAACTATCAGTTGTAATTCATTCAAAGAGTTGTTAATAATGCTTTAGAGGTGACTTACAAGTTCTTGAACAGAATTACAAGTAATCTTAGTAATATAGTTCAGAAAATTGTAACTAGGTCGTTCCAACTCTTTGAACTTAATTATAACTATGAGTTGTAAATTGATTCAAATAGTTGTAAATAACACAACAGATGTGAGTTACAAGTCCTTGAACAGAATTACAACTAATAGTTGTAATTTAACTCAAAAAGTTGTGGCTAGGTCGTTACAACTCTTTGGTCGTTACAAGTCTTTGAACTCGATTATAACAATGAGTTGTAAATTGGTTCAAATAGTTGTAAATAACACGTTAGGGGCGAGTTAAAAATCCTTAAACACAACTACAAGTAATAGTTGTAATTTAGTTCAAAAAGTTGTAATTAGATCGATACAAGTCGTGGAACTCAATTATAGCTATGAGTTTTAAATTTGTTCAAACAGTTGTCAATAACATTTTAGAGGTGACTCAAATGTCCTTGAACAGAATTACAACTAATAGTTGTAATTTACTTCAGAAAGTTGTAACCAGGTCGTTACAACTCTTTGAACTTAATTATCACCATCAGTAGTAAATTGGTTCAAAGTGTTGTAAATATCACGTTAGATGTGAGTTACAAGTCCTTGAACAGAATTACAACAAATACTTGTAATTTGGTTCAAAAAGTTATAACTAGGTCGTTACAAGTCTTTGAACTCAATTATAACTATGAGTTGTAAATTGTAAAAAATACTTTAGAGGTGAGTTACAAGTCTTTGAACGGAATTACAACTAACAGTTGTAGTTTAGTTCAAGAAGTTGTAACTAGGTCCTGACAACTCTTTCAACTCAATTATAACTATGAGTTGTAAATTGGTTCGAAGAGTTGTAAATAACACTTTAGAGGTGAGTTAAAAGTCCTTTGACAGAATTACAACTAATAGTTGTAATTTACTTCAAAAAGTTGTAATTAGTTCGTTACAAGTCTTTGAACTCAATTACAACTGTGAGTTGTAAATTAGTTCACAGAGTTGTAAATAACACGTTGGAAGCGAGTTACAAGTCCACGAACAAAATCACAACTAATAGTTGTCGTTTAGTTCAGAAAGTTGTAACCAGGTCGTTGCAATTGTTTGAACTCAATTAGAACAATGAGTTGTAAATTCGTTCAAAGAGTTGTAAAAAATACTTCAGATGTGAGTTACAAGTCCTTCGACTGAATTACAACTAATAGTTGTAATTTAGTTCAAAAAATTGTAACTAGGTCGTCGCAAGTCTTTGAACCCAGTTATAACTTTGAGTTTTAAATTAGTTCAAAGAGTTGTAAATAACATGTTAGAGGTGAGTTACAAATCCATGAGCAGAATTACAACTAATAGTTGTAATTTAGTTCAGAAAATTATAACTAAGTTGTTGCAAGTCCTTGAACTCAATTATAACTACGAGTGGTAAATCGGTTCAAAGAGTTGTAAATAACACGTTAGAGATGAGTTACAAGTACTTGAACAGACTTACAACTAATAGTTATACTTTAGTTCAAAAGTTGTAAGCAGGTCGTTACAATTCCCTTGAACTCAATTATAACCATGAGTTGTAAAATCGTTCAAAGAGTTGTAAATAACACTTTAGAAGTGAGTCATAAGTCCTTGAACGGAATTACGACAAATAGTTGTAATTTTGTTCAAAAGGTTGTAACTACGTTGTTACAAGTCTTTTAACTCAATTATAACTATGAGTTCTAAATTAGTTCAGAGAATCGTAAAAAACACTTTAGAGGTGAGTTACAAGTCCTTGAATGGAATTACAACTAATAGTTGTAGTTTAGTTCAGAAAGTTGTAACTAGGTCGTTGCAACTCTTTCAACTCAATTATAACTATGAGTTGTAAATTGGTTCAAAGAGTTGTAAATAACACTTTAGACGTGAGTTACAAGTCCTTCGACAGAATTACAACTAATAGTTGTAATTTAGTTTAAAAAGTTGTAACTAGTTCGTTACAAATCATTGAATTAAATTACAACTGTGAGTTGTAAATTAGTTCAATGAGTTGTAAATAACACGTTAGAGGTGAGTTACAAGTCCACGAACAAAATTACAACTAATAGTTGTCGTTTAGTTAAGAAAGTTGTAACCAGGTCGTTGCAAGTGGTTGAACTCAATTAGAACTATGAGTTGTAAATTCGTTCAAAGAGTTGTAAATAATACTTTAGAGGTGAGTTACAAGTCCTTCGAAAGAATTACAGCTAATAGTTGTAATTTAGTTCAAAAAATTATAACTAGGTCGTCGCAAGTCTTTGAACTCAATTATAACTATGAGTTTTAAATTGGTTCAAAGAGTTGTAAATAACACGTTAGAGGTGAGTTACAAGTCCATGAACAGAATTACACCTAATAGCTGTAATTTAGTTCAGAAAGTTGTAACTAGGTTGTTGTAAGTCTTTGAACTCAATTATAGCTATGAGTTGTAAATTGGTTCAAAGAGTTGTAAATAACATGCTAGAGGTGAGTTACAAATACTTGAACAGAATTACAACTAATAGTTATACTTTAATTCAAAAGTTGTAAGTAGGTCGTTACAACTCCCTTGAACTCAATTATAACTATGAGTTGTAAATTCGTTCAAAGAGTTGTGAATAATGCTTTAGAGGTGAGTTAAAAGTCCTTGAATAAAATTACAACTAATAGTTGTAATTTAGTCCAAAAAGTTATAATTAGGTAGTTACATATCTTTGAACGCAATTATAACTATGAGTTGTAAAATGGTTCAAAGTGTTGTAAATAACACTTTAGAGGGGAGTTACAAGTTCTTAAATAGAATTACAACTAATAGTTGTAACTTAGTTCTAAAAGTTGTATTTAGGTCGTTACAAGTCTTTGAACTCAATTATAACTATGAGTTGTAAATTGGTCAAAAGAGTTGTAAATAACACTTTGGAGGTGAGTTACAAGTCCTTCAACAGAATTACAACTAATATTTGTAATTTAGTTCAGAAAGTTGCTACGTCGTTACAACTCTTTGATCTCAATTAAAACTGTGTTGTAAATTGGTTCAAAGAGCTATAAATAACACGTTAGAGGTGAGTTACAAGTCCATAAACAAAATTAAAACTAATAATTGTAATTTAGTTCAAAAAGTTGTAACTACGTCGCTACAAATCTTTGAACTCAGTTACAACGGTGAGTGGTAAATTGGTTCAAAGAGTTGTAAATAACACTTTAGAGGCGAGTTACAAGTGCTTGAATAGAATTACAATTAATAGTTGTAATTTAGTTCAAAAAGTTATGACTAGGTCGTTACAACTCCTTGAACTCAATTATTACTGTGAGTTGTAAATTCGTTAAAAGAGTTGTAAATAATACTTTAGATGTGAGTTACAAGTCCTTCAACAGAATTACAGCTAATAGTTGTAATTTAGTGCAGAAAGTTATAATTAGGTAGTTACATATCGTTGAGCACAATTATAACTATGAGTTGTAAAATGGTTCAAAGTGTTTTAAATAACACTTTAGAGGGGAATTACAAGTCCTTGAACAGAATTACAACTAATAGTTGTAATTTAGTTCTGAAAGTTGTAACTAAGTCGTTACAAGTCTTTGAACTCAATTATAACTATGAGTTGTAAATTGGTTCAAAGAGTTGTAAATAACACTTTGGAGGTGAGTTACAAGTCCTTCAACAGAATTACAACTAATATTTGTAATTTAGCTCAGAAAGTTGTAATTACGTCGTTACAAGTCTTTGATCTCAATTAAAACTGTGAGTTGTAAATTGGTTCAAAGAGTTGTAAATAACACGTTAAAGGTGAGTTGCAAGTCCATGAATAGAATTAAAACTAATAGTTGTAATTTAGTTCAAAAAGTTGTAACTACATCGCTACAAATCTTTGAACTCAATTACAAGTGTGAGTTGTAAATTGGTTCAAAGAGTTGTAAATAACACTTTAGAGGTGAGTTACAAGTCGTTGAATAAAATTACAACGAATATTTGTAATTCAGTTCAAAAAGTTATGACTAGGTCGTTACAACTCCTTGAACTCAATTATAACTTTGAGTTGTAAATTCGTTAAAAGAGTTATAAATAATACTTTAGAGGTGAGTTACAAGTCCTTGAACAGAATTACAACTATTAGTTGCAATTTAGTTCACAAAATTTCAACTAGGTCGTTACAATTCTTTGCACTAAATTTTAGCTATGAGTTGTAAATTGTTCGAAGAGTTGTAAATAACATGTTAGAGGTGAGCTACAAGTCCTTGAACCGAATTACATCTAATAGTTGTAATTTAGTTCAAAAAGTTACAATTAGGTCGTTACAACTCCTTTGAACTGAATTATAACTATGAGTGTTAAATTCGTTCAAAGAGCTATGAATAACACGATAGAGGTGAGTTAGAGGTCCTTGAACAGAATTACAACTAATTGTTGTAATTAAGTTTCAAAAGTTGTAACTAGGTCGTTACAACTCCTTTGAACTGAATTATCACTATGAGTTGTATATTCATTCAAAGAGTTGTGAATAACAAGTCAGAAGTGAGTTACAAGTCCTTGAACAGAATTACAACTAATAGTTATAATTTAGTTTAAAAAGTTGTAATTAACATTGGAAGTGAGTTACAAGTCCAACTAATAGTTGTAATTTATTTCAAAAAGCTGCAACTAGGTCGTTACAACAACTTTGAACTGAATTATAACTATGAGTTGTAAATTCGCTCAAACAGCTGTGAATAACACGTTAGAGGTGACTTAGAGGTCCTTGAATAGAATTACAACTAATAGTTGTAATGTAGTTTAAAAAGTTGTAACTAGGTCGTTACAACTCCTTTGAACTGAATTATAACTATTAGTTGTGAATTCGTTCAAAGAGTTGTGAATAACACGTCAGAGGTGAGTTACAAGTCCTTGAATAGAATTATAACTAATAGTTGTAATTTAGTTCAAAAAGTTGTAAATAGATCGTTACAACTCCTTTGAACTGAATTATAACTATGAGTTGTAAATTCGTTCAAAGAGTTGTGAATAACAAGTGAGAGGTGAGTTACAGGTCCTTGAACAGCATTACAACTTATAGTTGTAATTTACTTTAAAAAGTTGTCATTAACATTAGAGGTGAGTTACAAGTCCTTGAACAGAATTACAACTAATAGTTGCAATTTAGTTTAAAAAATTGTAACTAGGTCGTTACAACTCTTTGAACTCAATTACAACAATGAGTAGTAAATTGGTTCAAAGAGTTGTAAATAACACTTTAGTCGTTATTTACAAGTCGTTGAACAGAACTACAACAA
Organism: Lagerstroemia speciosa; assembly: GCA_037672795.1. NCBI lineage: Eukaryota > Viridiplantae > Streptophyta > Magnoliopsida > Myrtales > Lythraceae > Lagerstroemia > Lagerstroemia speciosa. The sequence continues at coordinate 16,833,122 of CM075288.1, read as the reverse complement.
ATAGTCACAATTTAGTTCACAAAATTTCGACTAGGTCGTTACAATTCTTTAAACTAAATCATAGCTATGAGTTCTAAATTGGTTCAAAGAGTTGTAAATAACATGTTAGAGGTGAGTTACAAGTCCTTGAATAGAATTACAACTAATAGTTGTAATTTAGTTCAAAAAGCTACAACTAGGTCGTTATAACACCTTTGAACTGAATTATAACTATGAGTTATAAATTCGTTCAAAGAGCTTTGAATAACACGTTAGAGGTGAGTTAGTGGTCCTTGAATAGAATAACAACTAATAGTTGTAATTTAGTTTAAAAAGTTGTAACTAGGTTGTTACAACTCCTTTGAACTCAATTATAACTATGAGTTGTAAATTCGTTCAAAGAATTGTGAATAACACGTTAAGGGTGAGTTACAAGTCCTTGAATAGAATTATAACTAATAGTTATAATTTAGTTCAAAAAAGTTGTAACTAGATCGTTACAACTCCTTTGAACTGAATTATAAATATGAGTTGTAAATTCGTTCAAAGAGTTGTGAATAACAAGTTAGAGGTGAGTTACAAGTCCTTGAACAGAATTACAACTGATAGTTGTAATTTAGTTTTAAAAGTTGCAATTAACATTAGAGGTGAGTTACAAATCCTTGAACAGAATTACAACTAATAATTGTAATTTAGTTAAAAAGCTATGACTAAGTCGTTACAACTCTTTGAACTCAATTATAACAATGAGTAGTCAATTGGTTCAAAGAGTTGTAAATAACGCTTTAGAGGTGAGTTACAAGTCCTTGGACAGAATTACAACTAATAATTGTAATTTAGTTCAGAAAGTTGTAACTAGGTTGTTACTAGTTTTTTATCTAAATTAAAACTATAAGTTGTAAATTGGTTCAAAGAGTTGTAAATAACACGTTAGAGATGAGTTACAAGTCCATGAACAGAATTAAAACTAATAGTTGTAATTTATTACAGGAAGTTATAACTAGGTAAGTTACACATCTTTGAACACAATTACAACTATGAGATGTAAATTGGTTCAAAGTGTTGTAAATAACACTTTAGAGGGGAGTTACAAGTTATTGAACAGAATTACAACTAATAGTTGTCATTTAGTTCTGAAAGTTGTAATTAGGTCATTACAACTCTTTGAACTCAATTATAACTATGAGTTGTAAATTGGTTCAAAGAGTTATAAATAACACTTTAGAGGTGAGTTACAAGTCCTTGAACAGAATTACAACAAACAGTAGTAATTCAGTTCAAGAAGTTGTAATTAGGCCGTTGCAACTCTTTGAACTCAATTATAACTGTGAGTTGTAAATTGGTTTAAAGAGTTGTAAATAACACTTTAGAGGTGAGTTATAGGTCCTTAAACAGGATTGCAACTAATAGTTATAATTTAGTTCAAAAAGTTGTGACTAGGTCGTTACAACTCTTTGAACTCAATTATAACTGTAGGCTATAAATTCGTTCCAAGAGTTATAAATAATACTTTAGAGGTGAGTCACAAGTCCTTGAACAGAATTACAACTACTAATTGTAATTTAGTTCACAAAATTTCAACTAGGTCGTTACAATTCTTTGAACTAAATTGTAGCTGTGAGTTGTAAATGGGTTCAAAGAGTTGTAAATAACATGTTAGAGGTGAGTTACAAGTCCTTGAACAGAATTACAACTAATAGTTGTAATTGAGTTCAAAAAGTTGCAACTAGGTCGTTACAACTCTTTTGAACTGAATTATAACTATGAGTTGTAAATTCGTTCAAAGAGCTGTGAATAACACGTTAGAGGTGAGTTAGAGGTCCTTGAATAGAATTACAACTAAGAGTTGTAATTTAGTTTAAAAAATTGTAATTAGGTCGTTACAACTCCTTTGAACTGAATTATCACTATGGGTTGTAAATTCATTGAAAGAGTTGTGAACAACACGTTAGAGGTGAATTACAAGTCCTTGAATAGAATTATAACTAATAGTTATAATTTAGTTCAAATAGTTGTAACTAGATCGTTACAACTCCTTTAAACTGAATTATAACTATGAGTTGTAAATTCGTTCAAAGAGTTGTGAATAACAAGTCAGAGATGAGTTACAAGTTCTTGAACAGGATTACAAATAATAATTGTAATTTATTTTAAAAAGTTTTAACTAACATTAGAGGTGAGTTACAAGTCCTTGAAAAGAATTATAACTAATAGTTGTAATTTAGTTTAAAAAGTTATAACTCGGTCGTTACAACTCTTTGAACTCCATTATATCAATGAGTAGTAAATTGGTTCAAAGAATTGTAAATAACACTTTAGAGGTGAGCTACAAGTCCTTGAACAGAATTAAAACTAATAGTTATAATTTAGTTTAAAAAGTTGTAATTAGGTCTTTACAACTCTTTAAACTCAATTATAGCCATGAGTTGTAAATTCGTTCAAAAAGTTGTAAATAACACTTTAGAGGTAAGTTACAAGTGCATGAACGGAATTATAACTAATAGTTGTAATTTAGTTAAAAATGTTATAAATAGCTCGTTACAAGTCTTTGAACTCAATTATAATTATGAGTTGTAAATTAGTTCCAAGAGTTGTAAATAACACATTGGAGGTGAGTTACAAGTCCTTCAACAGAATTACAACTAATATTTGTAATTTAGTTCAGAAAGTTGTATGTAGGTCATTACAACTCTTTGATCTCAGTTATAACTATGAGTTGTAAATTAGTTCAAAAAGTTGTAAATAGCACTTTAGAGGTGAGTTACAACCCCATGAACAGAATTAGAACTAATAGTTGCAATTTAGTTCAGAATGTTGTAACAAGGTCGTTAGAAGTCTTTGATCTCAATTATAACTATGAGTTGTAAATTGGTTCAAGGAGTTATAAATAACACGTAAGAAGTGAGTTACAAGTTCATGACCAAAATTACAACTAATAGTTGCAATTTAGTTCAGAAAGTTGTAATTAGGTCGTTACAAGTCTGTGAACTCATTTATAACTATGAGTTATAAATTGGTTCAAAGAGTTGTAAATAACACGTTAGAGGTGAGTTACAAGACCATGAGTAGAATTACAACTAATAGTTGTAATTTAGTTCAAAAAGTTGTAACTAGGTCGTTGCAAGTCTTTGAACTCAGTTATAATTATGAGTTGTAAATAATACTTTAGAGGTGAGTTACAAGTCCTTGAATAGAATTATAACTAATAGTTGTAATTTAGTTTAAAAAGTTATAACTCGGTCGTTACAACTCTTTGAACTCAATTATATCAATGAGTAGTAAATTGGTTCAAAGAATTGTAAATAACACTTTAGAGGTGAGTCACAAGTCCTTGAACAGAATTACAACTAATAGTTGTAATTTAGTTTAAAAAGTTGTAATTAGATCTTTACAACTCTTTGAACTCAATTATAACTATGAGTTGTAAATTAGTTTAAAGAGTTGTAACTAACACTTTAGAGGTGAGTTACAAGTGCATGAACGGAATTATAACTAATAGTTTTAATTTAGTTTAAAAAAATGTAAATAGCTCGTTACAAGTCTTTGAACTCAATTATAACTATGGGTTGTAAATTGGTTCAAAGAGTTGTAAATAATACTTTGGAGGTGAGTTACAAGTCCTTCAATAGAATTACAACTATGGAGGTGAGTTACAAATCCTTCAACAGAATTACAACTAATATTTGCAATTTAGTTTAGAAAGTTGTAAGTAGGTCGTTACAACTCTTTAATCTCAATTATAACTATGAGTTGTAAATTGGTTCAAAAAGTTGTAAATAGCACTTTAGAGGTGAGTTACAAGTCCATGAACAGAATTACAACTAATAATTGTAATTTAGTTCATAATGTTATAACTAGGTCGTTAGAAGTCTTTGATCTCAATTATAACTATGAGTTGTAAATTGGTTTAAGGAGTTATAAATAACACGTTAGATGTGAGTTACAAGTTCATGAGCAAAATTACAACTAATATTTGTAATTTAGTTCAAAAAGTTGTAACTAGATCGTTACAAGTCTGTGAACTCAATTATAACTAAGAGTTATAAATTGGTTCAAAGAGTTGTAAATAACACGTTAGAGGTGAGTTACAAGTCCATGAATAGAATTACAACTAATAATTGTAATTTAATTCAAAAAGTTGTAACTAGGTCGTTGCAAGTCTTTGAACTCAATTATAACTATGAGTTGTAAATAATACTTTAGAGGTGAGTTACAAGTCCTTAAACAGAATTACAACTAATAGTTGTAATTTAGTTCAAAAAGTTGTGACTTTATCGTTACAAGTCTTTGAACTCAATTATAATTGTAAGTTGTAAATTGGTTCAAAAAATTGTAAATAACGCGTTAGAGGTGAGTTACATGTCCATGAACAGAATTATAACTAATAGTTGTAATTTAGTTCAAAAAGTTGTAACTAGGGCGTTACAACTCTGTGAACTCAATTATAACTATGAGTTTTAAATTGGTTCAAAGAGTTATAAATAATACTTTAGAGGTGAGTTACAAGTCATTGAACAGAGTTACAACTTTTTGAACTAAACTACAACTAGACTTGAACTCAATTATAATTATGAGTTGTAAATTCATTCAAAGAGTTGTAAATAATACTTTAGAGATGATTTACAACTTCTTGAACAGAATTACAACTAATAGTTGTGTTTTAGTTCAAAAAGTTATAAATTGATCGTTACAAGTCTTTGAACGCAATTATAACTGTGAGTTGTATATTGATTGAAAGAGTTGTAAATAACACTTTAGAGGTGAGTTACAAGTCCTTGAATAAAATTATAACTAATAGCTGTAATTTTGTTTAAAAAGTTGTAACTAGGTCATTGCGACTCTTTCAACTCAATTATAACTATGAATTGTAAATTGGTTCAATGAGTTGTAAATAAAACTTTAGAGGTGAGTTACAAGTCCTTCAACAGAATTACAACTGATAGTCATAATTTAGTTCAAAAAGTTGTAACTATATCGTTACAAGTCTTTGAACTCAATTATTACTATGAGTTGTAAATTGGTTCAAAGAGTTGCAAATAACATGTTGGAGGTGAGTTACAAGTCCTTGAACAGAATTACAACTAATAGTTGTAGTTTAGTTCAGAAAGTTGTAACTAGGTCGTTACAACTCTTTCAACTCAATTATAACTATGAGTTGTAAATTCGTTCAAAGAGTTGTAAATAATACTTTACAGGTGAGTTACAAGTTCTTGAACAGAATTACAACTAAGAGTTGTAATTTGATTTATAAAGTTGTAACTAGGTCGTTGCAAGTCTTTGAACTCAATTATAACTATGAGTTGTAAATTCGTTCAAAAAGTTGTAAATAACACATTAGAGGTGAGTTACAAGTCCTTGAACAGAATTACAACTAATAGCTATAATTTAGTTCAAAAGTTGTAATTAGGTCGTTACAACTCCTTTGAACTCAATTATAACTATGAGCTGCAAATTCGTTCAAAGAGTTGTAAATAACACTTTAGAAGTGAGTTATAAGTTCTTAAACAGAATTACCTCTTTTGAACTCAATTATAACTATGAGTTGTAAATTTGTTCAAAGAGTTGTAAATAACACATTAGAGGTGAGTTACAAGTCCTTAAATAGAATTACAGCTAATAGTTGTAATTGAATTCAAAAAACTGTAATTAGGTCGTTATAACTCTTTTGAACTCAATTATAACTATGAGTTGTAAATTGGTTTAAAGAGTTATAAATAATACTTTAGATGTGAGTTACAACTCCTTGAACAGAATTAAAACTAATGGTTGTAATTTAGTTCAGAAAGTTGTAACTAGGTTGTTACAACTCTTAGAACTTAATTATAGCTATGAGATGTAAATTCGTTCAAAGAGTTGTAAATAATACTTTGGATGTGCGTTACAAGTCCTTGAATAGAATTACAATTAATAGTTATAATTTAATTTAGAAAGTTGTAACTAGGTCGTTACAACTCTTTGAACTTAATTATAACTATGAGTTGTAAATTCGTTCAAAGAGTTGTAAATAACACGTTAGATGTGAGTTACAAGTCCTTGAACAAAATTACAATTATTAGTTATAATTTAGTTCAAAATATTGTAACTGATCTTTTACAAGTGCGTTACGAGTCTTTTAACTGAATTACAATTATTATGTGTAATTTAATTTAAAAAATTGTAATTATTTAAAAAATAATCGGACCTCTGCCTTAGCACAATTTGTATTGCGCCAAGACTCCATTCTAAAACACTGCGAAATTGTTTACTGTTTGTTTTGGTGTCTTGGCGCTGATCTTTTTGCGCCATGGCACCTCATTACAAGACAAAAAAGAAAAAAGTTGCCGGTAATAGCCGGTTACTTGGGCACGATACCAAACCGCCCAGGTTTGATAGAGCCCTCCCAATATGACCTCACAAATAGAAGTTTTGTACATAATCAACGCACTCAGGGAAAGAAAGAGCTCCCATCTGTTAGCTTTCTTAACCAACGCAGATTTCCACAACCTACCAATTATTCAAGGGAGAGGAACTTAATTAATTTACAGTATTGAATTGACAAAGCTACTACCACCAAAGAGATTAAGGAGACAGGTGACAAGCAAGCATAAGCGCCAACGGGTTATAGATTGAAGAAACAGGTTCCTCACTGAATTTCTCAGCCGAAAATAGACAAAGTCGAATATTTTCTTAGGTGCAGCAAAATTTGATTGCGGCAGTTACAAGATAAAAACCCCTCCAGACTTTATTGCATCCTAAGATATGGTGGTCGGTAAAATTGAAAACCAAAGTTTTCAATGAAAAGGCACACAACTAGTAAAACCTGCTTCAACAATAGAGAATAATTTGCTGCTGATGTATTAGATTATGAAAAAAGACAGATCAAATGAAAAGGCAAGCAGACAATCAAACCGAATAACTGACCATCTCTGTCGGACATCCCCAGATTTCTCCCTACCCAACTCAGTATCGGTAGTGGGCAGGCTTGTAAGGACCCTCAACTGGCACGCTGATGTAGTCAGCCTGTTCCTTGGTGAGCTTGGTGAGCTTGGCCCCGAGCTTCCCAAGATGAAGGGCAGCCACCTTCTCATCAAGGTGCTTGGGCAGCACATAGACCTTCTTCTCGTACTTGCCGGATGTCCTCTCCTTCCAGAGCTCGAGTTGGGCAATCACCTGGTTGGTGAATGAGCAGGACATCACAAAGCTCGGGTGACCCGTGGCACAGCCCAAGTTCATGAGCCGCCCCTCAGCTAGCACGATGATGCCAGAATTGGTGTCTGGAAAGACCCACCTGTCGGTCTGGGGCTTAATGGTGATCCTCTTCACACCCGGGTACGTCTCAAGCCCAAGCACGTCAATTTCATTGTCAAAGTGGCCAATGTTGCAAACAATAGCATTGTTCTTCATCTTCCTCATGTGGTCGACCATGATGATGTCCTTGTTGCCAGTGGTGGTGACAAAGATGTCAGCCACAGAGACCACATCTTCAAGAGTAAGAACCTGGAGACCCTCCATGAGGGCTTGCAGGGCACAAATAGGGTCAATTTCAGTCACGATAACACGGGCACCAGCTTGCTTGAGGGCAGCAGCGCAGCCCTTCCCGACATCTCCGTACCCGCAAACCACTGCCACCTTTCCGGCAATCATGACATCAGTGGCCCTCATGAGACCATCCGGGAGAGAGTGTCGGCACCCATACAAGTTGTCAAACTGCCATTTCAAAACAAAGCTATAGGGTCAGGATACAATATGAAAATATAAGATAATTCCACCAACCAAGGTTCCTAATTCCAATAAGGATTATTGCTAGCCTCCTAATTTCTTGGGCAAAAACATTGTTGGCATGAGATATTGAATTATTGATTAAAAAAATCCTCCTCAAGTAACACCGACAAGCAGAAAGATTTTATGAGGGCTCTCGCAAAGACTCAAAATCTTGCAATTTCAGCATAATTCAATTTCTCCACACACTAAAATCAGCTTGGACACATTTCCAGAAGTTTGGGCCTATTAAAAGAGCCAAGTTCGAACTCAATTGAATACAACGTAACAGACAGGACAACATCTAAAGACGAGGACAACATCTAAAGAGGAGGACATCAGAACAGTGGAAACCAAATCATCATGAAGCTAAGAAAGATAAATGTTCAACTGGTAATATTCACCCAACATCATTACACTCTCGGATCGATATAGAAACCAGTGGAAACAAAACAAAGGAAATGCATCTAATCGACTATTCAAAGTATGATGATTTGAAAGAAATCGATATCTGATGATTTGAAAGAAAGAGATTCAGAACTTATGTTTAGGCACTGTAAAATTCGAATACCAAATTTCAAGGCAAGCAAACCATTAGATCTACAGCATACCAGTTCAGATCTGTAAAAGATCTAAGCACTATCAATGGAAAGGAGTAATAAGATTAAGGCAAGAAGACGAGAGACACCTTGCTCTTAGTGACAGAGTCATTGACATTGATAGCGGAGAACAAGAGGGTGCCATTGGCTTGCATCTGGTACAGCCTCTTGACACCGGTGGTGGTCTCCTCAGAAACCCCAACAAGCCTCTCCTTCATCTTGTGATACTTCTTAGGGTCCGTCTTCAGCCCATCCCTGACAATAGAGAGCACGATCTGGAACTCCGCATTGTCAGTGGAGGCCGGATCCGGAAGCTGGCCAGTCTTCAGGTAGTTTTCCTCGGCCTTAACGCCTTCGTGTATCAGGAGGGTTGCATCACCACCATCGTCAACGATAAGGTCAGGACCGCCACCAGGGCCCCAGTCCAATGCTCGCTCCGTGCACCACCAATACTCCTGAAGAGTCTCACCCTTCCAGGCGAAGATGGCGGCGGAGTCGCGGGCTATGGCAGCAGCAGCGTGGTCCTGGGTGGAGAAGATGTTGCAGGAGCACCAGCGGACATCGGCACCGAGAGCAGTCAGAGTCTCGATGAGGACGGCTGTCTGAATGGTCATGTGGAGAGATCCGGTGATCTTGGCACCCTTCAAAGGCTGCGAAGGACCGAACTCGGCGCGGCAGGCCATGAGGCCAGGCATCTCGACCTCAGCGAGCTCGATCTCGAGGCGGCCGAAGTCGGCCTGGGACAAGTCCTTGACCTTGTACTCGCGGCCGCTGGCGGCTTTGTCGACGGAGAGAGCCATAGCTAAGAGTTGGTCCGAGATCTAGAGAAAGAAGAAGATCGTACAGAGATAAGTGCCTAATGGGAAAGGTGCGCGGGCGAAGAACGAAGATGGGAGAGTGCAGGGTATAAATAGATATGAGGAAGGGAATGAACGGTCAGGATCGGATCTGGTAAAATGGTGTTAGGCGTAGTGAGCGGAAGAGGGCTCCGGCGTCCGCTCGGCGGTAGGCCCTCTCACGTTTCCCACAATCCATGTAATGATGGTTAATTTAGGGGACGCAAGCTATTATATTATCAATTACATTTTTATAATTACCAAAAAAATTACATTTTTATAACTATTTATATTTTGAAAATTATTTATGTGAAATATTTTATGTTTCAGTTGGTATCTGAATTGAAAAGAATAAAATAAAATGAATTTTTTACCCTTTCATTTCATATATTTTAGTTAATTGCAATATTTGTTATTAGCTATTCGCATTCCAAATCCATTTTCTAATCTCGATGGAATGAATATTCCTCGAAAGGGTTTAGAAAATGCTCATTCTAATATCTTTTACATTACATTCCTTTAAATTTAAAAAAATATATAAACAACTACTCATT